>JAKEPQ010001005.1:15232500-15355000 GCA_024500445.1 Entomyzon cyanotis | reverse complement strand
AGTCCTTCAGAACTTTTTTGCTTCTCAGAACAATACAATTTTGAGCGAGAGTAGGCATTACTCTACCTCATTTTGCTTCCTACTGAATGTCAAAAAAGATTTGAATGGACTGCCTGGCTATAATTCTGTTTCCCTTTCACTATTAAAGTCTACTTCAGTATCTCACAACCATGTTGTCACTATGTACACTCAATCCTCTTTCTTCCACTTGTGAATCCGACGTATTGTCAAGTCTTGTTTTCTACATTTGGTGGTCAAGCCACCACACCCATTTGAAGCCACAGAAATAATTTTGGGGTTGGTGTATTTTGGGGGTTTTCCTTCCCCTTCCCTAGAGGACACTGTTTTTAAAGTAGGAAGAAATTAGATGTTTGAAAATAAGAAATATTCATTCACGTTGTGACTTATTACCAGTGTCAAGAACTGACTAAATCTGAAAGGGTCAGCTTTTAGAGGAAAACATGATTAATAATATCAACATTTCGATAGCAGAACTTTTAGCCCATAAAGAGAAAGAAGGACTGTAAGTCTTTGCAGACTAAGAAACATCTCATCTCTGCTTACAGAAAAAAAAACCCCAAGATGATTCAGAGGTGGGCTGAGACCTGAAGATTACATTGAATAGAGCCAGCTCTGATTTATTGTTTATATCAGATGATGCCATTTAACCCTGTGCTGGACGCAATACAAAGCTTGATATTTTGGGGTGGGAGGGGAAAGGAGGATTTTACTCCCCAGCCTTTCACTGTCTAGTGCCTCCTTGTTTAATAAATTAACACCTTTAAATCTATGCCTATCTGTATTTCTTGTGCCTTGTGCATTTAGTACAAAAGGTCTCTGTTTCCTAGTTACTGTTACAGACTGTACCTAATGATGTGGAAATATGACAACAGGAACACATGCACTAACAAATTTCGTAATTTTGACTCTTAAATAAGATAATTTCTGAGGAAAATGTTCTGATTTTTCATATGTGCACATTGTTTTGATATTTAATATGCTAGCACTTAATTCAGAAGATTTAATATGGCAACACACTGTTCAAATAGGTGTCTACCAAGGCAAAATGATTATTGATGCCAATTATGACACTTTGGCTCGATGTTTCAATAGCTGGAATATGAGCTACAGTCATTTTATAACTGAAAAAATTATCAGTGATAATTGACTGTGAGTCTTGAACAAGCAGCTTATCCAAGTTCAGTTCAGACAACAAAGGTGCAGAAGAGCCAAAGAGATTTAAGTCCTCAGTTCAATGTGTCATACCCTCCCTGACATCACTTTATTTTTTAACCATCATCCAATGGACCGTATAAGATATATAGGGGTTGATGGCTTTGGCTGCTGAATTTATGAGTAGAATCTCTTGCTGAATTGTCCCATAATTGGGTTCTTAAAATAGATTTTCTAAGGTAAGTGCAGTTGTAGTTGTGTGTTGTATCCAAGTTAAGAATGTTTTTCATATAAGTGTACCAGCCATAGAAATTTAGAGGGGAAAATATAATAGTCAGTGATTAATAATGATCATATAGATTAAATGTCATAATTAGACTGGCAAGAAGACTAATAGGCCAAGAAGGAAATAGAATTTTAAGGAATTTCATTAATACTATATTTAAGCCTTGCATTCCACCATACAAGCTGTTTATATTTAGAAATTTTGCAGGATTAATTAATTTATTTCAATATTTTTCCAATTAGTTTAGACATTCTGTAGTATTACAGCTGGTATTTTTGTTTGCTGTATTAATAATAACTAATTTCATTACTAAAACAACTCAGTTCAAGTTAAAACTTGTGCCTAATTCATACCAACATTTTTTAATTACCTAGAAATTATTACTTTGAGTTTACATTCTATTTACCTATTTATATATTGGATGCAAAGTGGGTGGGAAATTCATTTTTATGGAAAATAAATATGTTAAAATATTTTACTAATTTTGGTTTAAATAAAGATATTGCTGAAAGCAATTCAAGTTAAAAATAGAAATTATATGCAAACAACTAAACCAAAAGAATGGAAATGTTGGACATTTTGTCACAGATATACAAATAAAACAGGACATTTTTATCTACTCTGGTCATGGCAGTTACCAAAGTCCTTGAAGTATGTATCTGATATACCTGAAGTCATGCTGAAAAGCATTGCTGGTGTATTTGGTATCACTTAAAATTATCTGGTAGCGTTAATTTCTTTCAATGATTTTTTAACTGCTCATCTGCATTCAGAGTCCCTTTTGCAGTGTGGAATACGAAAACATACACTGAAGTATAACAAAAGGAGGAGCTAAGAGAACAGAGCTAGGGGGAAAAAAAGGCTTTCTGAGTGTGAAGTGGACTTGATCTCTCTCAGGGACACTCCTCTCAACCCACTTTGTGTCAAGCAACTAGCATGGGTGAAGTTCTCAAGTTCTGCAGACAAACACATCACACTCACATCCAAAGCCCTATAGTGGCATTCAATTGGTGCACCTGTATTTGAATTTTTCCCCTCAAAGTACCTGAAATAGACTAAGAGAAGCTTTTTTTCTTTCTTTTCCCTTCCCTCTACTCCATTTATCTTTTAATAGGAGTACAGAGAGAGAAGAGAAGGGAGGAAGGGAGGTGACAACAGTAGGAGGGGGTTGCAGACTCCGTAGGATTGCAAGCAAAGGTTCATTCATATACGTTTATTCCACACAAAAAAAGAGACTATTCAACCACTTTGAATAGATCATCATAACTGCTTGTCTGGTCAGCTTTCTCCTTAGAGTTTCAAGTTATAGGGGTCGATGTGCAATCTAGGGGTCTTGTCTAGCTGCCTCTATTAAAAAGTGCAGCACTCAATGCCAGCTGCACTAAGCGGGGTGCCTCTATCTGTAATAGTGCCATCAACAATTCTGAAGATGTACTTTGAGTGCTCACAGGATAGACAGACAGTCTGTTGCAGAGCTGACATTTCCAGAGCTGGCCACAGCTGATTTTATGCTAAATACACTAATCTTTTACATCAGTCCTTTAATCAGGAAGATATTCACTCATTGATATGCTCCTAGTTGAGGCAAATTAAGTTGGCTTTGATAGCCCTTTTTTCCCCTACTGAAATAATTAGGAAACAATCCAGAGTTTAACTCACACAGTAGTGCCAAAGGGTATTTTGACTTAGGGTGTGTTCTGTCATTAATTTGTTAGATTTTTTTATTGTTTCCATTTTTCTCTATTTTTTGGGGAAAAGAAGTATTAATTGTATTTCATCCAGTAATTAACACAAGAAATTAATTCGTGATTCTACTTCTTTATCTTCTTTTCTTTTTTTTTCCTCAGTGGGATGCACAGGAAAGGAAGACTGATGCTAGAAAGTGTATTCCCTGTCTTAAAAGAGGGGAATTCTCTGTTTTGAAACAGGGAGGAACACAAGAAAGTGGGCAGACTCTGAAGCGCTAGGAAGCCTAGTCCAGGTGTTTGAGGATCTGGAGGCATTCCTTTTAAAGCAATGAATGTTGCTGTCCTTTGTCAGCATAGCTTCCTAGGCACATTTGTTACTGCTGGCCTCAATGCCCTTCTCATCTACTCACCTGAATAAATCTAAAAGGAATGGAGGAAACTAATTGCTGCTTGAATCCAGAGTCTCATGTAAATTTGCTCTTTGTGATATATACCACAGATGCAGAATACATTGTGCCCTTCTCTTTTCACACACCTTGCATCTAAACACAATGTGCATTATTTACTTAATCATCGAGTGAAAAGCTGCCAAGGACAGATGTTAAAAAGGGAGAAAGAGAATCAGTTTTTCCTTTCCAGATTCTCATTTCTGTTTCTCTTTGCTCCTCTCTCTTAAGGCTTAAGACTGTAAGCATCAGACCTATATTATAAAAGCTCTCAGGCTTGGACGCTGAGAAGAATGTGGAAACTAATAATGACATGGCCTTCAGTGCTTTGTTTGCAGTGAACAGAAACAACAAAAGATTCTTCCAATGATCTAAGCCTGCTCGAAACACAGTGCCATTTTTTTCCCTTGAGATGTGAAGCAAGGAGTGTGTTGAGAGTATGTTCTTCCTTTTTAGACTAAGGTGTTTGAAGCCTAGGACAATTTTAAAACTTGAGAGACTACAGCATCTCATCTAGATCCAAACAAATTTGGCTTTTCCCTCCATCCTCCAGCCTGACAAGATAAGAGATAAAAACTCCTGAGATAAGAACTAAGGCAGTGCTACAGCTAATAGCAGCAACCAAATATTACTGACCTTTACTTTTTTCATGTTGATCCACAAGAACTTGGCAAGGCCAAGGTTTGGGGTTTTTTAAGGAGGAACATCAGAGTAAACCCATGAAGTCTGTTCTCTATAAAATAATACTGACTTTTAAGCTTTAAAGGATCTGGGATGGGACTCTATAGAATATTTTCTTCAGAGGAAAGCTTTACATCTGATTTCAAGATGGCACATGTTGACAAAATGACCAGATCCACTGCTAGCCCCCAGTGTCTTGGAAGGATAGCCAAGCTTTGGAAAAAAATTCTAGGAACTCTCTTCATTTCTGCCAGGGCTCACAGGAACTAGGAAAAGGAAAATATAGGTTGCAGTAGCCTTGAAAATCTCTCAAGTGCTTTCTCAGGCCTGTCTTTTCTGTTTTTTCTCTGGTTCCCTTAAGTTCTCCACTCTGTTCTATGCAACTGTATGTTTTTTTAAGAGAAAGCTTCTTGCCTTTGTCATCAAGAACTTGCAAAATTCTCTTCCTTTTTTACTAGCCACCTTTTATTTTTACTGTATAACTCTCTAACACTTTTGCTCTGCTGCATTTTTTTTCTTTATTACTCTCTTCCCTTCTCTTTCTTCCCCAACCTGCTTCTCTGTTTCCTTCACTCATTTGCTTCTATTATGTTTTGTTGTTTTATTAAATGGGCTCTAGCTCTATGGTTCCCCAAATTAAGGTCTGAACTAATAAACAAAGGTCTGTGCAATGCTGAGTGGTCAAAAGGATAAATGTGAATATAGAACTAGACGTTGCACAGGAGTCCTCCTTAGCCACAAGGCTTATATGGTAGGTGCAGCAAAATAAATAACGACAGAAGAAAAAAATAAAAAGAGAAACAGCTTAAAAAGTGGCCTGCCTTATGTATCGCTTTGGAAAACTGCAGGAAAATCTCCCTTTTCATGCTTTTATATTGCAGAATAGTTTATTATTTGATCTTCCTCTTTGACAAAACATATTACATAATAAAGAAGATATTTTTAAAGTGTTGTTGCTCCCCCAATATTACCACACAAATCACATGGGAGTAGCTTTACCATTTACATCTTAAATAAATGTACTGTGCAGCTCCTTTCAGATCACCCCCCAGTGACAAAGGGATCCAACAGCTGACTGGATTAATATTACCCCACAGGTAGTAAGGGAACTTCAATGCTGTTCCAGACTTCTAAACCATAACCATAGTTTTTATTTGTTAGTTCATTAGAAGAAAAGGGAAAAAAAGCTTTGCAAAACAACCATTTAACCATTTATGTTCAAAGAAAGGAAAATGTTTTGCTAAGAAATCTTGCTTGAATATAGTATTGCACTCAAGGACATCCCAGACCAAACCATGAATGTCAAATTTTAGTCTGACTCTGTGGCCACTCAGAAGCTGACCACAGGTCTTGCTGAGAAATCTATTCACCACATATATCTAAGTTGAGAGATGAATTAATGCCAATCTGAGAATTATTAATAATACAGGATTAGTAAAAACTATGGGGATGTTTTTCCCTCCTTTCCTACATCAACAGGGTAATAGTAGGAGTATTAGGCTTTTTTCCTCCGAGTAACTTTTATGATCTATTCTGCTAATGTTTCTTGAAACATGTGATAATGCAAACGTTGTCTTCTTGCAGGTGAAGGTATTTTTCTTTTTTTTAAGCCCAGAAATTTGAAAATCTTCCTTTCTTGTGCTGCAGGTTATGAATGTCAGGTAACATTTATATAATCTGGATTGAGACAGGCCCTTGAGACAAACTATTTATTTATGCATTCTTCAAGATAAATCAGAGTTTCTTCACTGACTTTCACTGGACACCAACATCCTTTGTGCTTTTCCTTCTCCCTGAAGTTAGAATGGATTGTTTTGTGTTGAAATATTTTATTTGAATTCCAGTTACTCCTGCCCTGAGAAATAGAGAGATTTTCACAAGGCTCTATATTTTAAATGTTATTTCACACTATGGCATGGGTTTCTTTTGTTTGTTTATGGAGTTAGACCATGAGTTTATCCAGAAGCCTACATTAATGAAAAAGTCCTCTCATTAAACATGGTGTGTTTGTGGGAGCACATGGCTGCTGTCCTCACCAAGCTACACTGCCTGCCTATTGATTTTTCTTGACAAATTTAAGGTATGTTTTTGACCTATAAAAAACAAAATGGCATGAGGCTTTCACAATAGCTGCAGGCATTTGAGGAACTTGAACTGATATCTTGAAATCTGAGAGGGAAGACTGGCAGTAGAGTTTCCCTGAAGGTGCCTTCAGCTGTGAACTTATTAAAAATATCTTTGTAGACCTTCAGGGTACTCTGTAAGGCATTTCTATTTTCTTATGATTTTGGAAGAGAGGGAGGAGCTTGAAAGGACTCCTACTATTATAGATAAGCAGTCTTTAATAGAAAATTGTTTCAAACAATTTCAGGCAAGTTCTTTTGTAAACATGTATCAAAAGCAAAATTAAGTGGCCTATAAAGTAACTTGATTACTCAAAATCACATTTGAGGATAACTGTCTGCTTTTTCTCTTGATGGTGTTCTACTGTTGGTGGAGGGATGAAAAAAGAGATTAATTCCCAATTTCTCTTGACTGCTAAAACTTGACTGTTTTGGGTTGTAAGAACTTAAAGTGGACTTGGGAGGCCGTGGATTTGCTGACTTCTCTGGTGTGCTGTGTATTGACCCATTTAACAGCAAGTATAGGATAGTCTTTCTGAGGATGCCACTCTGTCAAAAGGAGGAGGCAAACTATATGCATTGACATTGCTCCTTTTTTTAAGAAATGTAAAGAGACATATTGCGGAAGAAGGAAACAGAAAAAACAGAACAACTTCATCTGTTACCATTTTTTTTTCTTTAACAGCAAGGCAAATTTCCAAGAAAGAGTACCAGAAAGTCACTGCTCATTTTTCAGACAGATAGTCCATGGCAATTGTGGTGGGGGGATGCGTTTATGCATATGTGGTTATGCGTAGGTAGATGGATGGTAATGTGAACGAATGGGAGAAGCATAGGTACCAAATATAAAAGAAAAATAGTGCATATAATGCAAGGAAGAAAAGGCGAGAAGAAGAGGAGGGAAAGGAGTAATCAATATATCAAAGGAAGGTTTCTGTGGTAGGAGGGAGATATGTACAAGAAGAATGAGAAGCTAAGAAGGAAGTGAATATAAAGTAATTTCTGTTATCTAATGAGTTAGATTGTTAACTTAACATTGCTGGAGAAGTGCTGCTATTAAATATATTGCACAATAGCAGAGTTGATGGTTCAAATTGTTTCTCTCTTATGTTTGGGGGGTATCTTTGAGTCTCTTTGGGTCCAGTGGCAATGGCCATAGTAAAAAGAAATATGGCAGGATGACTTTTTCACAGAGATTGCTGTGGGTATTCCCTGGGCTAGCTGGTGTCAGGTAAACCAAATCAATAACCATCAGTCATTTTACAAAGGCCAAGACCTTCCTTGGGGATATGCAAATTTTTAGGAATTATTTGGCCTTCTCTGTTTCCACCAATAGGTGGCAATATTAATTTTTCCGTTGACTTCCACAATGCTCTGTTATCCTAAATTTTGAATAATCATCTCTGTGTTAATTATAATTTTTTTTTTTTTTTTTGCTTTTCCTAGTGCAAGTGTATTAAGTGATAGGAAGCAAAAATATATTCACAAGTTTCCAGGCCATTTAATCTTGTTTTAAAGAAGTTAAAATAAAGACAAGGGATGTGAGAACTCCTACCAGGTCGCCAGAAACCTATCTATGATGCTTTTATAGTTCAGCGCCTCCTTTCTGATTTCCAGTCGAACTCTTGTTTCCTGTCCTTATGGCAGTGTTTGCTTTAATATTTTATGGTTTTCTTTTTTATGTTTTCCAGTTTTCCTTTTCAGATGTGTACTTGGAAATTGTAGATTGCATGTGTAACATGAAAGATCTAAACTCCTGCTTTACAGTTTTTCAGTGCTTTTCTTGTTTATATGTGCTCTATATTCTTAATCACCTTATTTGTTTTTCAGGATGAATTTTTCTTAGCATGTTACCAACTTAAGGAGTAGAGTTCTCCTGAGGCCATTGTCAATATTTGGTAGTGTTTTTCCTTGAGTTTTAGTCAATTGCCAACACTCGAGTTTCTAGAGCAATGTTGACATGGATATAAGACATGACAGAGGTACTGTAGGTGCATCTTCATTTTCAAACTGAATTTATTTCTCTCCTAAGTTTTATGTCTCTCCACACCCCTTAAATTTCTTCCACTCACTCAGAAGTTAGAAATCAATATTTTTACATGAAAAAGGCCAACAATCTTGTCATTCTTTTTACCCAAAACTAAAACAGAGTTAATTGGAAGTTTTGTCTGAGTAAAGACTAAAGAATTTGGCTCACAGCAAAGACAGTACATGAAAATGCATTTTCTTTAAAAAAAGTGGACTCCATCTGAAACAATACAATAGCATTTTTCAGTAAAATGAACCGCTTGAAAGTGATATATTGTAGTGGTTTTTGTAGCATTGTCTTATCCTTGGACTGATGTATGGTAGCAGTTAGAATGGTTGTCAAAACAGGAAATGTGCAGAACCAGAAAGTATCTAGAAAAATATGCACAGAGTTTTTATGATTACTTGGCTTGGCTTTGTTTACAAGCTCTTTTTCATTAAGCAGTTTTCTTTCTGTCTCGTGAAATTCTCTACAGCATTTCTCATGGATTTGTAGCAGCTCACATCGAAAGTGTTATGCAAACATCAGTAATATTGGCACTTCTTTTTTCCCTTTCAGTCTGAAAGTCATGCCAGGTTCATCAAATCTCAACTTACTTGAAATCCTTGGTGAATCTACTGTATACAGAGGATGAACCACAGAAAAGTTAGTGAGTGGCACCCTATTTATGTTGAAACTGGTCAAGCTCAGAGAACTCACCCCATTCAAGGGGGAAAAAAATAAAAAGAAAGAAAAAAATGAAAAGGAAAAAGAAAAAAAGTACATAAGGACTTATACCAGTAAAAATGACAGCTTTTATAAGTAGAGATGGCACACAGAGAATCAACTGCTGCTTAGTTCAGATACTTTATCTGTGAGATGTTTCTCCTTCTCAGGCTGGCTGGAAGTTTGTAGCTCCTTCTCTCCTGTCTCTAAGAATCAGCCTTGAAACTCATTTTTTTCACTGCAGTATCACTTATACGTGGTATAAGCTGAGCTGATGTGGAACACTCCCAGTACAGTTTCTCTAAGATACAAGGTACTGCTGTGCCTTAACCATGACTGAATAGTAGCTTTTTAATGACCACTGTTGCAGCTGAATCAACAAGCAATAAGCTAGCAAAATTAAAGGTATTTAATCTTTGATCTTGTGGATAGTTTTGGTTTTGCCACCCATGATGATGCCAGTAAAAAACAGACACATGAAACTCAGAGTCAAAGCCTCTAGCTGTAACTGTTTCATTAGTACTTCAGTTACTGTTTAATTAGTGTTTGACCACAACGTATACTGTGTTTCTGATGTTAGCTGAAGGGTTCTCGCTAGTCTTTTAACTTCAATTTTTAAGCCAGAGTTTCCCTCAGAAGGCAGTGGGGTGCCTTAAATTCAAGCTGATGTCTTATTGTGTGTTACAGCTCAGTCCTAAAGACTGGATAGAAGGAGTACTGTAAAGGGACTGACTTGTAGTGAAAAAGATCTGTACTTCATTTGGGGTAGATTAAAGAGAAAAGTGTTCCAAATCCACCACATCTCTATGTAGTGAAGTCACAAATTAAAACAGGATCAAGAAAGACCCATGAAGAACATCTTATTAATTCCCTAAATAATGGAAACATAAAGGCATACTGGCATCTGAAGACATGTCTGAGCTATTCTTCTGTCTCCAACAGAGACAGAGGTGTTTAGGAATATGAGGCACAGAGTGTATGTGAAATCAGCCTCATCTTGGAAATTCTTCCTAACAAGTAGTGCTTCCCTGACCAAAAATGAATGCATTAAATGCATCAACCCCAACTGGTCAAAACATCCACAGCTGCATGATTTTCCTATATATACATATATATATGTGAAATATTGCTTGATGTTCTTATACTGAATTTTTTTTCTGTCAATAGCTGGATCCTGAGCTGAGGATTTGGTGGTCAAGGATTTGGTGTATTTTCCCTTTACATCTTAATATCTGGGCATCAGTATTAATTTCCAAGGACTACAATGAGAATGTGATGCTCCTGCACTGACTTTGCCAAATGTGAGAGAAGCTGAACACGGGATTTTCCATAGTCATGTTATGGATGTCACTTTAGGGCTGGTTTCCCTCTTCCTGGGGCACTCAGAGGATGGGCTAATACACACTTAGATCACATTCGAAATGCCCCAGCTTAAAAAACTTTCTGGACATCTATGCAGATGATCTAAATGAATCATTGCCAAAATTACAATGTATTTAACGCTCTGCCACCCCCACCAGGTTGGGAGTATTCCAGGACAGCCCAGGACCCCAGAAAAGCCCTCCATCCCACTTAGTTCAGAGGCGGGGATGCTGACCTTCTCCTATGCGCTAGTTTTACTTCTGTGACAGGACAAAATCGCTATGATTCCCCTTAGCACCATTAAAAAGGGGCCCAGCTTTGCCTATGCTGAAAGTCATCTCTTCAGCTCCATTAAAAGAAAATTAAATAAAGGGAGTAATGACAAACTTTAAAATTTTTAATACCTTAAGCTGTGTGTCAGCTACATTCCTTGACTTTTTTAAAGAAATGTATGTCAGGCTTTTATGAAATCAGCGGTCTCTGAGTTTGGCCGTTAGTGCTTTGTACAATAAACTTTTCCTAAAAATGACGAATCACTACCAGATGTTTTCTATTACCATGGTGTAGCTTTGTTATAATTCACTAGAATTGGTTTGATTTTTGCCATTTTCAACAACTTTTTTAGTATGTTTATAAAGCTAATAAAAATATTTATCAGGGCGAAAATGTTACTATGCCACATCTCCACTGAAAAATTAGTCAGAAGAGTAGGGTACATAGTCTTCTTTAAAAATCATGACAAATATAATTTTTATATAAATAAAGCAGTTTCAAACCCACAACTTCTTGAAATAACAACTTCTAGTATAATTAAATGTTAAAACAGAATGGAAATCTGGCATTGAAAGAAAGAGGGTAATGTTTCATTTCCAAAGAATGCTGCTTTGAAAATTTAGATTCAGCAGCACATTTAAGCTTGATATACTTAAAGAAGTTATAAAAGGTAAAATATAAGAGATTGGACATTAGATTGACTTCTCAGCTTCACTAATTCTAAAACTATTCAGCTTCTACATATAGAAATGATAACCCTAAGCCATTTTTTTTTTTTTTTTTTTTTTTTTTTTTTTTTTTTGCCTCACGGAGGACTGACTGGAAGCTGAAAGGATCTGTGCAACTTAGAAAAAACCTTAGGAAAGATGAGAGTCTTAAAGTGACCCAGAGGACAAGTTCTTTCCAGGTTGCTGTTCCGAGAGCATTCAATACCATTGTTAGGAAGATTACTAAATTGCCAATATACATTTTCCATATCTTATTAGCATCTCATTACTTATATTTAAACTACCGAATCAGTCATTATACTAACAGTGCTTTACTCCTTCATCACTTGTGTTTACTCCCCTCAAATATTTGTAGACTGTTATTTTTCCCTTTTAGTCATCATGACAGCTGGGCAAACACCTCTGAAAATTTTTGCAAATATTTGTGGAGTTCTGAAATGAAGCTTCATATCCTATTTTTTCAAGCCATGGTGAACTTCTTCATTTAGGAGAAAAGAGCTGCTTTTTCAATAACACTTTCTTCCATATGTGTTAAAGTTATATGTATTTTCTGCAATTCTGTGTGTCACATTAACACATTACAGTGCTTGCTTTTTTCCTTAGAGACTTAATTTTGTGAAAAATATTTATTTCCCCATTTTCTGATTTTTTTTTCAACCTCAGACTTCTGAGAATTTTTCAATGTATACAAAGCCTCCTACCTCCCTTCCCCCCACTCCTTGAATCAATTGGCAAGGCTGTTAAGCCCCATTTGGAGGTGTTTTTAGCCCTTCAAGTAACTAGTCAGTACATACCTAAAAGCAGCATATGCAGTTGCAACATTCCTGCTCAGAACTGTGCATTTCTGTGTGCAGGATTGATTCTTTCTTATAAAAGAAGCCATGAAGTCACAGCACTGACTTTCATACCTGAAACCTGCTATGCAGTTTTTATTTCTGCAGCTATCAGTGGTATGACGTGATCTGATTAACTTGACTGTAAATTTGTACTTGATTCAGTTCAGAATACAGTTCAGAATGGGATGATAAATTATATAAACAAGCTCCAGGGGTTTTTTTATTATTATTTTTTAATTTTATTTTTTAATATTTGATTTGCATACCTACACGTGGTGAATACTAAGCCCCAGGTGAGATGACTTAACGCAATTCAAAAACCAGTGACAAGGCTCTGAATGCCAAGAAATGCTCTGTATTTTATATTAAGAAAATTAAATAGAGAAAGGGTGTTTGTATGAGTGTGTGTGTGTGTGTGTGTGTGTGTGTGTGTGTGTGTGTGTGTGTGTGTATTAAAGTGGGGGTAGTGCAGCAAGCCTCCAGCTCTATTGTATTATGTTTAGTTTATTTGCTTTGTGAGGACTTAACATCCCCATAATTTTTTGTATTTTCTTGATTCTAGAACGCTACCTATTTCCACCCTAAAGCAAAATCTAGCTACAGTCCAATAGTTTCAGCTCTGAAATGTATTGTGTCATGCTCAACAGTGAGGATCACATCAAGTGCCACTCTCCACAGTGAAGAGAGCAGTAAAACACAGAACTCCCGGGGCTTATCTTTTTCTCCAAAAAAATATTGAATTTCTATCTGTGGCACACAGCCCTCGCTTTCAAATCCTACTGATGCCTCTGGCAGGAAGATCTGGTAGCAGGAATGCAGTCTAAGCAGAGGCTTAGCACAAAACCTGTTCCTCTCTGGCAGGCCGCCATCTTCCAGGGGGTGAAGAGAATTAAAAGTCCCTAAATTGTTCTCCTTACAAGTTGATGGATTGTCTGGCTCAGTCAAATTGATACCAGAACACTGTGAGATTTTCTTTTCTACTTTTTTTCTGGTTTTTTTTCACCATGAGTAGATCAATGTCCTGGAAAATATTTGCAGTCCTTGTAATCCTCATGTCACTGTATTGCTGTTAGGGCATTGTATCAGCATTGTTCAGCCATAAATGATGGAATGATAGTAGCAAGATATAGCCTCCCAGCTTTCACAACTAGGCACTTGATATCATGCTAATTGCTTTAGATGAAGTATTTACGTGTAATGTTTAGGTTACATTTTTGTGTAATATTTTTGAAAGTAAAATGTGCTTATATCTGTAACTGCTTAGACACATTCTCATTCCACTATTTAAATCCACTCTCTCTTCCCTCAAGAACACTTTACTACCCAAGTAATTGATGAATCTTTTTACCCAGACACCACAGGTGAGTGCAATGACTTCAAGACACTTGCCCAAGTTTCCTCAGCTTGTGCTGGCTACCAGGTTGCCACATGCAGGAGTGCACATGCTCAGCTGATTTCCAGTAGCCAGAACAGCAATTTGAACCTCCTCAGCTTCAGTCATTACTAACAGTGACCCTGTGAGCACTCTGTACTGGACCAAGAGTGAAACTGTCATTGAATCACACAATTGCTGAGGTTAGAACAGACCCCCAAGGCTGCTGAGTTCCACTGTTAACCCAGCATCACTGTGATCACCACTAAACCACAACTCCAAGTTCCATGTCCACATGTTTTTGCAGACTTTCAGGGATGATGATGCCACCACTTCCTTGGGTATTTTGTTCCAGTGCCTGACTACCCTTTCACAGACGAAATTTTTCCTAGTATCTAATCTAACCTTCCCTCATGCAACTTGTAGCCTTTTCCTCTCCTCTTGTCCCTTTTTACCTTGGAAAAAGAACAACCTCCTCTTCACTAAAATCTCCTTTCAGCTATGCCACCGCCTCCAGAAATTTAGAAAACTGAATATGCTTCTCTAGTCTATTTTCTTATGTTTTCCTCAAGAATGCTGCTGTTGATGAAGAAATCTGGGCCTTTACACCTCACCTGGTTGAAAAGTCAAACTCCACTCCACTGCATTTGTCTACACAAGATCAGTATTTTCAATTTCTTTTAAAATAGTTTTTTTATCATATCTCAATTTTTATTAATATAGTTATTATTTTAATAAATAGAGAAGAGCATAATAAAATAATTTTATTACCTGAAATGAACTTTCCTTTTTAGAAAAATTATATTTCATAATAGTATATTTTCAAATCTTGTGGGGTACCAGTTGCTTCAAATTTTTTCATTTGACATTTCATTTGGTTTTTAATTTGAATAGCTTTGTAAGACTGATTTGGTATTACAATGCACACCTCTGATGAAGCTCTCTGACTGCAAAGAAGTCTAAAGCTGATAATTTCAAGCCAAAAGTTTTCCTGTTCCAGAGTCAAAGTCAGTAAGTGACATCTTCAGAGCAAAAGCACACAGAACAGAAACTTCCTTGAGAATATGCCTGCATGGATACATCTCATCCAAGTCTCCTGCATTAATGTGTCGCAAAACAGTGGCAGGGCTGATAGTAGTGGGTCTTCTGAAATGATAGTAAATAATTATTTATTATAAATTAATATTTTTTTTCAATTCTATTTTGAAAGTCTGCTTCTGTTTACATGCTCTTTCAGCTTTTCCCAGTCTGAAACTAGTCCTTCACAAAGCCAACACCCGTCCTTTTTGGTGGGATGGGTTAATTAACAAGGATGTGTACCAACTAGGTAATCTCAACTGTCCAAAAATGTTGGCACCTTCTGAGTTTCCCAACATGAGACTGCTAAGCTTTTATCTTTGCTTACCCCTCAAAATCCCATTTGTACCTTCTTCAGACTGGATCTCTGGGTGTGTAAGTGTGTATAAAGAGGGGACATGCCAGTCTTCAACTTAGCCCTTCAGCAGGTGTTCACCAAGCTGCTGACCCTGCCAAATACTTCAGTTAAATACTATGTCTTTAAGTGCCAATTTAAGGGATGGGCACTCATAGTGATGGGGAAAAAACCCATCTTTTTGGGACTGCTTGTACATTCTTTACGGTCTGAGATTTGATTTCTTTTTTTTTCAATAAGAGGAGTATTTGGTGGGGAGAAGGTTTCAAACATATAAGCCATGCAGACTTGAATACTGACATTCAGAATCTGTCACCTTTTTTCATGTTAAGCAATGTCTCACTTTGCAAATAGCTCCCCAGAAAATATTGTGGAATAAATTTCTAATCAAAGGGAGCAAGATTTCAGATTTTGATTTGGAATAATAAAAAATGAAATAACCAGCTCAAGTTTATGAGTGTATATGATAAGTCTTCATGCTCACTGTCTGGATTTAAGATCTGATCTGAACACCATAGCACTGGAACTTGTTCCTGTTTTGTTTTATTTTGAACATATTTTATGCAGTCTGTCTTTCATCAATGTGAACTGAATTTTCTCACCAGCTCTTCTTTCAGTCACATTGTATTTTTACAGGAGAATTTTTTCTCTGCATTCAGTTGTTACCCTATAGATTGCTGTAATTTTGGGCTACTTTTATTTGTGTTAATGGTCACATTGTTCCAGAGTTTGTAGTTCTGCATTCTTAAGCTTGATGAAGAGAGTCTAAACAGAAAATTTAAAATAATAATATTAAAGAAGTCTGTGTAGTATTGATGTTATTTCTGGTTTTGTTTAAAAGTTAAAGGGATTTACATGGAAAAGGGAAGGAAGGGTATGTCATAACTTCTGTGCAAAGTAAAAGGTTTTGTTTGTATAAATCGCATACTGCATTCATCATGCTCAAGACAAATGATAAACATTACATTTCAGCATTCTCATAAAAAATAGGAATCTAGACCAATAACACTAATTCTTCACTGGACTGTTTCCATTTCTTTTGCTGTCCTCCTTCCCTAGCACAGTAATGTAGCAGGACTGATGGCATCACTGCTTTCCCACCCTAGGATTACTGTCAAACTTGAGCAGCTTGCTCTGTAAATAGCTCAGCCTTTCATTCCTGAGGTCCATTCCTTTTATTCCCTTTTCTGCTTTTTCTGTTTTCATTTCCTGATGATGTTGTCATCATCAGTGGAGTTATGATGAAGTTTGGTACTATTTATAGATTCTGGGCTCATAGCCAGCTGTTTTCATGCCTTCAGTGCTATTTAAATCTATTGTTCATTTTTGATTGCAGTATGGCTTTGTTTCATTTTGCACCTAGAGTTGTGAGTTTTCTGGCTCTAGCAACAACAAAATGATGTGTTTAGTCTCTATTTTAAAAAGCTATAAAATGGAAAGAGTAGAAGATTTACTTCCTTTGTTTTTGTTGTGTTCTACATGCTATCTCTTAATATTAGTTATTAAAGTGGATCTTGTGCTTCCACTGAAGATAGGATATGGCATTTAAAAAGTTTGATTCAAAGGGAGTTCATTTAGAAGAACATTCCTCTTTTATTTGATAAACTGCTATGAACATGTGCAATAACAATATACTGTTTAAAAACTCTTGACAAATAGGGATAAATATTCAGCATGCTACATGGACAAGTGTTCCTGAGATTGCTGTATTGTTAGTACAAAGAGATACCTATTTTTTCTGCACTATACTGAAATACATCCCATTAGATTAAGAGTATGGCTCCTGCTCTTGTTCCCACAGGATCTCAGAGTTCTCCTTTTGTGTCTTCTCACTATTTATCTGATTATGGCTCTCTAAAATAGAGAAAAATAGAAGGTTTCACAGTATCTTCTCCTTAAATTAAGTCCTTCAGAATACAATGAGGATATCTTGCAAGGCTATTGTTGATATAATAAAACTGTTTAGTTACCTTGAACTGGTGCACCAACACTCTAAATCTAATAATTCAGAGACAAAAAAAAGTTTAATGTTATGTTTGTGACTTAAACTGATAATAAAAAAAGAGAATTGTTGTTTAGAGTGATGTACTGCCTTTAAGTTAGTCTGTTGTGAATGCATGGTATGTTCTGAGGCACAAAAGCATGGGTAGAGGCAAAATCATATCATATTGCTGGCAGGTTCTTCCCACAGCCTTCTGAAGCTCAGCCTTTGTCTATGGAGGTGCAAGTTGCATTTCTGACTTTGCAACTGTACGTGAAAGATAATCTCAAGCCTTGCATCACAAACTCCCTGATTTGCAAGTTTGTTTAGGGAACTGCAGAGGTAAATACCGTAGTGTTTAAGACAAGCTGAAGTTTTGCCAATCCCAGTAACACTGCTGTTTATTCACCAGAAAAAGTCAGATTAACTTTCTAAAATATGCCTTCTTTGTCAAAAATTTAATGCCATGGCAAAGTGCTAGGTGGACTTCCTTATTGCTTTAGGAGAGGATATTTATTAAAAATTATGCAGGTTGTTGATTGTGTTAAGTGTTAATATAATAACCTGTATAAACTACTACAGTACAGGTATTTTGAATTATTTACCTTATTTCTAAAGGATGGGCAAAGTTATTCTGATGTTTGTAAAAAGAAATTATGTCTTTCTTCAACAGTTTCATTACATCTGAACTAATGCACGGTCCACACTGCGAATCTGACTCCCTTTTCCTTAGAAAGTATTTGGAATGAGGGCTACTCCTAGTTTAAGGTCTTTTGAAAATGAAGAAACAGCATGAAAATGTTGCCTAACCATCTCTGAGGAAGCTGATCTGTCGACATTTGCAACTGACATAAAATAAAGGAAGATTATATGGAGATCAGGAGAAAAAGAGGTTTTCATTTCAAGAGGATTCTCCAAGATTTGTGTTGGTGGCTGAGGAAGGATTAAGCTCTAGATGTGAAAAAGTTTGGGATTACCTTTATATGAGTTCTAGGTTTTACTCTTCTAGAAATTCACTGATAGTTTTGAGTACAGGTCTTAGCAACAAAGATTAATATTAAAGTGAAATATTGGTGTTTATACAATGAAAGCAAGGAAATGTACATGAGTACACTCCATCAGCAAGGAAATACATCTGAATTTTGTAGCTAGGAGGTGTGGTCTCCAGAGAGTCAAGGTATTATTTCTGTTTCTGACAAATCCGCAGTGATCAGCTTGTGCAGGCACTAAAGGAAAGGTTGTCTCTCACAAGGGAAACCTGATTCCCTGAATGCTATCTTGTTTCTCTAAAAGGCAGAAGGCATATAAGGCACAGACATGTGAGAGATAAGTTTCAGAAACTCTCATAAACCACCTGGAGACTTCTTTTTTTAGCTAATAAAATTATCCTGGTCATGCAGAAAATGATTATTGTATACCTTCAGAAAACTGCAACCTTCTAAATACTTAAGTCTGTTTGGAAATTACAGATGAGGTGTTTGGAGGACTATGTTCCCTTATGATTCTGGTTTATTAGGCATGGTCTAATGTTTTACCCAGACTTCAACATGAAACAAAAGAATCACAGCTGTTGTCATTCAAAAGCATTTGATGGAGTGCAAGACAGCACTTTTAAAGTAACCAATAATCAGGTTTCATTTATGGGAGTGAGTGACACAGGTTCTAGGTCCTCTTCAGCTTGAGAAGACATAAACCATGATTTTTTACCTTCTTAAAGTGACACCATAATAACAAAACAACCTTGAATAGAACTCTTTTTCTGTCATTCATTTGAAGAGAAATCACTTGTGAATAAAAGAAGAAAATGAATGTGGGACTCCTGGGCCCTAGAAGGGCAAGCTCCAGAGGAAGTGCTGTTGCTCCAGTGGCTAACAGGACACTGTTCTTTGGGAGACCTCATACTTCCTAGGACTGTTTATGTGTTTTCCATTAAACAGCTGTCAGAAACCATATATTGTTGTCACCTTCACATTCCTCTGCACCTATGTTTAAAAAGAAAATAGCCAGTCATCCATTCCTGAAGGGAAAATGTGGACCCTGATGCCTAGTAGAAGGCTTTGTGTCAGACATTGTTGTGAGTTGACCCTGGCTGGACACTAGGTGCCCACCAACACCACTGTATCATTCCTGTCCTCAACTGGACAGGGGAAGGAAAATATAAGAAAAGACCCATGGGTCAAGACAAGAACAGGGAGAGATCACTCACTGCTTACCATCATGGGTAAATCACATCCAATTTGGGGACATTAGTTTAATTTATTCCCAGTCAAATCAGAATAGGGCAATGAGAAATAAAACCAAATCTTACAAACTCCTTTCCACTACCCCTCCCTTCTACATGGGCTTAAATTTACTGCCGATTCTGTACCTCTTCCACACAGTGACCCATGGGGTTGTTGAATGCAAGTTGTGGTTAGCTCATCACATGTTTCTGCCACTCCTTCTGTCTCAAAAGAGGAGTCCTCACACTCTTCCCTTTTTCCAGCATGGGCTCCTTTTCTCCATGGGGTACAGTCCTTCAGGAACAGATTGTTCCAGCGTGGGTCTCCCACAGGGTCATAATTCCTGCCAGCACACCTGTGTCAATATGGGCTCCTCTCTCCATGGTGACAGAGCATGGGATTCCCACCGGGTCACCGCCTCCTTTGGGCATCCACCTGCTCCAGTGTTGGGTCCTCCAGGGGCTGAAGATGGAACTCCGCTTCACTGTGGATCTCCATGTGTTGCAGGGGGACATCCTGCCTCACTGTGGTCTTCAGCATGGGCTACAGGGTAATCTCTGCTCTGGCGCCTGGAGCACCTTCTCCCCCTCCTTCACTGACCTGCAGAGATCTGCAGAGATGCTTCTCTCAGCCTCTTTTCTCCAGCTGCAGTTGCTGTTGCACAGTTTTTTTCTTGGCTTAATGAATATGTCATCCCAGGAGTGCTATCACTGATGCTGATGGGTCAGTCTTGAGCAGTAGCAGGTCTGTCTTGAATATGGCTGGTATCAGACACGGGGAAACTTCCAGCAGCTTCACAGAGAAGCCACCCCTTTAGCTCCCCCTGCTACCAAAACTTTGCCATGGAAACCCAATTCAGGCATGTAGCCAGAAGGGCTAAAACCATGGGGAATTGGGGTTTCAGGACCAACTCTCTCTAATGTTTTCAATCATTTATCATGGGTCTGCTTTGGTTGTTTCAAATCCCAATCTTAATTCAGTGCAAAATTCTCTCTGGGGGCTGTAGAGGGATTTTCAGATGAGTAGAACTGAGGGACCAGATACCTAGAAATTTACACTTTTATAAAGCCAGCAGTATTTACATACAGGATATATACACAAATCAAAGGATGAAACCGGTATTGTTTCTGTGAGTACACAGCTTATAGCTTAGTGTTTCAGTCAGCCAATATTTGATACAAAATTATTTGAGTTCCATAAAATCAACCCAAAGACAGTTCTGTATTTTAGCTGACAGTCAAAGATGGAGAATAACAAAAGGCAGGTGTGAAGTCTTGGTTTGAACCAACCTGTCTGGACTGATAATGGTGTTTACAATGGGAAGGACTACCTTTTAATGCTGAGAGTGTGGATTTCAGTAGATTAGTGGATTTTGTTTCAGATTTGACCACAAACTCACTTTGATTCTCCTTAGGTCTCTTTGAGTTTGTGTGCTGTGTAAAAGAAAATCTTAAAGGAGCTCTAGCCCTAACTAAATTTTATACAGAGATCCACTTTTTTAACCCTTAACTCCTGGGCTTTGGAGAAAAATGTCTATAAGACTCTGGAGTACTTTTATACTATAGTTAGTTCCCACTGGTTCTAGGAGGAGTTCATCAAAACCAGTGAAATTCTCAGCAAAGGGAGTTTCTTTGAAATTTCTTTAAACAGACCTAGAATTGTCTGCTTTGTCTCTATATATAAAAATACAAAAATTGGTATAAACTCCCTGCCTCATTAGTACAGGACATCTTTTGAACCATAGTTAATTATCCTGGAAAGGATGTTTGCAATGCTCAGATGGAAAGAGAAATGTGTTATTATTATGAATAATTAATTTTCAGTAGTTGTGTGGGATTTCATGCCATGAGAGTTTCATTGAGTTTAATGGAATTCACATGGCCAAGTCCATTCACTGTTGTAAGTCTGCAGTGTTTTGAGATTATAGAAAGAGATCAAAGAATCTCCATGTCTGCTGTAGTAAATTACATGTCCCATTCTGTATAAGTGGGGACAAAAGTGAAATGCCCATTTAAAACAAGCAGGTCATATTTGTCTGGCAAGATGTTGATACAATCTGCATTACTTTAGTAAAAAGCTGGACCAATCAGAGGATTACAATAAACCTTTGATGGAAGGGGCTATTTTAATAGACATGCTAACAAAATTATTTTTCTGGCCAGTTGTAGTAAAGAAATACTTGGAATTGGATTGGTTTGTAATGTCAATAGCATATTGAAGTCTGGGCAGGTTTTGAAATACCATGGTCATATATTTTTTAAATGGCTCCTTGTTTTAGAGAAGGCTGATAAGGGAGAGATTGCCTCTCATTCAAGAGGGGAGTGGGAAATATGATGAACACATTTGGGTAGGGAGTACAGGTCAGAAGTTTTGATGTGATGGAAAACACTGTCACTGGCGTGAGATCAAGTCTTGAGGAGATACCAACCAGCTGGCAAGCAACAGGATAAGTTCTGGATGGGCAGAATTAGAATGGGACCTAGGACATGCTCTAGTATGGGGTGAGTGCTGGAAACAACATTTAAGATGACCTGTGACCTTCCTTATCCATATCCCAGTCACCTATTCAGCACTTTGTTTCAGCCAGTACCATGCAGTACTTTTTACTCAGCAGCAACAATCTTCTGGTAATCCCGATTTCCTCAGAACTCACTTTACACTAATACACTAATTCCAAAACCCAGAAATACTGCCACAACTTTCTCAAGCTGCTCATCCTCCATCAATGGCTTTCTGTATCAGTAATTACTTCTCTACCAGCCCCCTTCTTCTGCAGCTTTCTCTTCATATATGGCTCTTAATTTTCCTTTTAGATGAATATGCCAGTGCTGTAAATGTCATGGAAATGGTAAAAATAAACCAATATTGCACTAAAAATATTGAAAGGTGTATTGGTTTGAAAACAAACCAGTGGGAGATCACAAGTCAAGATTGAAATTAAAAATAAATGAAATAATACAAGGAAAAACACTGACAAAGTCAGATACAACCTAACACCCTGTTAGGGTGGTAGTAGCAGTCCAACTGAAGTAGTCCAGTTGAAGCAGTGATCCTGTGAAGGTCTAGTCTCCAGCTGAAGATCCAGTGGTAGCTCTTGTCTTCTGGGAACCCAGTAGACAGGGCTAGCTCAGGCAGTTCCAAGGCCAGGTTATATCCAGGTGGGAACACCTGGCTCCTCCCTCCTGGGCAAAGCATCCCACAATGGGATAAGTCCATGAGTCACACAGTGGGTCCCTGATGGCCCATTGCCTGTCATCCGGAGTGGGTCATTAGCAGGTGATAGCAGCTAACGGCCCACAGCTGGTGGTAATAGAATACTTAAACACATCTATATTGCAACCTAGGACATTATCCACCCCTTATTCTATTACCATCTACACAGTTCTCACTTAAGATAAGGTCTCCTTGTGGTACACAACGGGTTTCCCCATCTGCCTGCATCACCCACCAAGTATAACCAGGTTCTTGGGCAAAAACAACCCCACGGATGGGCTTGCCTTTGCCTGAGGTGGGACTAATCCAAACAGTCTTTCCTAAAAAGCCTCTTATGTGTACCACAGGGACTCTATCTCCATCCATTGTGTGCAAAGGTTTGGACTGGGCAGGACCGGCTCGACTGATAGAACCTCTTGTGTTAACCATCCAGGTGGCCTTTGCTAAGTTCAGTTCCCAATTTTTGAAGGTTCCCCCGCCAAGTGCCCTCAAAGTTGTCTTAAGTAGTCCGTTGCACCGTTCAACTTTCCCGGCAGCTGGTGCATGATAGGGGATATGGTATATCCATTCAATTCCGTGTTCTCTAGCCCAGGTGCTTATGAGGCCATTCTTGAAATGGCTTCCATTGTCAGGCTCGATTCTCTCAGGGGTACCATGTCTCCACAGGACTTGCTTTTCCAGACCCAAGATGGTGTTCCGGGCAGTAGCATGAGGCACAGGGTAGGTCTCTAACCATCCCGTGGTTGCTTCCACCATGGTCAACACGTAGCGCTTTCCTTGGCGGGTTTGGGGAAGGGTGATGTAGTCAACTTGCCATACTTCCCCATACCTGTACTTTGTCCATCGTCCACCGTACCACAGAGCCTTCACCCGCTTGGCCTGTTTGATTGCAGCACAAGTCTCACAGCTGTGGATGACCTGTGAGATGTTGTCCATGGTTAAGTCCACCCCTCGGTCACAAGCCCATCTGTACGTTGCATCTCTCCCTTGATGACCAGAGGCATCATGGGCCCAATGAGCTAGAAATAACTCTCCTTTGTGCTGCCAGTCCAGATCCACCTGTGACACTTCCACCTTGGCAGCTCGGTCCACTTGCTCGTTGTTACGATGCTCTTCATTAGCCCGACTCTTAGGTACATGTGCATCCACATGTCGAACTTTCACAGTCAGCTTTTCTGCCCGGGCGGCGATGTCCTGCCAAATCTCAGCGGCCCAGATGAGTTTTCCTCTGCACTGCCAGTTGGCCTTTCTCCAGCGATCTAACCATCCCCACAGCGCGTTGGCTACCATCCGGGAGTCGGTGTAGAGATAGAGCCTTGGCCATTTCTGTCGTTCGGCAATATCCAAAGCCAGCTGGACGGCTTTAAGCTCCGCGACCTGACTCGATCCACCTTGTCCCTCGGTAGCCTGTGCAACTTGTCATGTGGGGCTCCATACTGCAGCTTTCCATTTCCGATCTGTGCCTACAATTCGGCAGGAACCATCGGTGAAGAGGGCATAGCATCTTTCACTCTCCGGCAGCTCGTTATACGGGGGTGCTTCCTCGGCACGTGCTACTTGCTCCTCTGCTTCTTCTGAAGATAATTCAAAAGTCTCACCTTCAGGCCAGTTTGTTATAATTTCCAGAATTCCAGGGCAATTCGGGTTTCCAATACGGGCGTGCTGTGTGATGAGGGCAATCCATTTGCTCCATGTGGCATCAGTGGCATGGTGGGTAGAGGGAACCCTTCCCTTGAACATCCACCCCAGCACTGGCAGTCGGGGTGCAACGAGAAGTTGTGCTTCTGTGCCGATCACCTCTGAGGCAGCTTGGAGTCCTTCGTAAGCTGCCAAGATTTCTTTCTCAGTGGGAGTGTAGTTGAGTTCAGACCCTCTGTAACTTCGACTCCAGAATCCCAGTGGTCGGCCTCAGGTCTCACCAGGCACCTCCTGCCAAAGGCTCCAGGACAGACCATGGCTCCCGGCTGCAGAGTAAAGCACATTCTTTACCTCTGGTCCTGTCCTGACTGGGCCAAGGGCTACCGCATGAACGATCTCCTGTTTGATCTGGGTGAAAGCTTGCTGCTGCTCAGGACCCCAGTGGAAATCATTCTTCTTGCGGGTTATGAGGTAGAGAGGACTCACGATCTGGCTGTACTCAGGGATGTGCATTCTCCAAAAGCCTATGGCGCCTAGGAAGGCTTGCGTCTCCTTCTTGTTGGTTGGTGGAGACATCGAGGTGATCTTATTGATGACCTCAGAAGGAATCTGACGCCGTCCGTCTTGCCACTTTACTCCCAGGAACTGGATCTCTTGGGCAGGTCCCTTGACTTTGCTCTTCTTGATGGCAAAACCGGCTTCCAGGAGAATTCTGATGATTTTCTCTCCTTTCCCAAATACTTCCGCTGCTGTGTCCCCCCACACAATGATGTCATCAATATACTGCAAATGTTCTGGTGCCTCACCCTTTTCCAGTGCAGCCTGGATCAGTCCATGGCAGATGGTGGGACTGTGCTTCCACCCCTGGGGCAGTCGGTTCCACGTGTACTGCACGCCCCTCCAGGTGAAAGCAAACTGAGGCCTGCACTCTGCTGCCAGCGGAATGGAGAAAAAGGCATTGGCAATATCAATGGTCGCATACCACTTTGCTGCCTTGGATTCCAGCTCATACTGAAGTTCCAACATGTCCGGTACAGCAGCACTCAGTGGTGGTGTGACTTCATTCAGGCCACGGTAATTCACTGTCAGTCTCCATTCTTCACTGGACTTACGCACCGGCCATATAGGGCTGTTAAAGGGTGAGTGAGCCTTGCTGACCACCCCTTGGCTCTCCAGTTCCCGAATCATCTTATGGATGGGGGCCACAGAGTCTCTGTCTGTGCGGTATTGCCGGCAGTGCACTGTTGCTGTAGTGATTGGTACCCGCTGTTCTTCAATTCTCAGTAGTCCTACAGCAGATGGGTTGTCTGAGAGACCAGGCAGGGTATTCAGTTGTCTTATATCTTCTGTCTCTATGGCTGCTATCCCAAAAGCCCAGCGATGTCCCTTCGGGTCCTTGAAATATCCACTCCTGAGATAGTCTATGCCAAGGATGCATGGGGCGTCTGGACCAGTCACAATGGGGTGTTTCTGCCACTCGTTCCCAGTTAAACTCACTTCAGCTTCCAGTACAGTCAGCTGCTGGGATCCTCCTGTCACCCCAGAAATAGAAATGGATTTGGTCCCCACACACCTGGATGGCATCAGGGTGCACTGAGCGCCGGTATCAACCAAAGCCGTGTATCTTTGTGGGTCAGATGTGCCAGGCCATCGGATCCACACAGTCCAATAGATCCGGTTATCCCTTTCCTCTACCTGGCTAGAGGCAGGGCTCCTCTAATCCTGATTTTGGTGCATGATGCTCTCCTCCTGTAAATGTGTTCCTGAGGTCCCTTCAAGAGGATCAGTCATATTATCATTTCCATTCTGTCTGGGGTTCTGTCCACAAGAGACTGGGGCAGTGTTGTACCTAGATGAGCCTCCTGAAATGGATGTTTCTGTTTTCAATTCACGTACCCGGGCTGCTAAGGAGGAGGTGGGTTTCCTATCCCACTTTCTCATGTCTTACCCATGCTCCTGTAGGAAAAACCAGAGGTCACGTCGTGGAGTTTGTCTTCTTTCCTTGGCTGGGGGATGTCTGCTCCTGATGGCAGAGACTCTGGTGGGTTTCGGTGTGGCATGGAAAAATCCTTCTTTGAGCTCTTTCCTTAGTTTCTGGTTCTCTTCAGTCAAGCTCCGGACTTGCTCGGCCAGGTTTGTTTCCACCGATGAGACACGGGTGCGTAGTGGAGCGGTGACAGTGTCCTCATAAATTCTCAGTTTGTTTGCTAACACGCCCACCTTGTCTTCGCCTTCCCTCCACTGCAGTGTTGCCAGGTAACGAGAGTATATCTCTGGTCCGAGCCGCGCGAATCTTAGCCACATTTGTGAAGTGCACTGGACGTTATCTGGGCTCTTGGGAAATCTCTCATTGTCCGAGAAAATGAGCTCTAGCACGGCCAATTCCCTCAGGCATCGGATACCTTGTTCGATTGTGTTCCATTTACTTTGGTGCATCTGGAGGTCTTCTTTGCAAAGGTATCTGTCCCGTACACTCGCCAGCAATCGCCGCCAGAGGCTGAGAGTTTCTTGGGTTTTCCCAATCCCCTGGTCAATAACCACATCTTGGGACAGGGATCCCAGTTGCCTGGCCTCACTTCCGTCCAGAATGGTGTCGTTAGCTGCGGCGTCCCAGATGCGGAGCAGCCAGGTCAAGATGGACTCGTTCACCTACCGGGTGAATTCCCTCCGTAGGTCATGCAGCTCCCCCAGGGATAGAGAGCGAGTGATGATCTCCGGCTCTGTCTCTTCTGCTTGGTGAGATGGTCCTGCCGCATCCTCATCAGTCGCTATGCGGACTGATTTGCTCTTGGATTTCTTTTTCTGGACGGGGGCAACTGCTACGGGCTTCGGCTGTTCTGATTTGCTTTGTTTCTCCTCCTCAAGAAGACAAAATATTGTTCTGATCTTCAGCAGGAGGTACACGGTGCTGGTCGCAGAGAAAAAGGAAAACAGAACTGACAGGAATATTATGCCATCCTTAGCATCCAGAGAGAACTCAATATTGTCAAAGACGGCTGTGCCTGGCCTGAAATGCTGGAAGAAACCGCTCTCTGCTCCTAGCCCCAGAGGGTGGGTGCGATTGCTGAGGAGGTCCCAGATGTAGCAGCTCAGGTTAGGCCAGGCAGACAAAGTCGAGTATATATAACGAATGGCATTCATCGCCTCACAGGTTACCATGCAATAGGCATAATAAACCAATAGAGCAATTCTCATGCCATTCCCTGGTCGCAACAGGAGCAGTACGACGGGCAGATAGTTTCCCATTTGAGGAAAAATATAGAGGGTAAGATACATTACCCACATAGACAGGCTGAGCATCATGGTGATAGGATTTTCTGAGTTTTCCCAGGTCGTGCCCCACGTTGGGTGCCAAATTATGTATTGGTTTGAAAACAAACCAGTGGGAGATCACAAGTCAAGATTGAAATTAAAAATAAATGAAATAATACAAGGAAAAACACTGACAAAGTCAGATACAACCTAACACCCTGTTAGGGTGGTAGTAGCAGTCCAACTGAAGTAGTCCAGTTGAAGCAGTGATCCTGTGAAGGTCTAGTCTCCAGCTGAAGATCCAGTGGTAGCTCTTGTCTTCTGGGAACCCAGTAGACAGGGCTAGCTCAGGCAGTTCCAAGGTCAGGTTATATCCAGGTGGGAACACCTGGCTCCTCCCTCCTGGGCAAAGCATCCCACAATGGGATGAGATAAGTCCATGAGTCACACGGTGGGTCCCTGATGGCCCATTGCCTGTCATCTGGAGTGGGTCATTAGCAGGTGATAGCAGCTAACGGCCCACAGCTGGTGGTAATAGAATACTTAAACACATCTATATTGCAACATAGGACAAAAGGACATAAGTGGAGCTGTAGGAGCAATGTTGCTTTAAACTGCTTGGCTGGCAACAGGGAGTTCTTAGCACATTTGTCCTAGGTTCTGAAATCCCTGCTCTATTTCTAATATATATTACCGGGAAAAAAACATGCTGTTACTCCAGGTACATGATGTAGAGTATTCAGGGCAAAAAATTTAAAAAAAAAAATCTGTCATGTCCAGTTTCTGTACATCTTCAAAATGGAAGTAAGCCATTTTTTTTGCCCACACTGTTGTTGTGAGGTTTTGTCTTCTCAAAGCTGGATGGGGCCAGAATTAAAAACAGGAATATGGAATCACAGATTCATAGAATATCCTGAGTTGGAAGGGATCTACAATGATCATCAAGTCCAACTCCTAGCCCTGTACAGGACAACTGAAAAAATCACACCATGTGTGTGCAAGTGGTGTCCAAATGCTTCTTGAACTCCACCCAGATTGGTGTCTTGAACAGTCCCCTGGGGTGCCTTTTTCAGTGCCCAGCCACCCTCTGAGTGAAAAACCTTTTTCCAATGTCCAATCTAAACCTCTCTTGACACGGCTTCATGTCATTCCCTCAGGTTCTATCACCAGTCACCAGAGAGTAGAGATTAGTGTGTGCCCCTCTGCTTCCTCTCATGAGGAAGTTGTTGACAGATAAGAGGTCTCTTCTCCTCAGTCTCCTCTTCCCCAGGCTGAACAGACCAAAAGACTTTAGCTTCTCCTCCTATGGCTTCCCCTCAAGACCCCTTACTATCTTCATAGCCCTCCTTTGGGCACTGTTTAATATCATTATATTGTTGTACCCAAGATTGCACACAGGACTTGAGCTGAGGTTGCCCCAGTGCAGAGTAGAGCAGGACAATGCCCTCCCTTGCCCAGATGGTGATGCTGTGCCTGATGCACCCCAGGACACTGTTGGCCCTCCTGGCTGCCAGGGCACTGCTGGGTCATGTTCAACTTGCCATCGACCAGGACCTGCAGGTTTCTTTCTGTGGAACCTCTCCAGCATCTCATTCCCCAGCCTGTACATACATCCAGGGCTGCCCCATCCCAGGGGCAAAATCTAGCACTTGTTAAACTTTATATTATTAGTGACCAGCCAGTCCTCTAATCTGAATGTATTGGGAATATGGTTCCATTTGAGATAGATCTCATATGCCTAAACAGATCAATCTATAGGAACTTCACTGGGAGAGCACTTGTCATATAAATGACAGTAAAAGTTCAGATTAAAGATTCTGAACAAGATTTGGTTTAATTTAGTTTAAACTTAAAGGGTAAAAGAAACTGAACCAAAATGCTGAAACTCTTAAAACATTTTTCAATGTGTGGTTCAGAAGAATGGAGGGAAATGTTAGTTCACCTGTTGTGACCCGAGACAAGGAGCAGCACGTGGTAGAGTCATTCCTACTGCCCTCTCAGCCTTGTTGAATGCTGGCTGTGAGAAAAATAAAGATCAAGTTGGGATAAAAATTGTAGGTTTTGCAGATAAAAATGTTTGCCTAAAGCGATTACACCCTTAATGGCCTGAAGTAGAGTAAATGTAAATTATCTTCATAACAGAGGTTAGCTTAATGAACCTTTCTGAAGTATTGCATATTTTTGTACTATAAAACTGACATCCTGTGTATCATCAGAAACAGAATTTGAGACAGTGAAGCAAACTACTTCCATGAATAAATACTCTAAAATTTACTGTCTTGCACAGGTGGATTAAACATTTGATGTAGCCAGATACATCTGCTGGAAAAATCAAGCCTTCCTGCTGAGTGTCATAGCAACAAGGGGACTGACTGGGCAGACCAGACCACTTTCTATATCCTTAAACATTGATATGCTTGTACATCTAGGCAAAACAGGTTTCTAAGCAAAATATTAATTCAAGAGATACTTAGTAGTTAGAGTTCAGTGCTAAAGGAATAATGCAACAAAAACCACCATTGACAGTAAGTGTTTTTTTCTATATATTTTCAAATATATATCTGTGGAATAATGCATTTTTTGCACTGCACCTGTTTATTAAAATATTCATAAGGAGATACTGTTTAAATACAAATTAAGAACTTACTAACTTTTTTGATTTTAAAATGTTGATTTATATTCCTTTCTTGAAATGTTATTCAAGTGGTTTATAATTCACAGGTATTGGGACTATTCTATAGAATAATGTCTTTGGGAAAGTTGGCAGAAAACCTAATTTTATTTGTTCAAATAAAGAACAGTAATTAAACTTTTTAAAAGACAAATTATTTCTAATGTATTTAAAATATATCTTAGCCTTTCTTCTTTGCTTTGTTTCATTATCATAAAATATCCTAATATTTTCTTTTTTTAATAAAAAATTAAGCTTTTAAATTAGCTATACTAATGGCTTTGATTTGAAAACCTGGAAAGAAGTTCCATGTATTTGACAACTTTTATATCTACTTGAGTTTTTTATTTAGTTTCCTGAATTTCACGCTATGTCCCTGTCCTTATGTCCTCATTCTTGCATATAATTTAGCTTCACGCAAAGTTGTTTTACAAGGAAAACAGACTGCCACAATACCAAGATGAAAATCTTTTCTTCCTTTTACAGTTTTTATATTATTTTTGATATTGACTATCTTGAAAAAATGCAACACAAATTACAATCTTAATTTCACCCTTTGGAGTACATAAAGCAAATAAAATGCTTGTTTCACAAGAGTTTTGTATCATATAAATTAAAAAGTGATTCAAATACATGAACTCATAAGTGTATGAATTTTATGACCTCTGAGTCGTCCTAAATACAATTTGATTGCCTTAGGGTATATTGAGCTGTTGCAAAATACAGGTTGCTTTCACAAAAAGAAAAGAATCATAGAAATGTGTGAGAATTAATTTTAATGTAATTTAAAATGCAGCCTTGTCAATTGCAATGTATACGTTTGTAATTTTTGCTTTTCACTTGTACTAAACAGCATTATGATTATTACACAGGTAAAATATTCAGTGTTATGTTATGGCTACTGCAAGCATTGATTAAACTCTCCAGTGTTCATGAAGGCTGACAGGGATTCAAAGGAGGAAATGTAAAACTTGAAGGTACAGCAGTATAGTGACATTTCACTCTATAAAGCTGCCAATATTTTAATCCTGCACGTAAATCATTTTCATCAGTTCAATTCCATATCTTAATTTGTGTAGCAAACAAAGTGTTGGATTGCATTATGTTTAATAATTAAGAATGTGATATCAATTTCCATATATTTTAAGTTCCTGGACAAGAAATAGAGTTAACATTTTTAGCTTCAATTTGTTTGCTTTACAAAATAGGAATGATTAAGGATTAGGTCTAATTTTCATGCTGTGATCAACCAAACTTTCATTATTTGTTTTTATAGAACCTCTAGTTTTTTTGCCTAAGTGATGTCTTCGTCAATGATCATGTTGTATTCATTTAGAGTGATGATTGATATGGTAATAGATACAGTGTGATTGAAAGCAACCTTTGTCAATAGGAAGGCCAAATACTCAAACAGTGTATTGGTTTGAGTTTGCTCATTATTGGAGACCTTTCATAGTCATATTGACTTGCTGTCCAAATGTTGTTACTTACCTGATGCTTTCATTGTTTAAATGGTATAGACTTTGGTATTGAACATGACTTTTCCCAATATTTGTCCTAAAATACACACATGGCTCAATTATCCACTGAAAATTCTTAAGGGCTATTTTCAAGGTATTAAAATGGCATTTGGGGAATATAAACTAAATGTTTGTGACAAAGAAAAACAATGTTATATACTGGTGATGTTAATGCAATGTGTTCTGTGCTGTGAATTTGTATTTCTTGATATTAGAAAATTATAGGATGTTTGCTTTTTGTGAAATGTTTTTTCATCACAGCAGCAGAAGTACAGGGAACCACACTTCCTGTGAAAAGAGCATTCCAGAATCACAGGAAATATAACTGTTCCATTACATGTAGATTTTGTCATTCAAGAGTGTTTCTGTTCTTGACAAAACTCTTCTGGACTCGTTCTGCCCCTAATCATATTAGACATGCCTACAAAAGATGTGACCTTGATTTCGATACTAGCACCTTTCAAGAATGTGAGGAAAAATGCACTCCTCTTCCTTCTGTGGAGTCATTGTACTTTGAAACTTGACAATAGACCAGTCTCCACTGAACTCTTGTGCAAAAAATGTAGAGGTACAATATAAACCAAAAGAAAAATTTTTATGCAAAGACAGAAAGTCTTCAATGGGTTTTGGAGTTGGCTTATGCTTTATGGCTTTCAGTGCAGCCCAAACAGCAGCAGAGAACTAAGAGTCCTCTGGGATGACACAGAGCACAGTAAAATAATGAGTTTGGCATGGGAGATTTGAGATGGCATGGGCAGTTCTCTGCCCTAATAGACAGTGTAATTATAGTGAAACAATATTATGACTCTCTGCTTTCTGACTTGTCTGTATCTTTCACAAGAGATCTTCCATATATTCTCTAAATTTAAGACTTGCATTTGCTAAATCTTTTTCATGGCTTAGAAGGTCTTCAATTACCTTCTTTGTCCCTCTAATTTGCTGCCAAAAGAGGCTAGTTCTATTGCAGATCTTTCCAGGTCCCCTCAGTTTTGAAAACCCACACATAAATGAGATGACAACATAAATGAATTAAGTTTTCATATATGAGAGATAGGAAAATGGAGAAAGTACAGGAAAGTTTTTCTCTTTTACCCTGTGTTTATATATCCCCTAAATAAGGGCACATGACAGGAAAGCTCATTAATAATTTCAAATTAATGAACTACCACAAGTGATTTTTGAATCTACTTCTGCTAATATATTTTTCAATCAAATATGTAGAAAACATTTAACTTTTTCTGAAGTCTCTTGTGGTAGTTCCTTCAGAAAAATGTCATGAAAGGCTAGTTTGAAACATTTGCAGCAAAAATTGTTTTTAAAGATTAGGAGTTAGGTAGATTTTCTTCCAAGGCCTGAGGAGGAATCCATTTTAGCCATTAAAGTCATTCCCTGTATTTGTTTGTTATGATGTGATGAGCACTGTGGTCCTTTTAAATCACCTGTTGCTCAAAGTACCACCAAGCTGTGGCATTCCTTTTCTTGACAGTGCCAGCTGTCTTCCTTGCTGAATTTCTTTGCTTTGTGTCTCTGTCTGTGCATGGTTCCTGAACTTATGACACTAACCATCACCATACTACAGCTATAGTAGAAGACTGTTAATAATATGCATGCAACAATCCCTTTCTGTATTAAGATGTGAGAATGGACACTGGAGAATATTATAGAAAGGGGTCTTTCTTGTCTAAGTGTCATAATGCTCTCCCCAGATCCCTGGAAATACATGCAGGTCTAGTGAATGCCCGAGGTAAAGTTTCTTTCATTCATTCATTTCTGAACTGAACAACCTCTTCAAATTGAATGTACGCTCTAGAAGGAAATATATATGTCCTTGTTAGGCTGGATACAAAGATAAATAGTTTATTTCAGAGTTCAGAGATCTATTCAGGAATGTCACCCCTAATTTACTTTTATTTTTTATTTATAAAGGTAAATAATGTAAAATTCTATGTTTATTTCTTTGGAGTTTTACTTCACTTTTGGTAATGTTCCCTTAATTAAAAATAAATGAGAAAATTCAGACCTGCGGATATTTATTAAAAAATCTCAGGACAGAAGCCCTCCAGCTTCTTACAGCATTTAATTTATAGGAATTGAATGCTGTGCTGTACTCATAACATTTATTGAAGAAATACATACGCTGTTCCAGGAAAGTAAGTATAAGTTTAGGTATTTGAGGAGGTTTTTCCCTCCCTTCCTTATAATACTGATGAGGAAACTTTTCTCTTTAAATAGGAAAACAAAGTAAACAAATAATCAGTGTCATTGTATTCTCATCCACAGGACTCTTGCCTTAACAGATTATATTGTACCAAAGAGGAACCTTTGCATTGCCCACGTTCTAATGTCAGAAATGCAAACTCTAATTTTACAACATGTACAACTGAAAAAAAAAAAAATCAATGTTGTGGCTCCTTGGCTTTACACTTGCCAAATGAAATTGCCCCCTGAGCATCCCAGTAAGGCTTGCACAAATTGCTACATTTTGCTTTTTAATATTTACAGGAAGCTTCCATTGAATAGCACCTGACCACCAAGGCATGTCCCATTTCAAACAAATGGGAAAAGCATTGCCATCAACACTCGTGGTCTCTGAGCAGAAGGTACAAAGAGGGAAAAGCTACAGATGCTGAAATATAAAGTAGGAAGATAATATGAACAGCAGACGTTGTGAAAGACAATTCAGCAATGCAGAAAGGAGCCTAGAGAGTGCAATTAGAAACAAAGTAGACAAAAATGTACCTGACGGCATGCGGGAGGTAGACTGTAAACCTTCATTTTTCTTTCTAGAGTGATAACAATGTTCCTTTTCTCTGCCCTTTGGGAACTTCTACATAATATTGGTGGGCAGATATGATTCCAGGCTTCTACTCTTCTGAGCTGTCAGGCACAAAGCACTGTAAACTAGAAACTATTCCAATTATTGGGATTTTTTTCCAGAAGTTTAAAAAGCAACAGGAAAACAGGAAAATTCAGGTCATAACATTTTTATTCTCCAGTAACATAAGCCAGCAATTTCTACTTTTTACTTGAAAATAGTTACTTTCTATTTTATAAGTCAGTCTGGAATACAGAAGGTTTTAAAGTGCCTAACACTTATGAGTAACCTCTTTCGCTGTTGAGGGAGGAAAAAAACCAACTCCTGAGGGATTACTACTGGTGAGAGGGCTTCTGGAAGAAATGGTGTTTCTTTAGATAGATTGCACTGTTGGGGAAGTTGACAGGAATCTACTAAGCTTAAGCAAAAAAAGAAAAAAAAATTGCATATCTCTTTTATAGGTTTAGAACTTACAGTAACAACAAAAACAACAAGATAAATGTTATTTAATGAGAGTGAAGAAAATGCTTGTGCAGGTGAAATATGGGCAGCTGTGAATCAAGGGCAAGAAGTTACTCTAGCTGTGAAACAGTTCACAGTGAGCACTAAAGGCACTATGACCGAGAAGGTTTGAAACATCTGTTTGGATTGTGAAGAAGTTTTTTTTTTCAGAGAAGAGTAAAGATTTTGTCCAAGAAGTTTCTCTTCGGTGGTGGAGCCCTGAAGTATTATGTACTAAGTTCCTTTTTGAAAGAGATGAAGTACTGCAGGGACTGCTGAGGAAAGATGGAGAGAGCTGCTTGAAGCTTCTGTTTTAAAAACTGAAAAGGCAATCAAATAGTGAAATGTTTCTCTGTTTAGTTGTAAGCTTATTCCAGGGGACAGTGGGTGAATGATAATGTGGCTATGAGGAAATATCATAGACCTGATCTGACCTGCAGAAAACTGAGATGTTGCATTTGTGTTCTTCCTGAGTTTATGAGCAGCACTGGGCACAAGGAGTACTTACACAGAGTAATAATACTTTCCATTGATATGTATAATGATTTTTAGAGGAATAAGATAGCTGTTCATCAGCAAGCACTTTGCGTAAGTAAAGATGGCTAATGGAAGATTGCAAATGATGTGAGGAAAAACATGAGGATGCTTTTGAACCATCTGTGCTGAAGAACACAAAAATAAGTGGAGTGGTAGGTGGAGGATTTAATGCATTAGATAAACAAGTCTGAAAGGGAGGAGTCTTTTCAGAAAAAGTTTTCTATGTTTTGCATCCTTAATAGCCAGTAGTGGAGGAAACTTTTGATTAAAATTTGGACTATGAAAAGACTAGAGAGAAAAATATGTGGTAGAGAATCTAACAATGAAAAAAACTGAAAGCTGGTAAGATATAGAAAAAATATTGGGTTGGGAGATTTAGAATTCAAGAGATGCAGAATGTGTAGGGTTAAGGATAGAACAAAAACACAGCCTCGAGAATTAAAGGAATTGAAAACCTATAACATCAAATATTGCTAAATCAATAGAAATAAAGTTTGATGGAAAATTAAAGATTGTGAAAGATGTAGGAATTAGGAGCAAAAGTCTTATATGTTATCCTTTAAGAAATATACGGCTAAAAAGGATACAAAGACAGAGAGGGATGACTGGAGCATTCCCTAAGTTCCCTTTGGTAGACAGAGACAGAAAGACAAATGATGAATGCTTGGGTTAGTCTAAGGTGCAGAGAAGCAGACAGAATGATATCAAAGAGGGGCAAAGAAGTGAAGGATATAGCTGAAATTAGGGACCATAGTGACACCAGGGGAGAGGGAGGTTAGGAAGGGAAGGACAAAACTGTGAGCATCACAACCATAGAGGATGATAGCTTGGAGATCATAAATACAAATGAGTGAAAAGCTGTGGAAGAGTGAGGGTTAGTGAAGGAGAACAAGAGGTGATCTTATAGAAAAAGGACTAGAATTTGAAGACAAAAAAATGAGTTTGTTTGGTGTTTTTTTTAATTTCTCATTTAAACAAATAAAACCTCTACCATATGGTACAGTTTCCCTCATACTTAAAGCTCTTAACAAAACATTATATAGCTTTCTTTTGCGTATAAAAATATCTCTCTAAAGGTTGCTGCTGTGTACTATTAGGAAAAAAAGGAATTTGCTCCAGAGAAACTAACAGGAATACCAGTAACCAGAGAGAGATTTTCCCAGCAGAGAGGTGAATTTATGTCTGCAAACTAACTAACCAGTTTAGATTTATATATTCAATGTTAGTGCATAAAAATTAAACATTTTATTGGTGTCTGCCTGTCTCTGATGCATTCACCACCAGCTACATGCTAATGTTGTTTGTTAATATCTTTTCCTGATGGCATGTGACTATAATTTTCTGAGTGTATCAGATCTGTTTAGCACTGTCCAAAATAAAATGGCATGAAAATATAAATGCTAATGGAGAAAGTGCACCATGGGGAATGTTCATCATAACATGAAACTGCTTTATTTACATGAGCTTCAAGCAAAGAATCTTGGGGTTTGTCTGAGATTTGATTTTTTTTCAGCAATCCCTAGATATTTTTCCTCCTTATAGCTTGTTGTATGTCACGTACAACATATAAAATGAAGCTCAAATTGCTACTTGCTACAAATTAAGCTGAAGAAGATCTGTGTCTGACCATCCTAAAGCTGTGAATTGAGCTTTCATGGATGGATGATTTTATTTCAAGTCACTTCTTTTCATTACAGTTGCCCCTACTATGGACTTCATTTCAGAAGGGCTTAAGAGGTGAGTGCAGGCAGTTTTGACATAAGTTATATGAATAAGTGTCATGGTGGGGGAGTTACATCAGATGTGAGATCAGTATTTGTGTAAGTGGTAACAGCACCACACAAATAAATACCTGAGTCACATGAATATCCTAAAAGGATTACAAAAGAACAGAAGAGCAAATGTACAGAAGTCCAAGAACACAAAAAGAATTCTTTGGAAACACTGAATTCTCACATGAACACAACTTTTAAAATGTGATATTGCACTTTAATGCATATGTCTTTAATACATATAACTTGGAGATGATACACTGTTATTAGAGACTTATCATGCCTGATGTGCAATGCAGAGGTGTTTGCTTTGATGAATTGGAATTTGCTGTCGTGAATCCAACGGCAGCAATGAGACACATCATTACCACTAGCATTCAGAGGCTTATAGCTATAATTACCCTATATTAATACATAGACATATATAGGACAGAAGCAAATCTCTGTCTATTTGTGTCCTCCACCACAAAATTCTTATTTCCTTCAATGTTTTATACTGCTTATGTGTTTCAAACTTAATCCTGCATATCAAAATAACACTTAGTCTTTATAGCTACACTAAGCGCTCATATCACTAAACATGTATATTATTCTAGACTTATTTTTGTGAGATTTATGCATACTGTATAGAGAAGCAGAGGAAGAGACAGAGAAGTGAGAATTTCTTCCCTGCTTAAAAAGGATTTCAGCTATTCAAAAGATCTGAGAACAGTAGAAAGAGAAACATAAAGGAAAACAGTAAACTGTAGGAGCTGCATCCTTTGTTATAAGATGCATATTCATTGGAGAAAAAAAGCTGGAAACATTTTAAAATTGCACATATACAATTTACAGCTTCTCTGACTATTCTGTATGCCATTCAGTTTTAAAACAGACAGCTTGGCTCTGTTTATGCAATTTTAGAACTGTCAGATTCTTCCTTAGAAATAATATAAATGCAGCTTGTGAAATGGCTTCACATATGGGAAGCCACAAGGATTCATATGGATTTTTAAAGTTCTTAAAGTCCTGTTTAAAATTTTAGGGAAGGAAAAAAAACCCTCATTGCCCATAATTCTAGAAAATTTAGAAAAGAAAATTTATTAATTTCTCTTTTTACACACATAAATTACCAGGCAAATTGTCACTGTATGATTGCCTTACTCTTTTTTGTAGGTCTTCATGAAGATCAGAAGCAGGACAGGGTCTAACCCAGTTTGGGAATTCATGGGGATGCTATCCACAGCTGGGTAAATGGTATGTCTAACGTACAGAGGTATGATGTAGTCTAAGAACAGCCTGGAGACCTGCAAGAGGGAGCTTGCCTGTGGTATATCTTGCAAACCTGCAAGATGTGTCTTTGGCAGTGCAGTCTGGATGTTTGCTGTGTGCCTGGGCTGCCCAGATAAGCACCACACAAACAGTGACTTTCTTGAGCATGGGAGGAAAACAAAAGGTGTGAGCACACTGTCTCAAATGCTGTAGAGGCCAAACATCCTGAACAGAAGGGATACATTCAGTAATCTGCTGCTTTTTTCCCTTTGTTTTTTAATTTGTAAATTGTTAATAATAAATTAGTGGATAGATTTAGCTAGATTTAGTACAGGTATTATACTTAAAAGTGCCCAAACCTACCTAGAAACACTCCAACCTCAGGTGTCTTGCCACCATCTGTTTTGTACAAAACTCTTCCAAAACTCTTGCATTTTTCAATTCATGAAGTACCTTACCACTTCATTTCTTTAGTATTTCATTGATGTCTTTGATTTTTAGAAGTTATCTTCTCATTTTATTACAAAACAGGAAAAAAACCCACAACTAACTGTGGCTTTATGTTTTGGTATAGGGCTTTTTTAACTTTTGGGTTTGTTTTTTGGTGGGTTTTTGGGGAGTTTTTGGTTGGTTGGTTGGGGTTTTTTGTTTTCATAAAGTTACTCTGCTTAATATTAAAGGTATGTTACATTACTTGTGTATCTTGTTTGTGACATACTTTACCTGGTTCACTTTTTAATTTGTCTGAGCTTGTCTTATCACCAGAGATGTAGTCTGTTATTGATTAAATAATTCATTTAGCTGTCCCCAAGATGACAAATCTGCTTATTGTCACAAGAAAGTTGATATAGTATATTTTGTTTACAAAGGTTGTACAACAGTCAGAAAGTAATGTATAACTACAACATTTTTATAGATTTTACATATTATGTACATTTCATTAACAGTAACATCCAGCAATAAATGTATATTTATTTGATAAAAATTGAAATTGGCACTAAAATAACTCACATTTATTGGTTGTGCTCAAAGTAGAGAAATCAGTAAAAATTCACATGGTGAATTAGCTTATGAACCTTTTAAAAATTTCATCATGTTTGCTAAGCTCTCCCATTTAACCCTTTCAACACTCCTTTGGGAATGCACAGAAATTTCCTCCAGCCTTCTAAACTTTCAGGGTAAGCAAATGGTATATTGCATACATTCATAGACACATCCTAATTTTGCCTCTCTGGATGAAGTTCACATATGTGTTCCATGGGTTAAGAAGAGTTTATCTTGTTAACCTTGTACTTAAAAATACAATTCTGTTCCTAATTTGTCATTGAAGCAGACATATTTTAAAGTGACAGTTCTAAGAAATTCTGTTTTTTCTTCACCCTCCCCTTCTTCACTCAGAATGCTACCCAGAATGTGGATTAACATATTGATTAAAAAATTATCATCCTTACCATCACCTTTACAGCTACAGATCTCCAGCCAGACACAGTTTTAGTCTCTGCTTGTAGAAGCCATCCTGTTTCAGAGGCTATTTTAGAAACAGGCTTTGAGAGGGCTTTCAAGATTTGGATTACAGGAACAATGAAAAGGAGCACAGCAGAATTAGAGGTGTGCTTAGCACCCTACTTCCATCTTAATGAAAATGCCATGTACAGCAGAGACATTTGCAAGTAATTATTGTCAAGAAATAGTAAGAATGGCAAACTTTTTGCATGTAAAAATTGTTCTTTCTTGCATTTGGGCCTGGTACACTTCTTCATCTCGTCAGTTAAACCTGGGTATAAATGCCTTGCTTTTAATGTAATAAATTCATAGACACAAAGGAAGTAATGTTGTAACATTTTCCTAATTTTCAAGGCATTCCTTTTTTATATGTAATATATTTTACAAATGTTAAATAAAATCTTTTTAGCAAAAGAGGTGCTGGAGAAATTAGCAAATATGCTAACTAGCAAACCTGAGTTAATCTTCAAGTGAAATGTGATAGGAAGAGTTTATAGCATTAATAAATTATCAGCAAAAAATGTGATTAGGTTGCAACTGTAAAATATAAATACTGGAAGTTAAGAATTTTGGAAATATATTATTTCACTTCCAAGGTAAAATTTTTATTGTATTATATTTATGTATTAATTTTACATTAAATGATCATGGATGTAACAGAAAATTGACCTGTGATGTTCAATAGTCTATTACAATTCCCAAAACCATGTTAATTGCTTTAGTTTGTAAAGGAGGTGATGTGGGTTCTTTTTATTGCCTGTATCACTCAAAAAATACATATAGTGGATTTATAAAGATGTATGTTTATGGATTTCTTTGTTTACTTACCTACTGCATGTATTGTGCACCTGAATTTCTATATTTTTATATATACACTTATATATATTAACTATACACATAAATAAGCATTTTCAAGTGATTATAACTACCCAAGTTGTTGCATAATGTCACTATGTTCTCACAAGTTTTAGTGTTATTTTCCTCACAACATTTGAACATTATTGATGCATATCATTCTGTAGAACCCTCCAGTGGATTCAAATTGTATATACAGACTTTCAATTTTTATATTTGTCATTTTATAAGACTTTATACACTGTGCTTCAGTAGAAACAATGATTCATACATGAAAAAAAATTAAAATACATTTTCATAAAAAGGGCACAAATTATTGATAAACACATCTATGTTTGCAGATTGGTTATTTCTCAGAGGTTATTTGGGGTCATAATTGTAAATCTCATTACCTTGCTTGAAGGAGAAGGTCTCTTTCATTATTACGGTGCTGAGGTCCATATCCCTGAAGCTAATTGCAAGGTATTGCTTCAGAGTTCTAATTGTTTGCCATCAAAATAGCTGTGTAAGCTTGATTAACAGTGTTCAGCAACATTCATAATAGTCCAAGCCTGGTCCTGCATAAAATAGAAACTGGGAAAAAATCAATAAGATTTAATAAGATCAGGAACAATCACTTACAATAGTACATCAATCACACAAAGTAATAGGTGCAGGATTTGATAGGGTCCTGAACTGCCTGAGAGATTCATAACCAGTACTCGTTAATGATTTGTTCATTTGCATTTTATCAATCCAGCTACAGCTGACAAGCAGAAGAAGCAGTAAGGAAATATGTTGACTTAAACTCATCAGAGTTTGCAATTAAAAAAATAACAGATAACTTAATAGGAAAATCAGACGTGGCTATATATGTGGAGGGTGTGTGTATATACATGTGTAGATGTGCTCTTTCTTGCTGCAAGATTATAATAAATTACCACACCATAGTGGCTATTAGTATTCCCATAATCCCTCAGAAACTCTGCTTATGTCTGAGAAAAAGTACAACAAAATATAAATTTTTAAATTCTCCTCAGCGCTTCACAATGTTTCTTTCTCATTGCATTTCACATAGTGTAATGCCATCACAATATTTAATATGAAACATGCATATTGTCTTGTTTTCGTACCCTTTTAAATAAATAAAGCCCTGGGCTTTGCCTTGGGCCAAACCCATATCAAACACAAAACCAATAGTAATGAGATGGCTTTCTGGTGATTATTATTTAGCATTATATCCTATATCAGCAGATTTTATGTCTTTCTAAAGTAATTCAGTATTGTTTACTATCTGAACATTTTTTGTAATTGTCATGAATAAACATCAGATCTCATTTATCCAGACTCTTGCCTGTTTGTAATGCATCAGTCTTTTGTTTAAAATAGGAAATCCAGAGCCAAGCCAAGCTAAAATGTTACAAAAAGCCCCACATGAGCTGCCTTATGTGTGGATGAGTTATTTAGAGAGTGATCTTGTAGGTCTATCTGCAGACCATGTTTGTTTGCCTTCGTTTGTTGGGTCCATTTTGATAAGCGCCTCATTATAAAGCAGATTACATTCCTCCCTTTTCTGAGGAGTACTTTGCTCTGTTAGATGTAGTAATTCTAGTTTATATCCCAATTAATGTGTTTCCCTAGTATATAGCCTTTTCTTGTCCAGATATATTTTTTTTTGCAGACAAAATCTTAAAATACTATCTTTCGTTCTCTTAAGAGTATCTCGTGACCCAGAACATGTGTTGTTTATTTGTAGGACCCCTTTTTTTGCTCCTTTTAGTCAGCGTCTACATTTTAAAACGAGCAAATTTTTCATCAATATATGCTCCTGTCACATCATCTTATATTATGACAGCATCAAATACCAGTACAAAGTCCAGGCTTCCTTAACACACGGTTTAAAATGGAGATTGTCACATGGCAGTATGATATGGAAAGAATTTAGTTTGGATTTTCTGTGCTACATCAGTCCCTTTGGCCTCAGAGACTGTAATGGAGGACTTTCCCAGGTTAGGTGACACTATTTTTGAGGCAAAAGGATGACTGAGTTTACTGGCTGACTGGTGCTGTGATTTCAAGGTTGTACCATGACCACCCCAGTTGCATGTGTTCCATGGAGAAAGAATTGACAGGTTGGTGACTTTGTCAGAGAATTGGCTCAATCTCTGACTGGATTTCAGAAATTATATTCTCTAAACTGCTATTCTGGGACATGTAAAAACTATCAGCTACTGTATTAATCATGGATTAGTTGTAATAACTATTAATTTTATAGTACTTTCAATTTTTTTATAACTTTGCAAATATATCTTGAACTGGATAATTAAATCCATGAGCTGTATTAAAATCAGAGTAGTAATAATAGAAAGGGAATTATTTGCAACAGTAAGTCTTGAGAAAAGGATATTTTTGTTCTGATTCTGAGCTGGCTGCGAATAATTTGTGATTTTTAATAAGTATGTTTGTTTCATCGAATGGCTGTTTAATGGAGAAACACTACAACCGCTGAATTTGCTAGATATTCTTGAATAAAAATATTAATTTGGCTGTTGGATGTGTGTGATTTAAAGCAACACTATTCATTGCTCTGAGTAGGTTTGATAAAATAGTTCCCTTGTCAGCTGCTCCTTCAGGCTCCCCTGTAAGTCATCCATGAGTCACAGATACCAAGTAACATCTAAACTACTGGAGTCACCAACCAAATGTAAGACCAGGCTGGTTTCTGTTCAGTTTAAATCGAGGTTGCAGAGCCTAGCAAGAGCTAAAATGTGCCACAATGAAGACTCTAACCTCAGAAAAAGGAAACACAAATGTCTGGAATAGTTGACTTTCCAATTTACTGATAGATGTGAGCTAGCACCTTAAGTATCAAGCCACATTTTCTGTTCCTTGATTGAGCATGTATTGCTTTTTCAGGAACAAACCTTCATCCCTGACTGCTGTGCCTGCAATTCAGATGGCAAACCTCTTCAAAGAAAAATACTTCCCCAAATCCATGAGAAAAAGGCCAGGTATTTTTTTAATTTCAGATTAATTGCTTGTTTTCAGATATATGCTTGCATGATGCCCAACAGTAAGCTTTCTGCAATATGTCAGACCTCGAGGGATAAATGTGTGACTCATAAAATGGGGATAAACTCTTGTAATCTGGCTGTGGTTGAGGGTTGTGCCTTTTAGTGGGATTTCCATTCGTGGGAAGCCCTGAGCCACAGTCTACTGCAGAACTGTTTGGCAGCATCTCTCTGTCTCTGTCTCTGTGGCCCAGGACAGATAGATCCTGGATTTTCCTAACCAACACATAGGATCAGAGAAAGGAAGAAACCTCTGAAACTGCCTGGGAATGTGAGAAGAGCAACAAGGAGCGGAGATATATGTCAGATGTAGGGGCTGGAGACATCTGTATGACACAGACACATCTACCATGTGCAGGTATGTCCAGTGATTGATAATATCAAAATGTCAACTCATAACAAGTATATCGCTGCTTGGATCCTCAGAGGAAGTAGTTATCATTTTGCTCTCTAACAACCAACTTAGGCCAGATCCTTGAAAGAAACTTTTCAATCAATTTCACTCTTTAGAGACCTTAAAAACAGAATAAATAAAAGATTTCAAGAAACTGGTGGGGGGGAGGGAGGGGGGAAGGAAAATTCACAGAACTTATTATGGAGAACAACGACAGAAAATTATGCAAATCACATTAAAAGTGAGCATAAAACCTAGTCACTAATTATCTGAGATGCCTAATAAAAAGTGGTAGCTTGTGTTTACTCTGATTTTTTTTTCCATTCTGCAAGAGCTACATTATTTACCCTATGCTTGTTATGACTCACAGAATCTAAAAATACTATGTTGGAAAACTATGTTCTTGCTCAAAATAAATACACCAGAGCACAAGCTTTAGAAGCACTTTTCTCTTTGCAAAGTGTTATATTAAAAAGTGCTTTAATATTGCTGCTGCTGAACTTTTGGGTATGACATTATCACATTATTCTAGACTTTGGGAGTGTCCAACTACACTATACTTCTGTTTCTTTATAAAAAGTGATTATGGAAAGCTCTCTCAATATTCTGGGTGAATAAGAAGCAAAATACTCCAAATTGGGCATTCTACTCTAAGAGGAAAATAGGGGAAATTACGATCCAGTTCTAGGCAACAACTTCTGGTCTGTAAAGACACATCACACTAGAATGTTTTCCAGCCCCAAAGGAGAAACAAAAAAGAAGGGATGTCATCAGTATGCTCCTGATTTGTGTATAAGGAAGAAGCTCAAAAAGGTATTATGGTCTGTGGCTGACAACTGGTCCATACACCAGTTGTGATACAGACTTGGAAAATGAGAATCAGGGTTTACCATGATTACAAATCAGGTATGAAGACAAAGCTGAAAAAAATCAGCTTCTGCTTATGAAATTCCAAATCTTATATATGTTTTGGAATGCATTTTCAAAGCCTAGTTTTGAAATTAACAGACTAAAAGGAATAGGAATTCTGAAGACATCGTGTTAGGTAACCCTGTTAGTAATCAGAGATTGAAATCTGTCTTTCAGTTAATTCCAGATTGAAAGGCTTTCTGTTTGAGTTCTACCATTCCAAGCTTTTTCCTTAGAATGTTAAAAAACCAAGCTAATTCTTCTTCTTCTTCTTCTTCTTCTTCTTCTTCTTCTTCTTCTTCTTCTTCTTCTTCTCTCTTTTTTTTTTTTAATCTTGTCACCATGTTGTCATTTTTTGTCATGTATATTATTCCAGAAGGATTTGATGTCTGGAGTGATTGCATAAATCAACTCAACTATGTCACTACTTGTAAGTTTGCAATATGTTAACTCTCTTCATAATTTACATAATGTTTAAATAATATACCTTCTTTTTCTCTTATCCCTACATTAATGTGATTAGAATCAGTGGAAGCGCTATAATTTTCTTGTAACGTGTGCTTTCCACCTACGCTTGCTTATTACAAGAAGTATCATTTCTAAAACTAGCAGCCTCTGATCAGTTTAGCTGTCAAAATTTTTTTTCCCAAGAACAAAATTACCTTATAAAATATATTATTGTTTCTACTTAGCATTTCTGTTAAGGTAAACAAACAACAGAAAATTGTTGCTTTGTCTTATTTATTTTCATGCCTGCATCTAACTGTAAGTAGTACTGGAATACATCTTCTGATATATTATGCAATTAAATTGATGGATGGTTAATTGAGTCAGTATGGCATACCATATGTGTACTCCTGACCTGAATGTCACTGGTCAGATTAAGGCTTCACACATTTGACCAAAGAACATATGCTGTTATTGAGAATGTGGCTCTAGATAGGATAGGGATTTTAGTCCATGGAAAAGAAATCATCATAACTGGCTTTGCTCTTTGGTTGTTGTAGCCTCAGCTCCTTAGGAGTCCAGCTGTAAAGGACTTCAAAAATAATGAAAGTTATTAATTAAAAGCTTACTGACATCATGGCCATTAACTTTGGCAGGCTCTTTCATTAATTTATTTGATCTCTCTTATTACATGACATATCCTCATCATAGTATTTGTGCCTTTGCACATCAAGCTTGAGATCTTATTGGGGTTTAATTTGAGCCGAGCCTTTTCTTTTTGTTATCCCAACTGCCTTCTTTTTTAAAGCAATAAAATATTTTCCTTATCGGTGGGAATGATACATATGCAAGCAATAAAGCAGCAGAAGGGGGGAGTTCATATACCTTTAATGACAGTGACACATAGACATCAAAACAGATACAGATTCTCACACAGAAACATTCACGTATATGTAGTTACATCACAGTTGCAAATAATGGTATTTTTAGAAATGCCTTGCTAAAACATTGTTTTCATGATGATTAGTCCTAGTTTTTGGCAGATTTAATATTTCTGTTTTATCTTATTTATCTAAATAATATTTAATGACACTGTATTTTTTGTCAGCTGTTTTGCATATTTTCCTTCTAAACCAGCTATTATGGGAGCTATTTTAGCTTCACAAATGTTTTAAAGTAAATTATGTTATTTTACAAAATTATTGCAGTAGAACATACATCTGAGCAATAATGTTTTATCTTTGACATTGCTTTGATGACTCATCCATTTTGACAGGTAACTGCTTTAAAGCTATTTAGTTTGCATCAACACTGAGATAAAACGAGACTTGAACAATATGTACCATAGAAGAAAAAAATATACTGTCATTACATGGTTAGAAAAAACAAAGATTTGTAATGGTAAAAAACAGCTAATAGAGAAATCTTTGATTCAGGCATTGCTTTTTGTAGCAAACTTGCATATTCTTTGTCCACTGACTTAACCTAGAAAAAAAGTAGTACTGCCTCTGCTGCATAATTTGTTACTGCCACTTTGAGAAAGATTATGATAATATACATATAACAAAATTGACAACAATGGAGGAGTCCTGTAATTTTAAACTAAATTCAAGGAGGCTGCTCTGAGCATGAGAACTAACAGTGCCTTCATTATGATTAGCTTACCTTTTCAAGTGTTCTGCTAGGAACCTCTATCACGTAAATTGAGGCAGGAACTTTATTATCATCACTATAGCAACTGCAGGGAAATTTATTTCAAAACAGTTGGCTACCTGAAAATTTTCTCTTGATGGAAAGAACAGCAGATGATATATACATTTTAATTCATTTTCATTTATTCTTGTTTTGAAGTGTTCCATAAATGAGTGCAAGGCTTTTTTTGTTGTTTTAAAGACAAGATGGCCAGTTCCATCTTAATATTTTTTTCCTAATCCATCTTTTTTTACCAGGAGCAAAAAGGAGTGCTGGAGGATTTTGGTTCTATCATTATATGTAAAATTTTAATTATGCTAAGATATAGAATATTTCAAATTGGCCATTTAATGCACAATTCTCTTCATTATTTAATTTTTGAGCTTAGCTGTTACCTGGCTTTTCTTTTGACTTTGATCTTAAATCATATAACCGTTCAGCAAGAATAGTGAAGTGTGCATTTTTTTTATTATTTTCCCATGATGTTATTATATTCTGTGCCTAAAGAAAAGGAATAACTGCACAGATGGATTTGTAGGAGATGTGAGGTAACTGTAGATGCACATAGAAATTGAATGCAAATACAAGGAAGTGTCTCTTTTTTATCCATAACAGGATGGATCCCATGTTCACAATTGGAATTTTTCTTGTACAACCCCCTTTTGCTGCATTTCTGTAATTACAGAGCTAGCATAATGCTGAAGACAACAGTAATGCTTCAGAAATTGGCATCAATATTTTATTACAAATATACAAACAATTTTTTTTATTTCCTTCTGCTCCATGATATTTTTTTTTCTTTAAAATGTAGAAATAAAAAGACAATGTTTTGAAACACGTGTTTCATTAAATGAGCAGAGAGAAATGGAGAAATATCTCAGCTGCCTTGAAAACCTTTTCCCCACAAAATATAAGTATAAAAATTCTTATTATTTATGCATCATGGCTGGTTTTCCATTAGGAAAGTGCAGTGTATCTCAAAGGTACCCCATATAGCACACTTCAGTCACTGCTCTAACCAATGCCCATTTTTTATTGAAAAAGACAGTATAATATTTACTGCAATCTGCATTAATAAGTAGATCACATGATGGGGACTTCCTCAGCTCTCTTTAACATCTGACTTGTAGCCAAATTTCTCTCAACTCCTCCTAATAAAGAAGAATATTTTGTGCTTTGGATTTCAGCGTGCTCTTCCTCCTACCATGAAATGGAAATACGTTAATTTTCTTTCACATACAAGAAGGCATTTAAAAAAGTAGTAAAGATGAGAGTGGAAGACTGAATGCAAAACAGTCAATGCAATTGAATATTTCGGACACTTCAGTTGAGGATCATTTTCATCAGATAGTTTTATGAATCTCACCAAGACACCTACCTAAGCAGTCAAGGTGTCCTAAGGTCCTTAAATAATTCATTGGGAAAGGTTGCTCCTCCAGAGCATAATCAGAATTTCTCTCTGAAAAATACCTTTTTTCTTGCATTGATTATCTAGGAGTCTATTGCACTCTTCCTTTACTAGCTTTACTTCACTAAAAATCCATCAGGTCAAAATATTTTCACTCACAAACATCTCACACTGGAAAGACATAATTTTCAATTGCAATATGTTTGGTTGGGGGGAGTTTCTTCAGTAGACTTTAGATGGTTGTTTGTTTGCTGCTTTGGTTTTTGGGGATTTTTGTGGTAGGGTTTGTTTATTTGTTTGTTTAGTTGTTTGGTTTTGTTTGTGTTTTTTGGCTCTTTTTTATCTAAAAACCCTTGAAGAATATGAAAACCCCAGGGGGCCAGATCATTAAATCATTTGTACTAATGGGCGTTTTGCCAGTGACTCCCCCAGGATCAGTATTTCACCCTTGTACACAAATTAAGAGTAAATAAACAAATATCTGTACCTTGAAAATGTGAGTGGAATAAGTCAGGGTAACTATGTGAATGATCAGAGATGAAATTAGTTTTCAGTGCTGCTTAAATAATTATCAAAAGAACATCTATCATTAGGTATTATAATCCATAAAAACAAATTATTACTTTGGGGTAGAAGGGCTAGTGCTTTGAAAATCTATCTCTGGGCATTGAAATAGCCATTGTAAAATGTTGTTCACCTACAGGACAGCTTAAAATATTTTTGAAATGGAGATCTCAATTTATTAAGGCAAAAGATCTATACATTAAGGTATTTGGACCAACTCCAGTATCTCCCTGAAGTCCCATCAGAACCAGCCTAACTGCTAGCACTTATGCATTTGCAGTGTTAGCATTTCTGCTCTGAGCAGAAAGCCAGGTACCTGTCAGGGCCCTGAGTGTACCCACAGGCTCTGCCACCTCTTCACTTTCCCCAAGGGCTTTGACTGCCTTTCCTCATGATCATCTCTGATACAGCACAGCTGTGGGACCTTGCTCAGAGCTGCAGAAGGAAGAGCCTCGTTGGGGTCTCCCACCATCCTTCACCAGCTCACCCTGGATCCTTGCTGCAGCCTTTGTACCTCACTGATCCTGACCCTGGCCCACTGACCTGATGTTCTGCCTTGACTCTGGACCAGGTCCATCACTGGGGACTTATCTGCGGTCCTTGAGCAGTGGCTGACTGGTTCCTGTCACTGATCCTGCCATATATGTCTCACTGGGCAGAATAGAATGGCACCCCATCAATGTGGCACTGACTGGTCAGCCTGACTATCACCCATGGACCCTGGCTCAGAGCCCTTTGCAAAGCAGCCTGCTCCTCCTGCTCCCTGATAGTATAAATCCTAAGGGCCAGCCAGTCTGAGGTAGGAAAGCAGTGCTCCAACTGTTTAAGAATTTCTTTGTTTCCTTTCATTCTTGGTGCCAATAATATTTTGTTCATCAGGAACATAGAAAAGCTGATTGCAATCCATTTTTTGTTGGATCCAGTGACTTGAACCTGAGCAGCTATCCAGCCCCTTTGTATCCTCGGTTCTCATACATTCCTTTATGTGAAAATGTTCCGTTTGCCAAAGCAAATGGCATTGTGCCAGAAAATGAATGATTAACTCCACAACCAAAGGATTAAGGTGATTGTATGTTATTTTGATTTAGGAATTCCAGCTTTGAATTCTGCTGTAATGAATGTTTGTGAAGAATGGAACACTCCTGAAAGAAAGACTCAGGACAAATGCAGTCAAATTCAAGGACTGTGGCATTCACCTGAGATGCTGGAACCTGGGAAGTCACTGCTTGAACCTCACTTCTAAAATGCAGATAAAGGAAAGAAATAGCACTCAACTGGCTATCTGAGGAAATCTGAATTGTGTTTTCTCAGTGGTCTGTCCTCAGTGTCTCTTTATGAGGATTAGAGAATGTGTTATGATGAAGAATGGAAAATATAAAATATTTTGGTTGGAAATCCCAGCTCTTTCCTGTCTGTCCAAAGGGGTATCTTCATATTCTGATACACTAATACTATCATTTCAAACTTTAGAAGAAAATAAATTAAAAAGTACTGTCTGAGTTTCATGTCTGATATCTCTGCTTGAGCTTCAAATGTAAACTTTATTATAAGAAGTTCTTTTCAACCTTTCTGGTTCTCCACCATTTTCTAACTCTTGAAATCTTGGAAAAGATAGCTCATGCATAATGCATTAGGTGAAAAGTCTATAAATGTTTTTGCTTTTAATTCATTTAGGAATCAAACTAATTTCATTTTCCTCATTGAGTATATTTTTATTCCTTGTAAAACAATCATTAAAACATTTGAAATAATAGAAGTGGAATAAGAAAGCATATCAAACATGTAGTTTTAATAATAGATTGCATTGTTAAGTCAGAAAGAATTAAGTAATCATAGACAGTAAATATTTTAATGCATATTCTCCTCGTGGCTTGTTAATTCAGTTACTTACATTAGAATAGTTGCATAGAAAAACAACATTTTTTGCTAAATCAATTATCATAGAAAGCATTTTTTTAAAGTTTATGCATTTAGGTTACATCTGAATGAACAATATTGTGTTTATATCTAATTTAAGAAACATGTTTCTAAGGAATTAAGAATATGTCCAGGACAGAAGGGAAGGGGAGGCACCTCACTTTGTTAGAAGAAAAAATGGGCAAAGTTCGCCTAAGATTATCTATTCACGATTTAGGTTAGGGTAGAGGAACATCCCTGAATCAGGAGATGGATCAGAAGGGTCCCATGGGATTGAGTAAAAAGTCATCATTCTCTTCAGTTAAGAGGAGGTCAGAAGAAGGGAATGTTGGTCAAGAATTTTTATGGTGGTTAAGTAGAGACAAAAAGGGATTTCCATTTGAAGTATTCTTACATATTCTTACAATTATAGGATACCTTATTCAAAATCTTTATAACTCCCTATAAGCCAAAGTCCCATTAAATTAACTCTGGAAGTTATTTGGATGCTTTTGAAAACCTAATTTACACATCAAAGTAACAAGTATTTTTAAATAGTTATCAATGCCATGTTATCAGTGTTTACATACCTTGTAATATGAAAAAAAACCATGGCTAGGCATGTCCACTGTCCATGGCAAAAGGCATCACTTTGAATTGAACACAGTTAGAAAGAATGAAATTAAATTGTCTTCTAAACATATGTCTATATCTATATACCTCAGCCAATATTTCAAAGGACTCACAGAGTTTTCTTCATGGAAGCCCCTGCAGAGTGATGCCATTATACCTCAAGACAATAGGAAATTTCCCAAATAAAGGCTTCAGTAAGTTTCTTGAAGCCACTGCCACCTCATCATTCAATTGGAGCTCTCAGTGTTACCTTTCCTGACCTTGGTGAAAATACCAACGTAACACAAGTAATACTACCAGGAAAAAACCTCCTACTTCCTAGGGACTTCATGAATGTAGGAGGATGAAGAGAAAGGTGAAAAAATCATTCCTGGCATAGTGTCTCTCCAGAGCACCACTCTCTCCCTCCTTCATGAAGGCAGCTGCCTACTTCTGAGATGGAGAGTCATCTTCCCTCCCAAAGAGTTTCAAAGATCCAGCACTCTCTGTACCCCTGTTGTACCCACTAAATATAAGAATGGAATGTTTTGGCTAGCTGGAGGGGAATAGAGGGCAGCTATGTATAACCTTCAAGACCTCTTTCTCCCTCACTTGCAGTAAAATAGGGAAATACATACTCAGAAGACAACATTTTTCCCCTCATTCCTAGAGAGTATAGATCAACAGTAGGTAATACAGACCAGCACTTTTACAGGATTCAACCTCAAGAACAGTTTTCTGCTCTTTACTGTACTTTGGTTTGGCTGATTTTTATGCATTAGTAGAGAAGAGACTTTTCAATATTCAAATGGATGCCAAGCACAGTAGTATAGTGCATTAACCTTTCCCTTTGAGATATTTTAGTTCAATTGGTGGCAGAGAAAACCACAAACTGTGGCACAACTGTCAGTCTCATAAATGATTTGTGACTGTGTAAATGCAGACGCCACAGCTGTCATGTAATCTGCACACAGGCTATACTGGAAATGTAACTCAGACCATTCTGCTCCAAGAACAGGGGCCTTTTCCATTTGTACTGTTCCATTAGCTGTTGAAATGGCTTAAAACTAGAACAATTTATCCTTCCCCTTTTGAACTTTAGCAAAATAGGACAGAGCTCTAAACTAGCTTTCATTTACCAACCAAAAATTCTCCCAATGTGATTTTCTAAAGCAAACATTTAAATCCAGTGATACCTAAATAGCTGTCAACGGTATTAGAGAGAGCTGTACAAAACTTAAAAGCCCAGAAACAGATACATTTTCCTGGTTTCAAGTGTCACTGCAAACCACAGATTCATGGCTCTGAACTGAATATAACATCTAATTTATGGGTTTGGGTGGAAACCGCCTAAAAGCTGCAAATGCCTTGGAGCTTTTATTTTAAAAGACCCAAAATTGCAAGTCTGGCTAAGATTTGCTTTTTGAGGGCGTTAGTTTGAACCAAAAAATCACAAAGCAATACCGGGGAGAAATGGAAGCATGTGAACCAAGCCAGCAAGGCATGTCCCAACATGGAACAAAACACAGCATAGATATCTCATGCACTTCCTTTGCAGGCCCAATAGAGAGGATAGTCACAAAGCCCAGCAGGTATATACTTCTTTCCAGTAAAAGGCAAGTTGGTTAATTACTCTCCTCTCTGTTTAAAAAAGACTCAAGGATCAAAAGGAATTTTTCAGTCCACAGGACTCAGAAACATAAACAAGTCTGAAAGAAATTTGCAAAGACCTTATTAGTTCCTGATAGCAATGCTGACTTCCTTCTGAATAACAGTTTATTTATTCCTCTGTAGTAGAAAAGTAACATTTTACTGAAACTTAATATGGAACTATTCTAAAATTATTACAGGAAACATATTTTCTCAGCTACTGCATTTAAACAGAACAGCTCTGCTGAATACAATTTTATACTTTTTTTATTTGTTTATATTTAGGAACAGTTTGCGATTATTTCCACCACCCAGGTATTCATCACCAATTCATTGAGCCTATAGGTCTTCAGGCAATCAGCAAAGACTAGAACAGAGATGTAGTGTTTAGTTGTTGCTTCCAAAACCTAGACTGCCAGTTACTTAATGAACCCTCTGGAGATATGCTCCCATGTGGAGCAGGTTATGTCTGTGCTTGAGAAGGTTTAAATTAGTTATTTCTTAGAATACCCTGTGATGAAGGCACTGCTACCAACTGCTTTTCTTGTCACTAGCCCATCAGGGCAATATACCAATTAGTTGTTGCCATAGTAAGGGTCATTTCTTACTATTTTAAATTCTTGGGAGGGAAACACAGCACTGCCCATATTTGTGGAATCAGCATTTTCAGTTCATTATGATTGCAAATGAATGTGTTTCTTCACAAAAGCAGTTTCATTGTCAAAAAGGACTTGTTACGTTGCTGTTGTTTTATGAAGTGCTAGCTTACTATGGGGGTACGGGGTAGGAGGGAAGAGAGCAGGAGGTAGTCTGCTGCCTCAGATATATCAACCATTCATTTTTTATGAATGCTTTTGAAAGATATTTGGTCCTCAATTAGACGTAGCCACATGCTGCTTCCAAATCACTATTGGCAAGAAATGCTATTATATGCTAGGACTACAGCTTGCATCCTTCTGGAGGTTTGAGATTTCTCCTTTGTAATTTCTGTCTGTAAAGAAATCACTTTAGTCATGAAAATTAAATGTGCTTGAGAAGTTTGATTGTGTCTTTTGGTTTGTATGAATGTACTTATGGCTTTAGGAAGGTGCATCAGGACATTGTTTTGCTACATTGTGTATTACAATGTGCTGTGTATCTTGGAAAGAGCTGAACATCCGTACCTTCTAATATGTTTTCCACAGAAATTTAGAACGCTTGGCTCCAGAAATGTTCTCATACAGAGTCAGCAACTAACTCAAATGTCAGTTGCCATGGAATCATGTCACAGAATCTACCATTGGAGTGAGGAGTGCCAAAGTGCAGTACCTGACTGGTAGTGTAGTGTTGAGGTTTCACTCTGGTGGGTGGCTCAGCCTCACCAGCCACTCTCTCACTGCCCTCCAGTGGGATGGAGGAGAGAATCAGAAGGGTAAAAGAGAGAAAAAAACCCAAAACACTGCAGTTTAATAGATAAAGCAAAAGCTGCAGGTGTAGGCACAGGAAAATAAGAAATTAAGTCACAACTTCCTGGATTTTTGCCATCACTCCAAATTTTCACCTGTGCCTCCCCACAGCTTTTACTGCTGAGTATGAAGCCATTTAGTAAGGAATGTCCCTTTGGCCACCTGGGGTCAGTTATCCCAGCTGTGTCTTCTCACAACTCCTCACACACCCCGAGTTGCCCGTAGAGAAGCAGAAAAGGCCTTGTCTTTGTACAAGCACTGTCCAGCAATAACTGAGACATTCCTGTGGTATCCACATTGTTTTGATCACAAATACAAAACACAGCACCACAGAAGCTACGAGGAAGGAAATTCACTCAAAGCCCAAATCTGCAAATTCCTTTAGGTTTCTAAACGTGGCTTCATCACCAAAATAGTTGAATATTGCATTTGTGATGTAAAATATAAGAATTAGTGTTGAGACCTTACATTAAAATTTAGCCCAGGTTGCTTCTTTGGTGATTTGAGTAGCTGCCCAGTATGGCAGTTTTGAAGAGCTTTCTTTACTGTAGAAAACTTGTTCTGGGTGATGTTTGGTACCAAGGAAAAGAATTTTCATGAGGACAAGCTTAAAAGTATGTTCCTGCTCTGGTGAGGGCTATGTTTCAACTATCATTTCCTTAGGCATGCTCTGCAGTCCTGAAGAGACAATAAACAGAGTCAACAAGATGAGCATGAAAATTAGTCTTTTTCTTCCTTTTGTGCCTCTCCCACAAAGTAATTTGCAAACAATGCCAACACTAAAAGCATATTTCAATTCCATTACCTAGGGAAAATATCCTGGATATTGGAACCTAAAAAGGTTTCATGCGAGACTTTTTCTTGACACACAGCCTCTTAAAGTGTTACAGGAGGATCCAAATGGAAGAGAACCTTGTCTCTTCTTTGTAACTGAATTGAAAATACAAGATAAAATCCTGATTTTCCCTATCACTTTGTTATAGCTTGAAATTCTTTCATTTTGTATGTTTAAGTGTTTAGTTTCATAAGAAATCTGATGTTAGGTCCTGTTGGAATGCCTGAATTTCAAAAAATTTTGGGCCCCAGTATTTCTCTTTTAAAGGCATAATGAAGATGCCTTTACTAAAGGAATCAAAAAAAGACACCAAATTAAAGGGAAGCTGCAAGCTGCAAAATGACAGAAGAGAATAAAGGGAAGAAAACTAAATTTTATTTTAAGATTTCTAATTGCCTTTCCCAGAAAAGACCTCCAATAGATAATGCCTCTGCAGGAAATGTAGAAGACAAGTTAGTGAGAGACTGGTGCAGTCATTTCTCCACCACTGCCAGCATTGAATGCTTTGGTTGCTGCTTTGTGTCTGAATCAAAACCATGATGCTACATTTCTGGGCTTTCCTTCCTCAGACCGATATCCGCAGCTCTGGGGAGTTACTTTTGAGGATAGTTCCACTTCCTTCATGAGACTAAGGAAGCTTGAAAGATCAGGCTTATAGTGCACAAAGTGTTTTCTCCTACTAGGATCAGAGATGGACACTGAAGTCTTCAGGCTAGGGAAGTTTCATGGTGAGGAAGTAAAGGAGGAGTAAAGCCAACTGAGAGGTTGAAACAACAGACTCAACAGCTAGTTCAAGGATGGCAGATTTCAGCTCCTTGTATCTCTGGAGCCATGGTGGAAAGGATCACTCCAAACTCCTGTGATATTGTTATTTTTTCTAGAGTAGGAAACACCATTCACTTTTTCCCGTGCAGTTGAAGAAGGGAGACTGAAAATCTCACTGCAACTACAAGGCTGGGGCAGGTGGTGATCAGAGGAAAGGCTGCTATGTTTACTCTGGTGACTCTCTTGCACTGGCTCTGGAGACGGACATCAAGCCAGCTGCACAGAGTCCCACCAGTGTATGAAAGGGGATAGGCAGAGAGCAGGAAGGAAATGCGTTGCTATGCAAACAGTACCACCTCTTTTGAAGTAGAGAACTAATCCTCTAAACATTCAGGACACAAGACCTGAAAGGCAGGCTTAGTGGGAGGTAATCTGCTCAATGTCCTTTCCTTTTACTTAGCTAGAAATAACTACAGGACTTGCTTAAGTGTTTCTGTCCTTTTTTCATGCCTTTTAATAATATTTTGCATTTTATAGTGCCTTTAATCCTAATGACTCCTAAAATGCTGTAAAAATTTTTAAAAAATATATATGCAAACTATATACTTGGGATTACACTGTCATGCAATCAGCACAGTAGTTCTTTAGGAATTAAAATATTGCTACACATTGGTCATGACCCTCAGCTGTCCTCACCTCTATGTAAGTCATGACATCTTCACAGCTGCTTGTGTAGATGTTCCTCTGCAAGGTACTGAGTGGTGTTTCCCTGCAAAATTGTGAATTTGAGGCAAACAACGTGTGAAAATCATGCATCCACATGTAATTAAAGAGAAGGGCTAAGGAATTGTCAGCTGCATTGAGGAAGTGTTTTGTATCTGCAGAGGTACAGACATTGGTAATCTTGGGCCTATTCTTGACCATGTTCAAATTTACAGAGTTTTCATAGAATCCCAAGGGAATTCTCATGGAAAAAGCTTCACTTCACTGAATGAGTGACTTCATTCTACTTTTTTGTGGTGTTGCAGATGATAGGAGTACCTCCTACCAGTCCTCTTGAGAGGCAGGCTCATAAATACTGAGGAAACTGAATGGTTTTCCTGTCCACTGAATGGAAATACATAGATATATCAGCCACAGCAATCAAATGATACTAAGGGGGAAAAAAAAGAAAAAAGACAAAAAAGACCCTCTTCCATGAACAACTAGTGCTGGGAAAACACATTAAAAAGCACCTTCTCCTTCTCTCATACTTTTGTGAAGCTCTAAGCCTCTGCAACCCTGCTCTCAATGTTTCCTTTTAAGGTCACTTCATGGGTGTTTTTGTACAGCAAGGTACAAAAATCTTTCTGATCTCTGCATGAAGGAGAGGAGGCTTCAGAAGTGACAGAGGGCAAGAAGCTCAGTACATGAACCTTCTGTGCTCCTTTGAAAGGACAATGCTGAAGATGGAAAAGATCTACCCTATATCAGGATCACAGGGTCAGCATAATTTTTCTGCTGCAACTTAACATGCCTGCTTTTGAAAAATTTGGCCCACAAAAGCCGCTTACCTGAATTAATCTACCTTTGGTCCTAACAACTCCTGTTTGAATAACCAATTACAAATGTGGAAGATGTGGAAATGCTAACAGCATTTGTAGGGTGGAAGTGCCTTGGCAGATCGGCAGCCTTTCTAACACATCTATAATTCAAAAATTTGAAGTTCCTATGGTATGGATGTGAAAGGAGATTGCAGCCCTATGAATTTTATGCTTTGCTGTTGTCATATGGGTGGATGATGACACCAAATATTTGGTCTGGAACTGAGTATGCTGCATATTTATGTATTCAGAAACCTGAGCCAGACTAGAATGCTGAAATCATTTATGAATTTTTAGTAGTCTTCCTACTGTAAGTGTTTAAAGCTGCAGCTTAGTAATAAGATATTTGATAGTAGTGCTCAAAAAGACACCACTTGGGAGTTATTAAAAAACATCTACAGAGCTTAAATATTTTTATGGAAAAAAAAGTGATGTGGCCATCTTTCTTCTTTCTGTGAAAAAACACCATAGAAGCAGCTAAATAGAGATGTAAACCAAATAGTCAAAAAGTCAGTTTGCAACTTGCATAAAACCAGATGAGTTAAAATAAGATCCAATTGTGTATCAGTACCAAATAAAGCATATTTTGCAATAGGAGATTTTATGTGTGTGTGTCTGTGTTTGCCTATATATTTTTTAATATGCGTTTGTGTACAAATGAATATTTATATGTGCATATATGTGCATGCACACATACACGCATATGTATATAAACACACATGCAACCTATTAAAAAAACCCAAAACAGGCTTGTCAATTATGCCAACTGTTTTGCGCATGATCATAATCTACATTGTTCTACTAGATATTGCTTTAATTTAAAAAAAATGTAGCCACTAAAAGAACTAATTCATTATTTACATAAAGTGTTTATAATAATTGATTGTGTATCATGAATTTGTGTAAACTTGTAATATGAAGAAAACCATCAAGAACACAATATTTATTTTCCTTGTCTAATGTGCCATAGTGTTTCCAAGACTGCAAAGCTGCAAATAAGAGTAATGTCTGATGGGGCACATTGAACATTTCCCCAGAGACCCTGAAAGGACAGCATATGATAACTTTCAGGCCTCCATTTATAACAGTAAGATTTACTTTAATGTTTGCATGTTTCTTATATGAACTATGTAAAAATTATAGGAAACTGGTTTTCATATTGCATTAATTTTAATTGGTTTTTGTTTTTCTTCACCACTACAGTGCTTGTTTTCCTCAGAAAGATGCATAAATGCTTAACCTAGCATAATTATGTGTATACATTCTTACTATTAGTAATTTGTGCTTTAATTATATTTGCCATTTGGACCACTGTATATTTGTGTGTCTCAGAGTTATTTAAAAGTGCTGCATTTTCACAGATTTCTACTATTTTTCTATAGATAAATTAGAAAAGCTTGGGAAATTGCATACTGAAAATTGAAATAAGGACTATAAAATCCATTTTGAGACTTGCCTTTTGGTGTTTACTTCAAAGCATGCTTCTGTGTGTGTGCTTGATTTACATTTAGCAATATCTAAGCGCAAATAGTAATCATACACCAAAGTAAACTGGACTATATGCAATTGCTTCCTCTGTTTCTTCAATTGCAGTTGCAATCCCATAGATTCAAATCTTGACAGGTAGCATAATTAGAAAATTCCCTTTGTCTTATTAAATGTGACTCTTCTCAATAGAATTCACTTCATTGCAGGCAAAGAACAGAAAATATACTTCAAATCTAAAATGGGAAATCAAGGGGGACTGTTTTATTTTTATCTGTCTTTGTGCAAGCGACATTATTATCAAAGGATATTGTAATGCTGAAAATGTACTTTTGGGATTTAAATCACGTATTAGCCTGGAAAGCGAAAAGTGCTGTAGGGCCCATGCAATATATTTTCTCATTAATCTGATTGAAAGATTATCCTTCCTATAGCTATGAAAAGTCTAATACCCATATATCCATCTTTCCTGCTAGTAAAATTCAGCTTTGTGCGTAGTCATTGTCTCTTGTGTCTGAGGTCCTACACTCTTCTTCATTTCCCTGTATAAGCCTATCTGTATTAAAATAAATTCAGAACAGGCCGCCATTTCATGCACACATTTTGATTATTTCATAAGCTGCTGAGGAAAATGGAAGTATCAGCAAGTCATGCAGTTTTCTGGTAATGTAATGCTGTCATTACCTCAGTGGTCATGTGAAAAAGTTTAGCTATAATATCCATGACAAACGTTCGGTGAGTCAAAACAGTGCATTTAAATGAAATGCAGATATGAATGAGCCATTATTGCAATCACAACTCCATCTTAGAAATTATTAAATATGAATATATACACTTTCACAGTAACCTGACATTTGTAATACATAACTAGCTGTGCATTTCTCACCCCCCCCCTCCTCCCGTTTTCCTCCCCATCATCCCCCAGATTGAGAATAGAGGAAGTCATTTTGATCAGAGGCTGCACACAGTAATTGAAGACACTCCTGATGATTTCATGCAATCAGAGTGGCACATTATTTGTGATGAAAATTAAGTAAAGAAGGAAAGCAGATTTATAGGTTGTCTTGCTTATGGTCAACTGCCTTTACAAAAGATTAGCAATTCTGTGCTAACCACCCAAGCCGCATATATACTTTTCAACATCGTAGATTTACTGAAATTTTCATATAACCTTAGTCATAACTTGTGGTACCTCACGATTTTAAGCTTTTAATGAAACTACAGAAGATGTCTTAAACTGAATGATTTCTATTCTGAACTCTTTGAGAGCTGATAGCATGAGCAGTATAGATGGCTCTAGCCATAACTGTCACACAGATAATATTCTTTTATGCCTCATGACACTAAGATGGTGCTGTAGATAACCAAAAGGAATAAGCTGCCACCATCACTAATCTGCAGCTTTGAAACACTATAGCTTTTGCATGGTTAAGAGAAGGTAAAATCACCTAGAACTGGAATATAGAAGACATTTTTAAGTTAACATAGAAGAGAGAACTAAAGGTTTTCATATTTTGTAATCTATATCCACTCTAGATCAAATCAAGTATAACCCCTTTTTGTATGTTTATGGATAACAATTGAAAATGCAAAAGAAGCTGAAGCCTTTGAATCCTCCTAGGATACTTTACACTAATATAGTGAAATTGAAATGTGGGGAATAGTTAGCCTTATTTTTCCCTTTGGAGTTAACTTTAAAGATGTTTCAAATAGATTTTTGCTTGGTTTTATAATACATGTAACAGATATTGTCCACCATCCACTTTGTGCCAGAGGACTATACTTTCTGTTGATTATTTTTCAATATGTAAAAGCAAATGCAACCGAAACTTTAATAAAAGACTGAACTTTATTTGCGTTTATCATAGCTAAGTTCACCAAATTAAAACTATATGGGGGTATGAAGTAAAGCAAAAAGTAAAACTTTTATAAAGTCTTTACACTTTATAGTAGCGTTACCTACCAATAACCTTGTTTATTCCTATTCTTTGAAAAATATTCTGGACAAATGTTTTTAGCATTCATATTGCATATAATTTTTTCTTCTTATTTGTCCTCTATAACACCTCATATGGGCTACTATTAAAAATTGATTTATAATAAATAGAAACGAGGAACCAGTATAATTTTGGAACTTAGATTTTTTTTTCCACATACAGTTTAGAAATCCCTAATCAAAAATCCTCTTGTGAGAATACAGTCTGACATGAAAGTGTCAGGGAAGCAGCGAAGGAAAAATGATGATCTAAACATCAGCAGAGTTGGACTGACTATAAACCACATTTTCTGGGTGTGTTTTTTCTATATCATGGTATGCTCTTCAGAGGAAAGAAAAATTTTACTTGAAAGTCTCAAGCAATATGCACATTTTTTATTGAGTACATGAACTATCAATAATAATCTGCTCATTTGTGCTCCAAAATACAATCATTGTTAGAACAAAAAAACCAAAGCATGCAGGAAGCTATTAAATGCATGGCAGTATTTGAAATCGAACCATGGTGACTTGTTCTTATGGCATGCTGACACTATTGGTCCCTGTATATAGTTACATAAGCATCTCAGAAGCCAGATTTTTAAAATGGTCTGTAAAGCAGTTCAGGGACATCAAAATCTGGCTTTACCATCAACTCTCTAAGCTCTGTGCTAAGTATTACTCATGACTCTTCTGTGTAAACAACTGCATGCAGTTGAAACTAACACAAAATATAAAATTTATGATTAAATTATTTCCCACTGTGAGACCTTATACTGTGTAACAAAGAATTTCAGATTATACTTCTAATCAAAAATGGAATTTTAATCTCTCATTTAGCTGTGGATCCAATTAATACTGATGCCCCCCACCCTCAATTCCACTTGACTTCCGTTAGCTCTAGAGCCTGTCTTTGTTGCTTTCATGGCAAAACCCAAGCCTTCAGTCAGTAGGTGATCTAGAAACCATGTCTAGTTTTCTTGAAAAAAAAAATTCCTGATTCCTGAGAAGACATACTGGGTCAGAAGGAGGAATTCACCTTCATTCTGTGACTCCTCCACCTATTGCCATGTTACAAATTGCCTTGATATTAATCCTAGAATTATTTTAAAGGAGCTGCCTAGCGAAAAGGCATATTACTCACATGCAAAGAACTTCTGTTTACAAGTAAGAAATATAATTTTTGGCCCCAATAGTGGGTAAAGTAAAAGGATTTTGACTTACTATTGTGCTGCTGCTGTTCACACAGCCCATTTGAGTCTCACTGCCAAAGGAGCTCAAAAATGGTCTCAAAGAAAGACCTGTCTGTAGACTTATCCCTGTTTAGCTACATCCACTTACAAATCATAGAAGAGGTATTATTTAATATAGTGTTCCTGGAAAGTTAATATAGGCTCATGTCACAGATTAATTCTCTTTTATTTTTATTTGTATTAATCACAAAACACCTGCTTTTGATTACTGTACCTATTCAGTCCTTAAATCAAGGTGGTCTAAGGTTAATAAGAGAACCTGATATGAGTATCTAGAAGATGTTTATAATATATGAGCACAAAAATGCACCAAAACACAGAAAGTGATCCTTGCATTTGTCATTGATGGAGGTCTATGTAGAACATTGCACTGTACCTTCTTTCCCCTTTCCAGACAAAAGTTAATTTATTGCTTGAGTATCAACATCGTACAACAGATGAATAGTCTATGCTTGCAAGCTTACAATGCTTATGTTGCTGAATAAGAAGCATATAGTTGTCTAAATTGTAGGGATTTTGTCCTGAAAGATGTAAAATATGTGCCTCCACCATTCTACAAAGGGTTTGAACCAAGCCTGGCACTTCCTTTATTTTTTTTTTTTTCCCTGGCTATTAGCCCAGTGGGCCTTGTGTCTTTGCTGCAACCAGACATATTCTGTATCTGGATATGCAATACCTTGTTTTTAGGGAGCAAGACAAAATTTCATGTTGGAGCAAAAGTGCTACAGCAAACTATTAATGAGATTTGCCTGAAAGCACCTACTCACTCTGTTGTCCAAAGTAACTCTAGTGCAGCTGCTTTACACATTGCCATTTAGGTTACTGCAAATATAGGCAATAGAGGTGACTAACAGAAAAATTGGATATATATGAACTGAAACAAAATCCAGAACACTGAGTAAAAGAACTGCATTGAAAAGAAGGCCTGATTGCAGGTGTGGTCTACCAAAGCAGTCAGCAGCTGGACAGGCGGAGAGAACTGGGCTGGCTCAGCCTTACAAAGACAACTTACTGCTATGATTTCTGAATGGGAGGGCTTAAAGAAGCATTTTGACTCTTCTCTAAACTAGATGTTCTCCAGCTGTCTCTGGCCATCCTAAGATTCTCTGACGCTATTATTTTGAAGTTTACCCCTGTTAAGATGGCTATTCAATTTCAAGTTTAGACAAGCACCCCCACAACTGACCTTTTCTGCATAATTGAGAGAAGAAAAAGGTTCTGATATACCTGAGCAGCAGAACAGTGACCAGAGGTTTCTTTGAGTGTATAAAATAAAAATTAAAAAGAACTCCTACTAGTCATGCACAAAATTTAACTTGAAATGTGTGTTTAAGTACCAAGGCTAACTGCTTAAGACATTATATTCATAATTTCACTTTCATGAAGATTTTTTAATGTCAGATGATACTTCCCAACCCATTATTACTAGGCTAAAAGGAATGACAGGTAGCATTGAAAATATCTTTGAAACATTATGAGTGTCATTTGAAATTTCCAAATTACTTTCATGACATAATTTTAGCAGCATACTGGAATTAGTACAGTACTAGTAATGTACTTATTGAAGAAGAAAGTGCTGCATAGATGAGTTTATATAAGTACTTACGTTTTAGCAAGCATTATACTCTGTTATTCTATGCAGTAGTGAAGCAATGATAAATAAGTCATGTTGGAAATACAACGTTATGAAAAATATGACTGCACAGCTCATCAGCTGTATGCCATTTTGCTTTTTTAAAACTTACAATGCTTACACAGTATAGAATATAGACATTACAGCTGAATTTTTCAAAAGGGCAGATTAATTTATGGCCAATAACAACATCTCTAGTTATATTGCAAAAATAAGTTTTATCAGCTCTTATGCTTCTGGACATAAACCGATCATTGAAAAGGTCAGGATATAATTTTTATGCATGCAACTTCTTCTTTATATAAACTTTTTGTTGCTGCTGCTCTTTGTATTTTGTGGAATCACAGAATATCCTGAGTTGAAAGGGACCCACAAAGACCATTGAGTCCCACTCCTGGCACTGCACAGAACACCCAAGAGTCACACCGTGCACCTTGGAGTGTTGTCCAAACACTTCTTGAGCTCTGCCAGGCTTGGTGCTGTGACCACTTCCCTGGGGATCCTCTTCCAGTGCCCAACCACCCTCTGGTGAAGAACATTTTTCTAATATCCAACCTAAACCTCCCCTGACACAGCTTCAGGCCATTCCCTCATCGTCTGTACCTGGTTACCACACACAAGTGATCAGTGCCTGCCCCTCCTCTTCTCCTCATGAGGAAGTTGTAGACTGTAATGAGGTCTCCCCTCAGTCTCCTCTTCTTCAGACTGAACAAACCCAGTCACCTCAGCCACTTCTCATTTGACTTCCCCTCAAGGCCCTTCACCGCCTTTATTGCTATCCTTTGGATGCTCTCTAACTGCTCTTTCTATATTTCTTGTGTTGTGGTGCCCAAAACTGCACAGAATGTTCAAGCTGAGGCTGCTCCAGTGCAGAGCAGAGCAGCACAATCTCCTCCCTTGCCCAGCTGGCTGATGAACCCCAGGACATGCTTGGCCCTCCTGGCTGCCAGGGCCCTGTAGGCTCTGATTCAACTTTCTGCTGAACAGGACTCCCAGGTTCCTTTCCATGGCACTACTCTCCAGCATCTCATTCCCCAGTCTGCACATACATCCAGAGTTGCTGCATCTCAAGTGGAGAATTCAGCACTTTCCCTTGTTGAACTTCAGAAGGTTGGTAGGGAGCCACTACTGTGGTCACCTTTGATGGTTTTTAATGAGATTAGAGCTTCCTAATGATTCTAAAATATAGTTTCTTTAATCAACAGAAACATATGACCCAATCTTTTTATTCATCACTCTAATTGTCTAACAATTTCTTTTTCTTTATGCTGAGGCTGATAATGCCTCTAAAGGAAAACTAATGCTATTTCCCCCTTCATGCTTTGGGAAAATGAAATATTAGTAAGGGTACTATAAATCAAGTGTTCCAATATCACAGAAGCAGCACTTTGAAAAAGATTACCAGTTAGAAATAGAGGACTTCTGGTTTTACTATTGTTTTGATTTCTATTCCAGCCATATCCTGAAAACAGACATAGCCAAACAACCTCATGATACAATAGTGTATAAAACATATGAATGGATCTTGCCCCGTATAGATGTGAAAATCTGCCTTATTAATTGCAAGAAATAGGAAAAAAAATGGACAATCTAGGAAAAGAAGTGGTCTCAGTGTTAAGGCCTCTCTGTAGAATTTGATTCACTACAAAATAATTAAGTTGTTCTGAGTACTCCCTTAAAGCAAAACCTTTTACAGCTGGCTGTCAATTGAGTTTATCCAATCTGAGAAACTTTTACTCCTATCTGCAGAACTAAGAGAGCTTTTAGCTGCAGGTAATTTTAGAAGAAACTGTGTTGTGAGCACATGATATTTTGGACAAATGTTATTATTGCTAAAAACTCAACCTGTCAGGTACAGCACCCAAACTTAGCATTTTATTTTGATGGTCTTTTATGCATTTGATGTTGCAAAATGAGGATAGCAGTATATTTCCTACATGCTGTGAAGATAAGACCATATGTATACAGCGTTTTAATTTTGTGGAGGTGAACACCATTATGCCAGAGAAGGCCATTATATTATGAATAATTTTATATTCAGTGTTGGGTTGGACTTATGTCAGGTGAGAATCCAATAGTAAGGGTAGAAAGAAATATTAAACAGGCTCTGGGTTTGTTTGGTTTCATTTGGACAAACTGTACTATGCAGTAAATCAGGCTGAGGTATGGTGGGCAAAATAAAAACTGATCATAGTATTTTTATGGCATTTGATCTTGCTCTGGTTCTTAATTCCATGTGAGATATGTGAGAATAGTCATGGTAGGGTCTACTCAATTCTCTGTGGGGAGACCTTGAAAGTCAGAGTAGTTCTACTGCGACAAGCTAGTCAAACTAATCAGCACTGCAGGAGAAGTCTTAGCAGGATTTCATCTACAGAAAGCATCTCCGGAGAATTTAACAAAATTTCTGTTAGGGAAGTGGACAGTGCAAGCTTTTCCAGTGCTTGTTATTCTGATTAAGGTGTGCAATGAAATTATATCAGTGTTCAGAACCTGAGAAAATTACATCAAGAAGAATTATGCCTTTTTTCCTCTTTTTTTTTTTTTTGTGTGTGTGTGTGTGAGTGTGTGTGTGTGTGTGTGTGTGTGTTCACTGATCAATTGCTGGCACAACAATAAAATTTATGTCCAATATAAGTTCAAATACATTTAGAGGGCTCAGTTTTCCAACAGGCTGAGTCTTCTCTATTTCTTTCACATCTCATAGCAACTGAAGGGTCTCAGCACTCTTTGGTATTGGGAAATTAGGGAGCAATGTAGCTAATGTTATACTTGAGAGAAACTGGAATTTGAGAAAAACAGTGTAATATTTGTTGATATTATGGAATGGTAAGAGTGTGTTGTAGAAAAGAAAAATATTTTGCAAAAAAAAATAGTTGAATGAATAGCAAGTTGAATTATAAAGGACTAGTCAAATTACAGTTTGTGATTATAATGGAAAATTAATTACAATGCAGCTTGATGTGCATAGACACTTTAGAGACTTAATGCAACATGACTTTTGATGGTGTCAGATGTAGGAGAAAGCCTGATTTCTCTTCAAAACAGTAGCAATGGTTTTAGTTTGTCTCAATGAGGCATTTTTGATAAAAAAATAGTTAATCTTTTGAGTCAGATAATGTAAGGATTCAAATAATTTAAAAGTGACTTCTTGTCTAAATATTGCACTCCAGTTTGGTGGATAAATAAAGTTGTTACAATATTTATATTAGCATTGGAATCTCCTAACTACTGAAGGATCTGTAGGATCTGTATGTCCTTTCCTTCCTTCCTTCCTTCCTTCCTTCCTTCCTTCCTTGCCTTCCTGCCTTCCTGCCTTCCTGCCTTCCTTCCTGCCTTCTTTCAACTGGCCTTTCCCTTATTAATTGATATCTTCATCGGTCTAAATTATTTCTCAGGTAGCAGGAAAGAATTACTGGTAAAGTCATCTTTAAAATACTACAGTATGAAAGTAACAAACCACATGTGTTTGAAATAGCTGTTTTTACAAATATCTCTACCTGGGGAGGGATAGGGGATATTTGAGTGGTGGTTTTTATTGGAAAAATCCCCTACCTATGACTTAAGGTATTCTTACATGCAATACTTTCACTAATTGAGGCCTGGACTGAAATTCTGGGCCACCAGTGGCAGTAATTAGGCTAGACTGGAAGTAGTAAATTAAAAGAAGGCAATATGCTTCCTACCTATTTCCAGAATACACCACTTTACTTGTCTGGAAAGCTTGTAGGGAAATCAAACAGTTTTCATACACTTTCTACTCAAATGGACAGAAATGGACATATAAGAGCATTAGGTCTTCTGCTCCTTCAAGTTCTCTCCAGTGTGGAAAAAACACTTTCATGAAGATTTAATTTAACTGTAAAGAATCTCTGTGGATAAAATCACTAATACGAATCTCAAAAGGGATATTTCTGAGAGATGAAAACTTTCAGAGGAAGCAGGGTTGATTTGATTATAAGTGTACAAAGCTCAGAATTCCCAGTGGTGTGATAATCCTTAAAATGAAAATGCTTCCTAAACAAAACACTCTGTATGGGAACATCTTTCAACACACTCTTATCTGAAGTTCTTTACAAACAAAATCCCTATCAACAACAAATTCTCATGGGATAAAGGAGATCTATTGGAATTAAAGTCATGAGTAAGAGACGAGCTCAACAAGCCTATGGTGTTTTGGGGGACATGATCAATTTTATTACAGAAATAAAAATTAAATATATACTACTGGAAAATACGTGTCTATCTCTAGAAGAATATCACTTAATTCTAAATGATCAGTTCAATCTGGAAGGATACCCTATTGATACATTAGTGAATACAGAAATTTGAATGGGTGAGTACTAGAGTATAAATCATGCTGGTCCACTGCTCAACAATTATAGTTGTAGTTGTAAAGTAGTAAAGTAGTAAACAATTATAGAAGAAAATTTGGAAAACAGTATGCAAACAAAAATAGCAAAGAAGGCATACTTGAAATGCTTGTTTTTCTTTCTTTGTAATCTTGCTGTTCAAAAACTGTTTTCTCTTCCTTTCCTTTCCCTTCCCTTCCCCTTTTTTTTTCCCAAAGACAATGATAAATTTTTTCCTATTTTTTACGCTTCTCAACTTTATGTTTACTACTTTCCAGTCCTTTGGGAATATTCTTATCTCATGTAGAAATCATGTATTTGTGTTTGCCATAACGATCACCATTGTGTCCTTGTGCCCGCCCCCTGCTGCAGCACTTTTTATTCTCTCTGCTTTTTAATATATCTAGAATAGCAAGTAACTATCATGTAGGATGTCTCATCCTTAGCAAGATATTGTCAGCTACCAATCTTTCTTGCACATAAATGTTGGAAGTATAAGAATTTCAAATCATCTTCTAGTAATAACAAGTATATACAGCTTTGCCAGTGTGAAACAAGTCACCAAGAAAGAACTTTTCTGATATTAGACTAGAGCAAATGTCACGTCAATTAATAATTCAGTAATATTTCTTCAGCTACTATTTTCACAAGAAATGTCTATATTTGCCCAGTATTTGAACAAAAGCAGATAATGGAACGAAGTTTTAGAACGGTATTCAGACAACTGGAAGTTATGCTTGTCTAAAAATCTCTGCCTATTTGTACACTGTGTTTTGATTGTTGATTCCATGGTATAATCAGTAACTACTCAATAGTATAGTAGATTTTTCAACTTGTTTAATCTCACTGTCTTCATTTCATGAGGAGATTGTGATGAGTGACTTCCATTTACTTTCAAGTTCAGCATTAAGATAATTGCATAATAAAACCCAATCAATGAGGACCCTTAAAGAATGCCACTTTTTTTTCAGTTGTTATTGTTTTAAACACAAGTCTTGACAACCAATTTTGGCTAGCACGCATAAAGTGGTATTCAGAGTGCAAAGGAGATTTGTATATGTGCATGAAAACTGATACCTGTATTATCTCAGTTATCAACTATCTCATAAAAAGATTATTTATATTTTCTAGTCCAAGAGGAGGTTAAGATGCAGTCAGATCTGTAAGTAATTTAATAAAAATGTAAACAATTAATCATTAGTTCATATTTCACATTTTAATGTTTGTTTTATTGGTTGCTCTATTTTCTCATAGGTTTTTTTGAGGCTTGTCTAAAAGAAAATATGCTATTCATTTGAGCCAAACCACAGTAAAATGATTCTGCCTAACTCTAAAAAACCCAATCATTCCTTTTCATATTTTATAATAACATATGACATGTCAATTTAAACAAAATACACAATATTTGCTGACTGTAGTAAAAGGTTGATATTAAAATAAAGTATGCTGCTGTTAAGACCAGATAATTGAGCACACAGAATTGCAGGTAGGATCTGCTACAGCAAATGCAATACAAAACCCTCATATTTTCCTAACAAAGGGTGCTCATACAGATAATATTTGGTACCTAGTGCTTTCTCGGTGTGACTGTTTAGCAGAAATCTCTATTTTTTGTTCACTTACTCGGCAACAAATTTTACAATGTGTGTATCAGACCGAAACAATTTAATGCCAAAAAATATTGTAAAATATTAGTAAGATCTTCTTTTCTAGGCAATGTTCTGTGTGTGTCTGTGTTTGTGTATGTCTGTGCCTGTGTTTAAAAAGAAATTTTACTCCCTTGAGTTTGATTTGATTCTTTCCGAATTTACCCTGGGTGAGACACCATATGTTCTTCTACTTCCTGCATTAATAAAAAAAGTGCATAAACCCTCCAAGTCTTAGATCACCAGTATTACAGTGAAAACAAAAATTCCTCCTGCTCTCAGATCAAATATTTTACAGAATTATTAAATTTTTGGACAAGTTATTTTGCACTTTTTTTTTTTTGCCTGTAAAATTTTACTCTCTCTTTCACTCATGCCATATGGACATGTATCCTACTGTGCTAAGCATAACACAAAAATCTCGATACTTCAGGCTTCTTGCCTTCTTGCTTTTTCTCCAAGTACTTGATAGAGTGTAATAATTTATATTTGCTACTTCATGCCATTTTTCTTGTTTCCTTCCCTTAAATTGTGCTTACCTTTGTGTCCAGGTTAACACCTCTGAAATTTTAGATCCCAGAAACAGCTGTTTCAGCTCTTACTAGAAATCACTACTAAAACTTCTTTATCCAGATTCTTTCCAGTTTCCCTCCTTAATTACCAGCCCTACTCCGGACATACCGCTCTAAATCATTCTCTACAGCAATCAGATTCTTTCCAGCTTTGTTCCATACTCTGCTACTCTGCAGCAAAGAATGGCTGCTCCAGGGGGAAGAAATGTGGTGGCAATAGCACAGTCACTTTATTCATTCCCCCCTCAGTGCCATTGAGGCCATCTGGGCACAGGAGGTGCAGGCTGGCTGTGCAAAGGCTGCTGTTGCTCTATTGTCTGAGCAGTGACACACACCAGGAGACACCCCAGCCTGAGCTGGGCATCTTCTCATCCCCCTTCTCCCCATTCCCATGCATGGAAAACTCCATTTGCCCCTGTAAACTATTACTAATTTGAGAAGAATCAATCTCCTAAGGGCCTCATAGCACAGAACCATAAGAAAGAAACAGGTTTCGGATATTCCGCCAAACAAAACTCCAGGCGTTCAGGTGTTCCCTTCAGCTCAGATTGTAGGCTCATTATTCTAACAGTGTATTTGATTCTGTCATTCTTCTTATGTATAATGCAAACTTGAGAGTGATATACTACATTCTTTTCAACACATATTTACTGCAGTGAAACTGTGACTTATTGTTGTCTAATATGTTGAGCTGCAAGGAGTAAACTGTTTTGCTGTGCATTCCTATATGCACTTTTTATTATATTAATGGTATGAGCTCTCTGGTTCTTAAAGCAGGAGTAGGGAAAGAATGCTATTTCATTTTGGGGTACCTGTGAATAAGAAATGAAAATAACATCCTATTCATGTTGCTAAAGCTTCTAGAGAAAAAAGAAAAAGAAAAAATAAAAAAGCAGACAAATACCAAAATCTCAAAGCAGTGTGGGCTTGCCCTTTTGAAAATGAAAAAGAGCAATCCACTCCAAGTGATTCCATATTTTATATGTTTGAGTAAAATCTGTATTTGGCATATCTTTTCAAAGATAAACTTCACAAGAGTTCAGGTGGTTCTGCCTTTTTTCTAGAGGTCCTCTAAATTTTAATGGCTTATGTTATACCTATGGTTTGTCACTTGATGTAACAGGCTGCGGGAGGGCGGCAGGAGCCAGCAGCCCCCCGAATCGAGGTCCCTGGGGCGCGTATTTCCACCGAGTTCGGGGGCGGGCGGCCCCTGGGGAGCGCTCAGCATGGTGTGGGTCTCTGGTCACAGAAATTCTGCAGGAAACGTAGTGGGACAAAAGAACGAACTGGACCCAATCTCTGTTCTGCCAGGGAAGTTTATTTGGGGTAAGGGAGGAGGATTGTAGGGACGGTAAGAGGGGGAGGAAAGCGGGGTTAGGTCAGAGGAGCTGGCAGGCTCGAAGATGGGACCCCGAACTGATGCAGACATCGGCTTACAAGGGAAGAGAAAGGCGAGGGACTGTCTCCCCTGGAGCCAGTCCCAGGAGGTCTGAAGGGAAGACAGGCATAGGGAACCCACCAATAGGTTTCAGGTACAGCAGGATGCATATTTCAAAAAGAGCCAATAACATACAGGGCAGGGGAACAAAGGGAAGCCACATGGAGATTTGGAAATCACGTTGCTACAGTCACTGAAATTTACCTTCGTTTTTGAGGTGTCTGCAGTAATTGCCTCTTGAAAAAGTCTGCTCATCTATTGCCACATTAGCATATTAACTGTTCATTAAAACTATGTAATCCTGCATCTCTGTCCAGTGAGCTGTGGCATGGGAAAATGGAGTGAGGAAATACTGTTGCAAATCTGCCGGCAGTATCTGCTTAACTTCACCACTTCTCTTTTTCTTGTGACTGCTTGTCTGCCACACTAAAATAGGATCCTGAAAAATTTGGAAGGGATTTTGAGTTCCTATAGATTTTAGAATAAAGTCATGGATATGCCTTCACACCTTTTGCAGACCATGTGTAAAATCTGTAGTCTTATAAATCCAAATAAATTTAGACAGAACCAAATTTGAATTTTATCAGGTTTGGATTTTTTTTTTCCTCTTCTGCAAATAAGTTGCAAGCTGCATGCAAGTAAAATTCAATTCCTGGTCAAAAATTTTGCCTTTTTCTTTTGGGAAATGGAAACTCCAAAGAGACCATAACTGAAATAGAATTTTAACACAGGGTTTTCCAGAAGGGGAAAACAAATATGAGAACTTTAAAATAGATTTAAATACAATATTTTTTTTAATTACAATTTATGTATTCTTTTCCAGAGAGAGGTAAAATACTTGAGATGTAGTTCAGTTTTGCCTCAAGACGATGTGATCAGAAGTGGATGATTATCATCTCAAGACCTGTTTGAAGAATTAATTTTTAACACCATCTATAATTTCCTTAAATAGGTTTTGCTTTCACCTAAGTACTGTAGCCAAAATCTTGATTCTGTAAATATTATTAGAGAATAATTTTGCCTCAAAATGGAACTGAAGTCTATGTGAGTAGGGATAAAGAGAAACTAGAGAGTTCTTCATACTAAAAGTATGTATCTTGAAAACCTTGTCCTGCTTCTTCCTCCCCCGTCCCTTCCCTCATCAAAGATATGAAAGGCTGAAGCCCACTTATCTCAAGCACTGTCTTTCACAATTTCCCAGAATGATTGCTACACTCATTTGGGATACTTGGCTGATAGATCCCTGGCTTTCATCTTGTGACAATGGAAAGGAGGGCATTCTCAGCGACAGAAACAAATTCCTACAAAGCTGATCCCAAACAAGTGGAGCCTCTTTCACATGGCTTTCAAGCTCAGTACAAGGCATATCTATATTAACTGGCATTCCCCAATAGGTATGGAGTAATGACACTGAGCACAGGAGGAATCATTCTCCAGAAGATTATGGTAAAGAAGCAGCTTCAAAGAAGAGAAAGAAAAGTGGTACCTTCCAGAAGTAATTTTGATGTATCTTTAATCATTTCTATGTGCTCAAATACTCCAATGATTAGTGCCATAGATATACCTATAAATAAATCACAGAATGTTGGAAAACATCTCTGAAACATAAACTGAAGTAGTCATCATCTGTAATGCACATGAGAAATATTTAATTAGCTGTGCAAGTGAGCTGACATGCAAGTACAGTATGTTAATTTGCAGAATTTTCTTTGAGGAACACAAGCTGTTCCTGAAGTGTGTGAAAATGAAAGTAGCTTATACAAAATTAAGTTCTGAGATCAATGGCTGAACTTCTTTAGCATCTCTAAGTAGCACTTGGTAAAAACACTGCAGTTAAGAGCCGATCAGTAATTTAATTAAAAATTCAAATGGCAAAGTGTGATGTTATTACCATTATAATATTATTCCAGTAATTGCAGGACTGTTCAAAATGAAGAAGGAAAAAAAAAAGAAGTTAACAGATCAAATATGTTACAAAAGGGAATAAAATAAAATGACAACAGCCAAAAAAAAAAAAAAGAGAGACAAATAACAACTAGAGGAAAAAAGTGTTACCATAAAAATGAAGTTGTCAAGAATCGGAAATATCTCATAATACTATAATAAAATATTAAGTTCTTATTGCCAAATGCCATACTGTCATCTAAAATAATGAGGAGGGAAAAGAACTATGATCACTAGGTAAGATTTCAAGAGATCTTCAACTCTTGTAAGTGGAATAGAACAGTTTCGTTCTATGCTGGAGATGAAAATCTACCCTACTTGGAAACAATCAAAGAGATTATTATTAACAAGGTGTTTGGAAAGTTAAGAACAGAATATCTTTTCAAGAACTTTACTAAGAAATAGTAGGTTTGAAATAGAATGATAGTTAGCAATGGAATTTGAACTACATAAAAGCTTTTTAAGGGAGAGTGCTGAGAAAGTAACCACTTTAAAACCTCCAGGAAATGTGGCACTGAAGAAGTGATCATTAATAATGGCTGTTATGTGGTAGGAGAATCAGAAAAAGGAAAATCATCAAACATAAGGTAGAGTGAGAGTGCATGTTTTTTTTTTTAATAAGGTGGTATTAATTGAATCATGTCGACAGACCAGAGTAACTAGACTTGTAATAGGACAAGGATAATTAACAAAAAGGAAGGAAAACACACTTGGGTTAAGCAGCACGTTAGAGAAAATATTGCAGCACACATATAATCAGAAAAGTTCCATTTATTATTCACTAAACAAAAGATTCAAATTGATTTAAAAAGAGTGACTTCGTGAAGGAAGAAAATGTTTGCAAGGTACTTTCTAGGTGATAGATTTATAAGTCAGAGTATCAATATTAAAAAGGATTTCTCAATTTCAGAATGGAAAATAAATTACATAGTACAGTGAGTTTTTATGTCACTATGATCAAAATCTTACACTGATATTTAGGAGGTTAGCAGGAAAAAAACAGTTATACATCACTCAAGGGGGATGAAAATCATAAGTATAAAACCAAAATCATTTGAATTAAAGATTATTGTACAATGGAATGGTGGCACATATTTCCAATTGCACTTACAGTTTCTTCTGAATTTGCGCTCTAATACTAAGGTAAATTTGGGGTTGGTGAAAATATTTTCTAAAAATAGGATGTAAATCAGACAAAGTAATCTCTGAAGTGCAACCATTTAAAAAGAAATGTATAATCTTATATATTTTACTCCTTCCTTTAAACTTTAGGCTGGTATTTGTCCACTGGTAGATATCTGTGAATTCATTTTAATGATACAGAAGAAATACTAATTATATACTTGGGAAATTAATAAAAATATATAATTTTATTTCAGATTTTGAGAAAAAACACAGTGAACTTTTACCAGAGAGTTATAAGCAAAAATTAAACTGTGTTTAGCTAAAAGCAGAGATACAATAACTACTAAAAACGAAAATGTCAGACTATGGCATTTAAGGATAGAAGGGAGAGTTAGAATTGGAGAAACAAAAAATAAAGCTTTAAAGTGTAACAAAATTGTAGATATAAATTTTTAAATACCTAGTAAAAACTTATGTCAGTGAAAGAATAACAGAAAGAAGCAAAATGTTTAAAAGAATATGATTTGGAAGGTTTTTTTAGGTTAACTAGAAAAGAAAGGTCCAAAAGAGTTTCCTCAAGAATGCAAATTGACATTGAGAATGTACATGTAATAAGATGGGGGGGAAAAAGAGGCTTAAAATTAGAAGGTTAAGCAGGAAGTGTGGCGAGTATGACAATGGATTCTGCTTCACATTGGGGAATCTACATGAAAATAAGTAAGGCAGGATGAAGTACAATTTATATAGCAATACCATTGCCAAGAACTAGTCTATATTGTAGATTGACTTCTGAACATAAATAAGTTTTGCACAAAATTTTAAGTAACCACTTGTTACAAGCATTGTCTATAAGAAAATTTGTGTCTGAGATAAAAAGAGTAAATGATACAGGAAAAAAAAGGGAAAAATAAAAAGAAGATATTAGAAAGCCCAAAAAAACCAGCAGACTGGGAATCTTCAGAAGAAAGAAAAAAAATCAACAACAGTATAATAGATGCATTGTAACTAGAGAGAAATAGGGATGATTAATGGAAGGTGAAATTAAAAGAAGTGATGTAAGAGCAAAGAGTACTACAAGGTCATCTATAGCAATGAGGTATATGAACCCTGACATTTTTACAATGGGTTTTCAACAGAGTGAACTGATCCTAAAGTATAGCAGCTTGAGTGGGACAGAGGAGAAAGAAAGAAAAGGTTATGTTGCAGCATGATGGGAAAAAAAGCTTGTCTTAAAAAATTAAGTCTTTTCAACAGCTAAAGCCTCAGAGAGTTCCTTAGTGACCTGATTTGTCAAATGGATTTTTGTCCCTTGCTTGGTATTTTCAGTTCACTGCATTCTCTTACCCCAGGTTTCAGTAAATAATATCTAAAAAAATTAAAATGCTTTAACGTTTAATTTAATATCTTGCCTGCACTGAGTTGCCCCACCTACTTAGTGTAAATACCCTAGGATTACTGTAGGACTATGTGCTTTCTGACTATTGGTGGCAATCCAAGGGTCCCAAAATGCAAGAAAAATATCTAGTTCAAAGTATCACTCCCTACAGCTATGGATTTCAACCGGAGATCGTATCTCAAAATCACTTTTTGTAGTAACCTACTGCTCTACTAAACACTAGTAACACAAATCAATCTGGCATTCCCAGAAGCCCAGGGAGAATTCTCACACAGCTTTCACTGTAAATGCATTCAGGTTGCAGTGGTTCATCTAGAATCAGGGTTTCTCAGAAGAGCATGCGGCTAAAAAAGAGAGACTCCTGGAAATAAAGAAATTTAAAAAGAGAAAAAAAAAAAAAAAAAAAAAAAAAAAAAAAAAAGGGCGGGAGAGAGAGATTGGTCTTGGTCTACAAAACTGCAAAGTTGTCTGACCAGAAATGTATATACCTGCCTCTCTCCAGGCAGGGGATCAATGAGACTGCATTGTTTGAAATGCCTATCACATTATGGTGTTTGAGAAAAACCTGAAAATTATCAGGTTTTTGGTTTTTAACTTGCAAATTTTGTCCCTTTTCACATAGTATACAAAAAAAAAGTCCCTCCTCTTTCATCTTGCAATATCACTGTTGCTTCTACATCTGAAAGCAGATTGCACTTTTGTTTTGTTTTCTCAGGCACTTTGACAGAGGTGAAAGTGAAATATGTGAAATACATGCATTGTGATCTAGATAATGGTATTGGTTTGTTTTGTGTTTTGTTTCACAAATGGATGGGGGGAAAGGGTACATTCCTATTACTTCAGCACAAGCTGAATCTTGGGAAGAGGTGAAGTAGTTCAAACAAAAGGACAGGCACAAACTTCAGCACATCTCTTAAGAATGTTGCAATAGTTCAGGTACAGCACAACAGGAAAAAAAAAAAAAGCAGCTTCAATGGGCTTTGTCTGATACCCTAAGGAGAAATCAGGTGATTCTGCTTGTGCAAAGTTTCTGACACCCCTCTGCAATGGTCCTAGCATGGGAAAGGGAGGAAAGTATAGGAGAAGCCCATCAGCACCAGATACAAAGAGAAGAGGAAGGGAGCTGCTCAAAGGTGCTTCCTGTCCTTCCCAGCAGTTTAAAAGTGTTGTTTATTTAAAACTTCTCATGGGGAGAGGGAGGGACATTCAGGATCTCAATTCAACTAAAGATGCAACTTTTAAATGAAATAGTGCAACTATCTTAAAGTCCTCTTTGGACATTCACATGCAGAATTACATCAATTAAAGTATGTTGAACCTTAGAGGGAAAAGGAAATTATTATATGGTTTGCTTAATCCATTTTAAAAAACACTTTTGAGTTTCTTGATGGTTCTGAGTTGACAGGTCCTTATGGTCTTGTGGTAATTGTCACAGAATCCTTTGCCAGCTCTGTTCTTCAGCCTTGTATGCCATACAAGACTTAGACCACTGAGAGTTTGTGTTGTACCATATTTAATTAGCTTGTAACTCATTTTGTTGTTGATACCTGAAATTTAATGAAATGGCTTCTAAGAGAGCCAATGGTGACAATAAATATCTACCCTGCATTAATAATTAAAATCTGCCTTTTAAAATGCTATTCAGAGGTGTGGTCTCAGGTACTGACTGGGACCTGTGTACTTAACCACAGGTGTTAACCATCTTAAACTCTGAGAAATTACATATTTGGACATATGTGTATTTCAGTTTAAGATTTGGGGAATATTGTTATTACCAGTGAAAAGGGAAATGGTCTGTCATTAGGCCTCTTGTCAGTTGGGATGACTTGCATTTTCCTTTCATAAAATTGATTGGTTTCTGCTGAAAGTAAGCTGCTCAAAGACTTGGCAAACAGCATGAACCTAAGGGCCTTCTGTACATGGTATAAGTCCATTGAGTAGAAATGTGGAGACACATGACCTATATTTCTAGATAATGCTCCATACTGGCAGCTAACCTGCCTGTATATTTTGTTTTATGATTAAACCCATATTGATGGGTAAAAGGGGCCTTTGTACTTTTTCTATTAAATTTTGCTATTAGGCAGCTGTTAGCTTACTTACTGCACAATTAGTCTTCTTGCTTCACACAGGAGGGCCCATTTCTTCTCTTCTCCTAGGATTATCTAGGGTTGATCTCACTCTCTCTTGTTGTAATTTATGTATTTAGGGAAGAAGGTTATCTTGCAGTTTGAAAACAGAAGGCAGACCCCAGGGAATTTCAGCTCCCAACATAGTCCCACTGAGCACTTGAAGGCTCTGCAGATCACAATTCTCGCCCAAATTCTTTTACTGACCTAGCTGAAGTCCTTTGCTTTTGGGAGCCCAGCTGAAGATGTTCAGTTCAATTAAGTTACCCAAGAGAAGTCCTTACAATGTTGAATTATGTTCTTAATTATATCCTCCACTGATACAATGGAGATAAAATTTTTGTTGTAAGACTCCCCTAAAAACACATCCAAACAAAAAAAAACAAACCAAACAAAAAACAAACAAAATAAAAAAACAAAATAAACAAAAACAAAACAAAACCCAAAAAAACTAACAAAAACCAACCAAACAAAAACAAACCAAAAAGCCCAACAAAACCAAAACCAAACCAAATAACCAAATATTAGGTATGGTAGCATAACTTGCAGCCTTTAAACAAACACAAGGAATTTTAATGCATATTAATTACAAATATAAACCATAAATTTTAATTGCCTTTTTAAAAATAATTCTCTGTGGGCAACTTTTGAACAGGAAGAATAAGGGACATAGAGGAAGTTTAAGTGAAGAGACACTATTTCTTCTCCCAAAAAAACCAAGCAAGTTTTCATGATAGCTCAGACTTCCCTCAAGTCTTAAAAGGAGCGGCATTGAGCCTGTCTCCTGAGAGTTTTCTAAACAAAGTTACTTTTGATTCTCCCTCCACAGACCTGGACAGAGAAAACTATAAAGCATTTATAATTCCCAGATTCTTAATACAGAAACATCATGAAAATATGAAAAGCTGTGTCTGTGATTGCCTGTGAAGAGGCAGAGGAAAGAAAGTGTTACTAAGGTAGAAATTCCTTTCACTACCAAAGGAAAGGGGTGGGTGAGACTTCTTGTGATGACTTTGGAGCAAGCCCAGGGTTACAAATGGGAAGATGGGAAAAGGAAAATAAAGATCACATGTGTATTCACCACCACCACCATAAGCAACATTTGCCTACCTCTGCCTCTCTCCCTCCTAAGAGATATTATTCTATCTGTTAAACAAAGAAAGAAAACAAAATCCAGCGGGGAAATCTATGCCCTCAACAGGCTTTAGGAAGATTCTGGCAAGGCTCAGACCTCTCTCATCAGAGAAAATAAGCCTGTTTTTATCAACAGAATGAAAACATTAAATAGCAGTTTCTACCCATATCTGCATTTTCAGTTCCTCTTTCAGACTAGGGGGTCAGAGGAATAATCTTTATTCTGATCCCTGTTACAACACTGTCAGCTGCAAAAAGTCATCTGCTCCATCAGAAGACCTAAATGCCACTAAACAGAACCCACAGGGACAAGCAGAGAATTCAGACATGCATACAAAGGAACCACAAGAACATTAATCTTTTCAAGAACCAACTGACAGTACATTTCAGAAAGCACATATAACTCAATTAATGTTTGCACTCACAAAACCTTTTAATTTATGAACTGTAGCTCTTGGGGTTTGCTAAACAATTAAAATCAAATCTAACTTCTCCCTTAAATTTTGCAAGGCATATTTTATAAGTTTAATTCCTGCAGCTTCAGCAGGAACAGTTCATCTACACGACCCTGAGAGTAAGAAAGGAAATCTTATTGCTCGGTGATCTGCTGTCATCAATGGACAAATATTAAATGCTTTTGCTAATCCTTTCACTCTCACTAGCCGTTGACCATGAAGCTTTGTTGACCTTGCTGGGAACCCTGGCAAGAATTATTGAGAGGCACTTGAGCGAGCTATTCTTTTCTCTCAGGAAACAAGAAGAGGGTAGTAGCTGCTGATTGCTCTTTTGCCTCGATGTGGTCTTATGCAAGATACTCTGTTCCTTCTATTTTATATACATGCTACATTGTTAGAGCAATTCAGCAATATGTTGTAAACACTGCTTTTGGATCTGATCTGAACTGTACAGTCACGGCAATGGTGAAAGTGGAACTACAGTTCAAATCAGATAAAACAGAGCTGTTGCTGCCAAATTACTTGAAAAACCTTAGGAGGAGATGAATAAGCTATTTCTCTGTTAATGTCAATATTTTTAACTTGCTTTTCACAGAAAGACCAACTGTTTAAATGTCTTTAATGCCTGGGTACTTTTAAATGCCCAGCAGCAGTTATTCTTTTCTTAAGTGGTTTTCAAATATTGTTTTGAGTGGGGGACTTCACTGGAAATATCTGGTGTGCCTCTTCAATGCTGGAATTTCAGTGTTGCACCTTTTAACTGTGGCTACATACAGAGCTCTCTCAGTTTCTCACCTGGTGGCCTGTAGCAATTTGGACCCATCCAACTTCAAAAATCACTTCTATTTTAAAAGGACACTGATTAGACAAGCTGGGATGACCCAGCCTAATGGATTACTGCCACTGGAGGAAGTAGTTGTGCTCTCTCCTTCCCTTAGGTACCTTCCAGAGACTCCCTGGTGTGTACTGTAGCACACCTCTGGTTATTTGCTGAGCCGATTAAGTTCTCCAAATGGGAAAAAAATTCATCCAGGGGTGAAAACCATCTTGTTTTCTAAGAATGAGATACTTTGTTGATGCATTCTTATCTCCTTAAGTTTCTTCCTAAAAGGGAATTCAGAACTCTAAATTAGGGTCTGGCATGCTGTTTTTAGAACTTCTTAATAAAGCCATTCTTCAGTGTTGAGAAGTTTGATGGCCTCCAAAGGATGCTGCAGGAAACACTGACATTATCTTTTGCCATGTGGGGAATGTGACATAGTCCATTGGGTAGATTTCACTTCTTTAATCACCATTGCTGAAGATATTAATTGTACATTTTCTATAAAATTGTGCCATTTAAAAATAATAAAATAAATTTTATAAAATAAATTCTATAAATTTATAAAATTTGTGGCTTAAATTATCTGTGTACACAGAATACAGTGAGCGAATTTTAGAAACTACATCAAAGGTTTATTCAATAAACGAAGCCATTCCACAGTTCCTTGAAACTTTCTTAATTCCTATTTACAAGAGCACCAAAGTCCCATTAAAAAAGGGGGGGGAAAACATCAGTGGAGACCTTTTATTTTCAGTGATGAAATAGGTTAATTTCATAGCTGACTTGAAATCTTGTGACAAGTTATGGTATTCTATTATGCCATTATTAGTAGAAGACATAATCCCTTGCAGCTGTGGTAACTCATGATAACGCAAAATATATACCCATCAAGATATCTCCTGACAGCAATGAAATTAACTCGTGTCACCCCTGTGTCTAACAGAATGTGCTTGCAGCTTCTTCCTAGTATGCTGTTTTAGATACCAATGAATTGTTATATGGGGAAAATGCATCTATTAGAAACAATTGCTTATACCAAAATTTTCACTGGCTTCAGTGTACATTTGATGATGGATGTTTCAAGCAAGGTAGGCAGATGTTATAGGTAAATGATTGAAAGCAAAAGAATTCATAGTTACTGCTTACTTCTTAACTGTGTGTTTTCCTGAACTTCAACAGGATCTGTAGAACAGCTCTGCACAGTTACTTCCAACACAGCCTTGGTGAGGTTGAAATCCATTTCTATATTCCCTGGCTCAGAATCAGTGTGTGAGCCAAAGCCTAAAACCATTGCAAAGTCTGCTGTTGTAAGGAGCTATTTTGAAATTATAGGATGATGAAAAAACTGGAACTTACAACTTTGTTTTATCTCCTAGGCTAATACTTCTAGTACAGAATTATCTATGTGACTATGAAGCTTTGAGAACATGTTTTTTATCGCTAGTTCCAAATTGCTGGGATGCAAATATATTTCATGGTATTTCAAAGAGGAGGAAGAAGGCAAATCAGATGATAGCAAACACATTTCAGCAACACTTTAAGACTGTACTTTTAATGACTTTTTAAAATAAGTGTTTTGCAATAACAATTAAATAAGCAAAGAGATAAAAGCCGGTATTTACTGTCATGCATATTCTCACTTTCTGACAGGTTTCTGTAATCAAACACTTCCCACATCACAAACATTATACAAACACTCTGTAGTCCCAGCACAGTATGGGTTATTCCCAACTTAACTTCATGTACTGTTTCCCTGATGACTACACCAGTTCTGACTTTCATTTTTCATTTAAAAACAACAATAGCTGAACTCCAAATTAGTCTCATGGAATACCCTCAATTTAGCTCTTTTAATAAAATGGAAAAGTTGAAAGCAGCCTGGTCACAAGGGGAAGTGTTACTTAAAGCTTGAGTTTGGCCATCAGCATTACAGAAATAAAAGACAGCTTTAAAAATAGAGACTACTGGCTTTATCACTGGTCTGCATTGCTTCCCTTGTGGCAAAGCAGCTTTTAGCTTTAAATTTTTTATTTAATAAAAGAACAAATAGAATTTTTTTTTCCCCTTGATTTGGGCAGATCTTATTTTAGGAAACAAAATCCAATAACTGTATAAAAGTAAACAGAATACTTACTGTGCAAAAGGTGTGATTCTCAACATTTGCAAGTTAGAAAAGTATTAATTCTTCCTATAAATAAAGCATATATTTATTTTGAGACTCAAGCATTTGACAGTACAATTTGACACAAGCTGGATTTAAAAACAGAAAGGTTTTACAGCCTGTATTTCATACAGTGTGACAATATAAATTGTAAATTTATAATAAGTAATTAATGAAGATGTAGGAATTAGTGTATTTGTGTCCCAAGGACTAGTGCAATTACATCTCAAAAGAAATCAAAATTGGTTATTGACATTAAAACTCCACCATTTAGGCTTTCAAAGAGGCATGCAACATTTAAATGGCAGTCTACTGAGGGGCTAATATCCTTTGTTGGACTTTGAAATTGTAAGGATAAATGTTTTAAAGGCAGAGGTTACTGGGGGAAAGGTGTGTCAGAGAGAGAGTACGGTCCTGCAAGAATTTTGATTGCACTGCTTTGGGATTGCTGTGTGGATCTTGCCTTCCAAACCCTCAGGCATCTCTACCCCCATAAGACATTGAACCTCTTAACCAATACATTGATTTAAAGTTGTTTTAGAGAGGCCAGCTGTGATCCAGCTGAAAAAGGTTAGATGCCTGAACCTATAAAAACAAACATGAGAGAGTGTCTTTGCTACACTGGAGTGTCTGCCTCCTACTTTTTTTTTTTCAGCTTGTTTCCAAGTCTCTGTGCCTGGCCCTCCTCCCAGAAACTACCTGCTACTGCTCCTGCAGATGTTGTACTCCTGCTCTGGAGAAAACATTGCAGAAATCTGTAAACGGGATGTAAACAGACAGCATTTCACAATTTCAGAGATATTTTAGAAATTGTATGTATTGTTCAATGGCTAGCTTATCCTGCAGCTTTCATTTCCCTCAAATACCACCTTGCAGTACTATTTTCCTTTCCTCAGCTTCTGTCTTTCCACTGGGTTGGAAGTACCTTCCAAGGCAGGTGTAAGTCTTACACTCCATTTTTCAAGAAACAACGTAAATTTGGGGAACCATGAAGTCCATGGAAAAGGTAGCACCTGGAACTGCAAATATAATGAAAGGAATTAATAACAAATCAGAGAAGGTACTCTTCTAATAAAACCCAAACAAATAAATGGAAAAGATTTTATATACTACAACGGGGGCCTAAACCATAAAATGTTTAGGCAAACTGCAAAACCAATTGTTGAGGATCAATTTCTGTCCTGGAAAGAATTCTGAGTGGATCAGGTACAGACAAAGATTACTAGGATGATCAGGGGAAAGAGAAGAGGAGGTGCTGAAAGAGCTTGGATGTTGTTCAGCCTAGAATAATGAAGGCTGACTGTAGGATACTGTGACATAAAAAACATCAGAAGTTTAAAACACCAGGCAGACAGAGGAGCTATTATAACTGGTGTCAATATTGTTAGCTGGCCCTGAATAAGTATTTTCTGGAAATACTAAGACAATTTCTAATAATTACAAATTCTGAAGCCTCTGAAAACCAGCAGATTAATGGGATGAAAGATCATATCTGTTTGTGATAGCAGGGACTTGATTTGATGAGCCAGATTTGTCCCTTCCTGTCTAAAACTGATGCAGATTATTATAATTTAAAATTCCTAGTAAAATATACATTTTGATTGAGGCAGCAAGCTCAAGGCACAAAGCAGATGACTCAGATCTGTTAAAATAGCTTGCCTGGCCCACCCAACAAAAAGGTTGAATTAAGCTTTTTCATTAATGTTAAAACTTAAATAACATTACCGAAATCTTCAGTTCTCTGAAAAGTTGTAACTGATCTGACTACACTGTTTTCTTTGGCAAATTATTTTGCTGATTGAAAGTTTCCTTTATTTTTGTATGGATCAATTTCCTTTGCTTGCTCTTTATAAAAGGACAAAAGGATAATTGAGAAGGCACAGAATGTAGCATTGTTTTTTTCATTCTACCAGTGCAGTGGTGCAATGCATTTCTTTTGGAAAAATAAGGAAGAGAATAAATGGTCAGGATGGAAACTCCAATATGAGCTTCAAGACTTTTACATAAATTTTTGAAGTAATTTTCTTTTCCCATATGACAACATCTCACTTTCAGGGCACATTCCTTTTAACAGAATTAAACGTTGTGAAGCTAGAAAAGTTTTGAAGCAGTAGAAACCAAATATGGAGAAGCAGCATCAAAACTGCTGAGGAAATTAAAGCCCTGGTACTTGAAAAGACAATCTATCCTTGCAATATATTTTTTAAGGTATATTTCTTAATAAGCATGTTCTCTGTCAGCTTCTAACTCCAGTGTTTTATTCTGAAAATGTAAGTTATGGATATGAGTAGTTTGGGAAAATATTTTCCAGGGAAGAAGACTGAAAGCTAACTGAATGCATTTTAAGTTGATGATGTAAATTAAGAGAATATATTTCTTCCCTAATTGCTAAATATGTTTAGTGAAAATCAAATTCATTATTAAAGAATAAACACACAAGCTGTAATTAAACTGTATTTACCTTTGACATATGCCTGTTAGCTGAAAACATCCCCAACTGCTGGTTATAAACTTTCTGATGAAAGTGTCTCCTGCCAAAACCCTGGTGCTCTGTTGAAGATTAAAGCAAGTAACTTGTGGTTTCTTTATTATAGCTGGCTCTGACAGCATGTATAAACTGACGAGAAATTTCCATTGAATCTACGGTGTTTCAGGATTCTGCTAGATGTGCATATGCACATGCAGGAAGGTTCAGTGGTATTTTAGCTTTAACAGGAAATGGTGGAATATGAAGTTCTGAGGAGACAGGACTTTGGGGATGTCCTGATTCTCTACAAAGTCTGCAGAAGGAGGTGAGAGTACCTGGCTACTACAGCAGGCTTGGCACAAAGGACTATTTTCTTCTTTCCTCCCTTCCACAGAAAACAAAATGTAAGCATGTACCTGTCAGAGCAATTCCTAAACAGGCACCAAATGAGCTAACTCTGGAACTGGAAGCAATAAAGCTGCTTCAGACTGAGGTTACGCCTGAGCTAATTGCCCAGGTGCAGCGCCATGCTTCAGAGACTACACTGCTCCAAGTAATTGTAAACTTACCTGCTTAGGGATGTCTAACATATTGCTTCATTGTAATATTTAGACATAACTCAAATGAATCATCAAAAAGCCAGAAAAATATCAAAACTAAGTTCTTTCAGTTACTTTATATGGTCACCTGTGGTATGTGCACTGCAGTACCATTCTTAATTGCGCAGCAACTGTGTATTATTTTTGTGGGATCACTGCCTCATTCCCTGAACACACTTAGTGTCTAAGTCTAAGCTGCACAGTAAATTGCCATGATAGAAAGCATTGTGTATTATACTCTGTAATGTCTGAATGATGTCTTGTGAAACAGAATGACGTCTACTGCTTCTTGTACTGAAATAGGTATATAGTGTGCAGTGAATGGACATAGGATCAGCTGCAAGGTAAAGAAGACTTTCATAGACATCTGGCTTTCATTCCTTTCTTTGCCAGCAACTTTGTGAATGACTTGCTGGAAGATCCAAAGGATTTCTCCATGTCAGTTACTCGTAAGTAAAATGGGGGATCATAATACTTCTTAGTTAAAGGGGTTTTCTTAATAGGTAGTGTATAAAGCTTTATGAAGCAAACTAAAATCTAACAGAGCATCAAATGAAAATCTAAAAAAGATACTAAAATCTTTTTTCATTGCAGGGCTTGGCCAGGATGAAGTATGGGAGTCACAGTTTTAAACAATCAACATAAAAAGTAGTGTTGAATACTCTTTTCTTTAAACATTGAGGGCAAAACCAGCATGTGTTCACATAAGAATGAAACACAATTATCACACAAATTATTCTGTGCCATATCATTACTTTTCAGTGTTTTGCTTGCAGAAGTTTTCTATTCTAATGTGGTTTTCCATACTTTGATTCTTCCGTCTCTGAATGTATTTGAAATTAAAAGTCTCTATTCAATAACCTTAAGTAAGCTGTCTAGAAAAAGAAATTAAACACTGGAAGGGTTCGAAAAATGTGTGGATGTGGTACTTGAGGGAATGGCTTAATGGTGAACAAGGTGGTGGTGCCAGGTTCGTGGTTAGATCTGATGATCTTAAAGGTTTTTCCCAATCTAAATTATTTTATGATTCTGTGAAATGAAAAGCCAAATAAGTTAAGTGACCACACTAATTTATTGGGGACATATAAGGCAAGTTTTCTTTGCTGGTCCATCACTATCTTTCTAAAGGGCTTGGAAACAGCTTACTTGTTCTTTGTGTCCATGTGACTCTTTCTCACCTCATATCTCTTGGTTGTGTTCAGACTATCAATGTGTATGTCGAGCTGGGATGCCTCAGTGTAGAGCACACTGAAAGTCAAGTTTCATCTGCCTTATGTAGGCTTTAGTAAGGTCAAGAAAACATGCTAATAGATTAAATTGGCTCATCAAATGTGTAAGAGGGAATCAACTGGAAGCATGTAACATTTAAATGGATAAATATATTAATCCAAACAAGCTTGTTTGAATATGCTGAAGTCAACAAAGCATCAGAACACATATTTATAGTTTTAATTCAGAAAAACTTGTCTTATCTGACCAATAGAAATCATGACAACTTCCTCCATAAGTTTTTCAGAACCTGAAACTTTTCTCCTACGAGAATTTGTTACTTTTCTAATATTTTCCCAGGCATATTTTAGAGTCAGACACGTGAAAACCATAAACATTAATCCAAGAGTCACTTTGAAAAATGTATTGCTTAATCATTCTAGCATTTCCAATGGTATAATAGAAAATGTTTTCTCACTTCACAGCAGTAGTGTTACTTTGTGACTAGTTCCTGGTAATAAAATTACTTTCAGATACCTCAGTATATGGTACAGTAGATATTAGACACTTATTAAGCCTTGATTAACATTATTAAGTTTGTATGTACTATGTTCTGATTACTGTTTAAACATAATGTCCATTAAAACAAAATAGTCCTTTAGACCTAGCCCACTCAAGTAGATACAAAAGAATATAACTGTTCACATATAATAATATGCTATTGCAACTTCATATTTGGCAATTTTCATTGGAAAATGCAGGTTAAATTACTGAATCAAAAATCTAACTCTGAGTTTTTTAAGCTTTCATGCCATCTTATACTGGGATGTTAATTTGTGGAAATTATATGATATTTTGTCAGAAATAGCACAGCCAGCAGGACTAGGGCAGTGATCCTCCCTCTGTATTCAACACTGGTGAGGCTGCACCTCAAATCCTCTGTCCAGTTGTGGGCCACTCACTACAAGAAAGGCATTGAGATGCTGGAGCGTGTCCAGAGAAGGGCAACAGAGCCAATTAAGGGTCTGGAGCATGAGTCTAATGAGGAATGGCTGAGGGAGCTGGGGGTGTTTAGCCAGGAGAAAAGGAGACTCAAGGGGACCTTCTTGCTCTCCACAGCTGCCTGAAAGGAGACCACAGAAAGGTGGGTATCAATCTCTTCTCCTAAGTAACCAGCAATAAGAGAAGAGGAATTGGCCTCAAGCTGCGCCAGTGGCGGTTTAGACTGAATATTAGGAAAAAATTCTTCACAAAACAAGGTTGTCATGCATTGGAACAGGCTGTGAGACAATACCATCCCTGTAAGTATTTACAAGACATGTAGATGTGGCACATAAGGACATGGTTTAATATTGGACTTGTGGTGTTAGGCCAACAGATGGACTCCATGATCTTAAAGGTCTTTTCCAACCTAGGTGATTCTATGATCTGTTTTCTTAATAGGGAAAAACTGCACTTGGACCCCAGGTTAGCTTTGTCTTGCCTACATTGCATTGCATCACATATATGCCCGTATGTCTATATGCTTCAAGTCTCATAATAAAGATGAGAGACACGGTCTACACTTTACAGGTAAATAATCTGAATTCAGAAAACTTTTCCTGGGTTTTAGTTAACATAATACTTTTTCCCTTCTAACTCTATCCCCTCGCGATCGGGGTTTGATTTGTTTTATGATATTTTAATGAATTTTGAAATTTTGGGAAAGCTATCCTTATAATTTCACCCACTTCAGTGTTTCAGCTAGTACCTGCAACCAGCAAGGAAGTTTCAGATTCAGCAGATACAAGCTGCTCTTGAACTCTTGTGCCTCTTTGGAGGTCAGATCTAGTAGCAGCAGCAGTAATGACTGATGCTGCTACATTGCATTGCTGAGCTCACTTCAGCCATCCTTTAAAAATGGCATTTGTCTGTGCTTTAGTATGGAAGAGAAGTTATGGAACACTTTTCCATTTGGGGAAAGGTGGAGAGATTATTTAGAAGATGAAAAAACTGTCCCTGAAAAAAACAAATAAACCATAGCACACCTGGTACACGCAGTAGTCCAAAGGATTAGGATTAGGTGGTACAAAGTGTATTATTTGGAAAGGAAATATACAATAGACGGAGTGTTTATATTTCATAGCATCATAGAGTCATTGAATGGCTTAGGCTGGAAGGGAAGTTTAAAAGTCATCTAGTCCAATGCCCCTGCAATGCCCAGGGACATTTTCAATTAGATCAGGCTGCTCAGAGCCCTGTCCAACATGAAGACTTTCAGGGATGGAACATTGTATTAGTTTGAAAACAAACCAGTGGGAGATGTCAAGTCAGGATTAAAATTTAATAGGAAAATTAAAAATAAGTGAAATAAAACAAGGAAAAGCACTGACAAAGTCAGATACAACCTGATACCCTGTTAGTCAGGGTGGTGGTAGCAGTCCAACTGAAGTAGCTCAGTTGAAGCAGTGATCCTGTGAAGGTCTAGTCTCCAGCTGAAGATCCAGTAGTAGCTCTTGTCCTCTGGGAACCCAGTAGACAGGGCTAGCTCAGGCAGTCCCAAGGCCAGGTTATATCCAGGTGGGAATGCTTGGCTCCTCCCTCCTGGGCAGAGCATCTCACAATAGGGTGAGATAAGTCCATGAGTCATGCAGTGGGTCCTTGATGGCCCATTGTCTGTTATCAGGGATGGGCCATTAGCAGGTGATAACAGCTAATGTCCCACAGGTGGTGGTAATAGATACTAAATACATCTATATTGTATTTAGGACAAGCATACACCATCTTCCTGGGCAACCTGTTCCAGGTGTTCCACCACCCCCATTATAAACTTCTTGTACCTTAGATCTAGTCTAAAAGTACCCTTTTTTTAGTTTAAAACATTATCCCTTGTCCAATTGCAACAGGTCCTGCTGAAAGATGAGCCCTCCTCTTTCTTATAAACCCCCATTAAACACTGGAGCACACAATGCTGTCTTCCCAAAGTCTTCTCCAGGCTGAACAATCCCAAAATTCTCAGCCTCTCCTCATAGGAGAGGTGTTCCAGCTCTCTGATCTTTTTTTGGGCCCCATATCTCAGAAATGAGAAAAATACATTCTTGGCTTCTGCATTTTGTTTGTACATTTTAAGTTGTCAATCCTGTTTCCTGTATGTCCATTTCAAAATAAAGTCTCAAAATAGAAGATGGACATAAAATCTATTAAGACATTCTCATAATATTGTGGTCCAGAGTATGTGCTCATGCTGAGAAAATAGTGACATTTGCAATGCCACACAAAAGTGGATTTAAAATGCAAATAAATGAAGTTCTTTCGCCTTAGATCTTTCACAACTTTTAAGCACATGGTAAATATTATATAAAATGGTGGAGGTTCACACTACTTCTCTTCTGAGTGCATAAGAGGATGGATGGATTTAATTCCCTTTGGATATCTGACCCTAATAAATTCTCCTACTCAGGGTTAGCCATTCACCCCTCTAGTCTGTCCTCTGCAGCTCTGACCCCAATCTTCAATTTCAAAGAATATTTGGTAGCAGGGGAGCAAAAACCTGCCCATTTCATTGCTGCACAGTGCTTTAGAGTTAGGCAATCAGCTTACAGTAACTACAACTGCCATTTTATGAATTCCAACCAAATCCTGAACTTTTTCAGTAAATTATGCCTTCTCCTTTTCTCCAATAGCCACAACTCCAAGCCATGTGTTGCCGTGCTCGTGCCCAGACCTAGCATGAAATTCTTATTCCTAAACTGACACTGCTGTGACCCCAGGCACTCACTCTGCGCCTGAGTTGATCTGGTTAACACCACACAGATAACGAGGTCTTAAAATTTTGTTTCCAGGGATTGTTCCCCACCACATTATTTTGATTATAAAATACTGCCGTATCTGTACATATGTATCAGGGTGTCACAAGTTACATACCAATATGTATTAGCATTTCTTCAATCAAGCAAAAACTTACACATTTTTTCTTCTTTAGCTCCTGCTTCATTACTTGTGATTCATCATTTCCAGTGTTTTGTTCTGATAAATCTTCAACACGGTTTCATTTTTCTGCTATTATACAGTGTCAACTAGCTCGCAAAACCAGGAGAATAGTTATTAAAATGTTCATGCTTCACAAATAATATTTTGACTGTTGGATAGATATAAAAGTCCAGTAGGAAAAATATTCTGACATGATTTGTAAAATGCTATCTTTCAAATGGCAAAAAATATCAAAATATAATTGAAACAGCCTGCTCATGATGCAATCCCCTTCCCATTTTCAAACGAATGAAGGAAGCACACAGTATGCATTTTTCTGTGAATCTGAGGGTGTAGCTCTACACAATATTTCTATTGAGGCAGACACTCAAGCAACATTTCATAAAAGAAAAATAGGCAACAGATATTGTGATTGTTTTGATAGTGTCTGACTGAGAATTTTTTTACTGGAAGTAATTATATATATGTTTGATTTTAATACCTAATTATGAGATTCATTTGTCTATGTGTTTTTGCAGGATATAGTCCATTATATTTAACGGAATGAGAGGGTGAAGGTGGAATTGTGAAAAGATAAATCTTGTTAAAATGAAACCTTTTGCTTACTAAAGGATGCAGAAAATATAGTGAAGACATGAGAAATCCCTTTTGTTAAATGTTTGTGACCAGTGCCTTGTTTGAAAAGCAGAATGTTTAGCTCTCCCTCTCCTTCTGTAATGTGTTGACCAGATTTTTCTCTGCAGATTTCTTTGGGTAGAGAAGCTACTTTGTGTAATATAAGATTAACAAAATGTTATCTGAATGAAACATTAATAGACTTATCCATGAAATACAGTAAACCTTACCTTTTCTATATATTCATTCACTGTAATATAAAAAGTGAGACATGATAGACCTGTATGTCTAGAATATATATTTATGCATGGACACATATGTCTGAAAATAAAATATACACAGGAATACTTTGTATAGGTGACTTTCTTCTCCCTGCAAGGTTAAGCTATCTGATTAAATCAAACTCCATTCTTTCTGTTTCATCCATCACTACCAGCTGATAGCAGAAACAGCATGTACCTTCTGAAATAGTTTTTTTTGTTGTTGTTGTTTTATGATGTGTGAGGCAGAAAGAAAGAAGGTTTAATTTAATCTGTTGGATTGACTTTGCAGAGATGATAGTAACAGAAGCAGTATCTTCAGCTAAGTAACCTGAACAAACATGACATGGAAATTGAATACTTAAGCCCCACTTCTACCAACCCCTTTTATAAGGATACTTGAACAAGCCATCTCTTATTACAAGCAAATTTGCTATGAGAAGACTCGTGTGTTTTTCTGTTTTGGGTGCTTGCTTTGTTTTGTTTGTTGGGGGATTTTCTGTTCATTTATTTTTGGGGGGTGGTGTTATGTTCGGAGTGTGTTCCCCTTCTATTTCTCTTATTCTTTAGTTATTAACTTCCTGCAAGATCCCTTTGATGTGCACGCTCATATTATTTAGTGAATTTTTCTGTTGGTTACAAGTAAAAATAGAAGACTTTGAACAGCTATAATATGTTTTGGTCTATACTGAATCTAGCCTTTCAAGGCAGTTATTGCTTCACATTTATTTCTTATAGTGATACATATTTATTTAATGAAACTGTCTTAGCAATAATGCATGTGCTGAGGAACAATTTTCTAGTTTAAAAGCTTTTTAAATTGGAAGTGAAATCAGAAGGGTTTGATTTTTTTAAATGACTTTTCCATGTAGAATGGTTTGGCTTCAGTGCTGTCTTGGTTTGAAAGACACGTGTCTGCCAAGGAAGGCGGGAACCTTCCTTGGAATGAAGAATATGACCCCCGCTTCTCTCTGAATTATTGCAACTTTGAAATTAAGGGGCTTTCACGCAAAGATATGGGAAAAAGAATAACAGTTCTTTACTAGTATTTATAGCAAGGCACACAAACAAACACGGCAGCAACAACAAACAAAGCCAGAAATCCATCAGGAGCCTTCTCCTGGCTGCCAAAGCACCTCCTCTTCGGTGCAGTTACTATCACAGCCGGCAGGGTGGGTGCGATGATTCCCCCGCGGCTGCAGGGGGCGCTGTAGGGCAAGCTCAGCTGTCTCTCCTTCACATGGTGATGGCGGGAGCAGCCAGTGGAAAGAGATGGAAAAGGGGATTCCTTTACAGCCTATCCCGGTGCTCCTCCGGATGGCGAAATGGGCTGTAGCAGGAGCTTTGGCACAGCAGCTGGGGATGGTAGAGGCTGGCCCACCCCGGGAGTGATAAACAAAAGGTAGCAGAGACTGCGGGGCCGTGCCAAAAGCTGAGGAAAATCTGGGTGCCTGGTCACAGGGGAAACCAACGCCCCTCGCCCCACCCATGTCTCGCAGGAAATCTCAGGCTGGCTCTCACCAATCTCGATATTCCCTGAGCCAGGGGAGGGGTGGGGCAAGGGGGCAGCAACCATCCCAGACAGGAAACAAAACAAAAGGGAAAACAAAGGTGGTATGGGATAATAAAAAAAACAAAAAAAAAGAAACATCCCCAAGACAAATGCCAATAAAATTTAGAGTAGAAGGAAATTTAACTTACATTTTGGCAACAGAAACATCAAACCTCTATCTCACCCCTAAATACTCCACCCCCCCCCAAGTAAACTCAGGCCAAATTTGAGTAATGAATTAAGAAATTACAAATCCTTTAACACTTGTGTTTGCAAATTGGTATATCTTCTGAAACAAACCCAAACAGTAGTTTTCATACTATAACTATGTAAATAAATCTCAAAATCACAGAATCCCAGAATGGGACAGCTTGTAAGGGACCACAGTGGGTCATCTGGTACAACCTCCCTGCTCAAGTGGGATCGTCCCACAGCAGTTTGCACAGGATTGCATCCAGATGGTTCTTGAGAATCTCCAGTAAGAGAGGCTCCACAACTTCTTTCCTGCACTATATCTTTTAATGACCAAGTTGTCACGCTTCCACATGGAATAGCACTTTGACAAGTGGTGAATAGATGCAATTATCATAAAGCTACACTAACCAAAATTTTATTTACAACATCCAAATCCTTCTGGTGTTTCTTTGGCTGTGTTTTTATAAAACCATTCTGAAAAGGAATTTGGATATGCATTTCTGTAATTTCAAAAGGGAACATTCTGCGATGGCTGTTTCATTAAAAAAAAGGAAAGCAAAACTGCGAACGTCTTGAGATGCAAAAGGCCTTGAGGCCTTAACCAATAATCTGGATAATTAATAATCACAGCATCATAGAATCATGACTCCTTCCAGCAGTTCCATGTCTCCCTCATACTAAGGAGGCCAGAACTGGACACAGCACTCCCAGTGTGGCCTCACCAGCACTGAGTAGAGGGGCAGGATCATCTCTCTTGGTCTCCTGGCAATGCCCCTCCTAATGTAGCCCAGGATACCATTAGCCTTCCTGGCCACAAGGACACACTGCTGGCTCATGGACAGCTTGTTGTCCACCAGGACTCTTTGTCCATCTCCACAGAGCTGCTTTCCAGCAGGTCAGCCCCCAGCCTGTGCTGGTGCCTGGAGTTATTCCTCCCCAGGTGCAGGACCTGCATTTACCTTCATTGAATTTCAGATGATTCACCTACGACCATCTCTCCACCCTGTTGCCATCCTTCTGTAGGACTGCATGGCTCTCTGGGGAATTGGCCACTCCTCCCAGCTTTGTGTCATCAGTGAACCTCCTGAGGAGGCATCTGCCCCTTCATCCAAGTTATTCATAAATAAGTTTAACAATAATGACCCCATTATTAAACCTGGGAGGACACTACTTGTGACATGTCTCTAACCAGACATTGTGCCACTGATTACGACCCTCTGGGATCTGCTGTTCAGCCAGGTCTCAGCCCACCTCACTGTTCACTCATTTAGTCCACAGTTTCTGAGTTTGCCTGTGAGGATATTGTGCGAGACAGTGTCCAGAGCCTTGCTGAAGTCAAGGTAGACAATATCCACCACTGTCCCCTCATCCAGCCAGGCAGTTGGTTCATCATAGAAGGCAATTAGTTTGGGCAAGCATGATTTACTTTCACTGAATGCATGCTGACTACTCCTAATTACCTTCTAGTCTTCATGTGGGTAGTGATGGCCACCAGAGTCAGACACTCCATCACCTTTCCAGGGATACAGGTGAGGCTGACTATTGTGTACTTCCATGGCTTGTCCTTCTAGCCCCTTTGGAATATTGCTTACCAGCATCTATGCTTCATTTAGTCACAGGCCCACACTATCGTTTGTTTTCCTTTTGTTGTTGATGTATTTGAACAAGCTCATTGTTTTGTCCTTGTCCTACTTGGCCAGATCTAATTCCTGGTGGGCCTTGGCCTTCCTTCTCTCATTTCTACTTACTCTGACAACCTCTTTATAGTCTTTCCAAGTGGCCTGACCCTGCTTCCATCTCCTGTGTATTTCCTGGCTATGCTTGAGTAATCAAACAGGAGTCTCTTGCCCCTTTTGACTGATTTCTTGCTCATCAGGATGCATTGGTCTTGACCTTGGAGGAAGAGATCCTTGAATATCAACCACCTCTCTTGGCCCTTTTTCCCTGCATGACCCATCCCCATGAGAGTCTTCCAAGAAGAACCTTAAAGAGGCTAAAGTTAGCTCTCCTCAATCAAGTGCTACTGTAACTTTCAATGTCCTAGCCATCCTAGCCACAGTTGCTTTATGAAGAGACTCATTCTCTAACACTTACCACTCATCCATCCTGGAAAAAACTTTGGTAACTAAGGTATTTACAAAGCTTAAAATGAATTTTATAGATAAAGCAAAAGTAACTTTGGACATGCCATAGTTTTCAACTCAGTGTAAAGGAAGAATTAAGGTAGATTTCAACCACCTCTCTTTTATTTCAGTAGATTTCAACCACCTCTCTTTTATTTCAGTTTCCAATCTGAGTGCAGGGTAGTGCATGAAGTTGAGCCATTGTGTAGTTTTAGCAGCATCCTTCACTACAATGAATGGTATGGGTTTGGTTTTGAAGTTTGGGGGAGAAGGGTATGTGTTTTGTGGGTTTTTGGGGATGGCTTTGGTTGTTGTTGTTGTGGGGGTTTTTTGTGAATGGTAAATTAGTTTGCTACTTCAGAAGAATTATATACCCTAGATTTCTTCAACGCAACGGCTGAGACTTTGGGAAATGTTTGTTCCTTCAAGTTGATATGAGTTCCTCTGCAAAAAACCTATGACAGGAAAAACTCTCCTTCACCAGGTCCCAAGCTCTGGTTGTGATTTTATGCTACCACAGTAGTTTAAAACTTCTGTAGTCCATGTGAGAACCTTACTCGTATATTCATTAATTGCTGAAATACCCTAGGGGTATAAAAGTAGAGATTGACAGCATTCTGAATTCACTGATATAGAATGTCAGCTTTATAAACTTGCTACTTAATGTACTCTCCAAATTGTCAACTATCAGATTTTTTGCTTCCTTGCCAAGCTATTCTAACAAAGCACTGAGAAAAAGTTTTACTAAGGAACAGTGTCAGGTTTTTACCCTTTCAGACAAACTGATTCTGCCTATGAAGTCATCTTGGGTAGAAATGAAGTACATTCTTAAATGGACATAGTACAGAGAGAAGCAATGGTGTTATGCTAAAGCTCCCATGTTAACCTTATTAACGGAAGTTAAATACAGGATAATTTGGCAATGACTGCTATATATAAAAACAGATGGCTGGTGGATGACTTCCTTCTGTGTACTAAAAAATTCCAATTAAGGCAAAATTAAATGAATTAATAATATCATAAAACTGGTATTCCACATTTTACTATGGATTATGCCCTCCTTAGCAGGCAAAATTGCATTAATTGCTTCAAGAAAGGAACCATTCTGTTCCTGCAAAGGACTTGGTGGTGAACTGCTCCACTTCCTGCTATTGCACAGTTATGCATAATGTGACCATATGGAATTCACAAATCCTAAGTAGGAAGGGTACAGCAAGATTTTTGCTCCAAACCCAAACTATTCTGTCATTTAACTGGAGAGTCTCCAAGATCTGTATCATAATATAAAAAGTTTTTATCCATGCCGGATATATGCAAGAAAGAGATATGCATAAGAATTACACTCATTAGAGGACATCATTATGCTTGGTGCATTGCATAGCCTGCAAAAATATTCTTATATAAAAATGATTCCTAAGCAGCACTAAATATGATTTTCTCTCTCTACATATAATAGATCATGATTTTGCCTGAACAGAGGGTCAAAAGTGAGGGAGAAACTACCTTCTATTGTTTTCAAATCCGTAATCTCAATGGATAGTATTTTGCAGTATCTTTGAATGGGATATTTTGACTTTTTTTTTTTTTGGCAGGTGTGTCATGTCCAAACCCATCTCACATCTGGTCTGTTCAGATGTGAGTCCCCAGACAGGGGCTTGAGGAAAATTCTGAAGCCAAATTCAGAGGGTTTTTTTTAACTTTTATACTCTTTTTCTTGGATCTGACATGCACAGGTTGGGTATGTGGCACTCAGCCTACATGATGCATACTGTCCTCCTGCCCAGCAGTAGTGGATTGAGCTTGCAAGCACTGGATGTAGTTACAGTTGCAAGAGACTTTGAGGCTCCTTTCCTCAGCCCTGATGTCTCAAATAGTGAGGGCTGGTGTGGTATGTGGCAGCCCAATCTCAGATTGTCCTTGCCTTGTTATAGTTTAGCTATACCCCCATGGGCTGGAGTCATGCATCCCATAGCTGCCAGAATATCCTGACTGTAGATAGCCAGTGCTTTGGTGCCTGCATCTGAGTGAATCTCCCCAGCCTCCCTGTGTCGCCAATGGAGAGAAAAATAGACTTTTAAGGAATGATTTGGTGAATCACACTGCTGAAGTGCATGTCCTCTCTGGAAATTACACAAGCAAATCAGATAAATGAGCTGTGCACATCGACAGGTTAGCTGTAGGTGGTCTAGTGAATCTCATTCAGGCATGCTAAAGACTGAAGGTATCAATGCTTCAAGGAATACTTTCCTCTTTTAGCGTTTCCCAGCAGCATGAATTTTCTGGGACCATATATCAACCATGAGGAAAGCATAGGAGAAAGCACATGAGCCTGTAAGTGGACCCTGACTTTTGTTAGTTATGATATATCTACAAAGTTTGGAACAATGGCAGTGGCATCCCTATAGATATGTGCAAATAACATCAGAGAAACCAAAATGGATCAAGGCAAATCTCTTAAACTGAACTTTATGAGAAAACATGTTACCAGTTACAGAAGAAGACAAATAGTTATATGGCACCTGACATTTTGTACTGAGAGGATTTCTATTAAGCCACAAAAGTAACACAGAACCCTTAAAGACCTAGATATTTGACTGTAATACATTCTGGACTGCACAGCTAATTAAACTGTGGCATTTGTCCATACTAGATAGTTATGACAGCATTAAGTCTCTATAGTCATCACCGTAGCAGGAGTTCTGGAGGCCCCGAAGGAGATGAGTGATATGCCTCCTTAGTATTGAAATGTACTGCTAAGTTGTTGCAGCAGCAGGAGATTGTAAGATCAAGAGGCTTAATAGCTTTGGTACAAAAGCAGTGCTACATTAAATGCAGTAAAATGCAAGAACTTACAGTATATTCCTAGCACTGAAAGCCCCCTAGCTATACATAAAGGAGCTGACAAACCGCACATATGTAGAGTTCATAAGTTAAGCAAGTTTAAGAAGAATTTTACTGTACATCACTTCAGACTGCTTTTATTTGAAAATTATTTTTTGCATGCCAAAATAAGATTGCAAGCTAATCACAGATGGGTTTATTTTATAGCATGAGATGCAAAGCAAAATCTGCAAACATATTTCTGAAGCATATTTTTCCTTGTAAATGTTAAGTGGGTTTTTTTAATAATATCCTGTTTCAAAGAAGTTGTTCTGTGTATCACCTTATTGTTTGCAATTCATCTTCATACTTTTACTTTGTTCTTCTCATCCTTATTTGTGTGGTAAATGTGAGGATTGAATCAAAGAATTAAAGACTTTTGTTTTCATAAATAAAATTATTAGAATATTTTGCTCTTTTTGATTTTTTTCTGTTATTATATCAGGAACTCCATTTTCATTTTTCCTGAAAATAATATTGGTATAGAAAATAATGCAAAGGCTTTAAAAACATATTTTGCAACCTTGATACTTAACATGAAAGCTAAAGATCAGAAAAGTTTCATCTGAGGTGTTACACAAAACCTTGATAACCCATTCCCTTTTTTAGTTACCCATGTACATGACAATATGCACTCTGTCACAATCTTGCATATTAACCTATGTTCTTTGCTATCAGAGCCTCCTTCTTCACAGCACAGACCTGTTTTAGAGAAACAGGTTGTGATGGAGTGGGGATTGAGAATAAAGGACTTGAACTCTTGCCTTGTTTGTGCCCACTCTCAGACTTTTGTCTGCCTGTGTCTGCCCCACCTGTACAAACTGATTTTGCTGCTGAAGCTATCTGAGCAGCATCAGCAGCTCTCCCTGCCGCCCAGTCTGTCTCCTACCTCTTTGCTGTTTCCAGCTTGTTTTTCCATCCTGGAATACATCTGTTTCTGCTGCAGAATGAGCTCAGTTAACAGTACTTGTGCAACTAATTTGCCTGTGTCTATGTCAGGTTGGGACTGATTGCCTGAGGGTAACTTTGCCTCAACAGCTTCTTTCAGGCCTGGTTCCTATGAGCAGCATTTTGAGTTCTTTTAAAGTCTTTCCTGCATATTCCAATTTTCTTTCTGAGAGTAATTGTTCACATTCCAGTTTACAGAGTTCAGAATATGTTTTTGACTGGCTCATTTTACTTTGCATAAGGCATTTTCTCAAATGAAATTCTTTTACACATTTTTTTCTGGGAAATCCTGCATTTTCTCCAGTGTTTCCCACACATTGTTGTGTTTGGGTTTCTTTTTCCACGCAGACTGACATCCTGTGGTTGGCAGAAGGCTATGGGTTCTCCTGCCTTATGTGGTTTTCCCAAAGCGAAAAAATCAAATCAACAAAGCAAAGTAATCAATCAAAAACAAACAAACAAGCAAACAAAACAAACAAAAAAAAAAAGGCAAAACAAAGGTTCTGTTCATCATGTGGAGGTGGCTGGGCTTACAAGTAGACCTACATCTCTGTTGTTATCAAGCATTTGAATGACAAGGAATAAATGTTCATCACCTTTCCTGACTGTTGCATTAAAAAAAAAAAAAGCCAGTACTCACCCATGTGAGCAAATTATGTGAAACTTCAAAGGTTTATTGGTGACATTATATGCTACCAAAAGTAAACTACCATACCCTTTCCACTCCTTTTATTCAAAGACCTCTCGGACTCTTACAGCAAAAGGAGAGACACAGCAGAGAACCTGCTTCCAGCTTCCATCCTGGAAACTGTACATCCGCACTGCAGGAAAGCACAAGCACTCTGAAAAGTGTTAATTGGCTTCACACCATGGTATTCCTGAAAATCCCCTGGCAATGACCACTTTGAACCTTCGGCAGGTGCAGCCAAGATAACAGATTTTGATATTAGGCTGCTCAAGCCTTATTCATAGAATAGGCTGGCTAGAGCATGTGTGTTCAGAACCGTCTTCCTGCCCTATTGGCTTTTGAGTTTGTGTACTTATAGTCATTAACTCAAGAATACTTTGACAGCCATGGCTTCTTCCCAAGTTCTCTTCAGCTGGACCATTATTCAGGCATGTTTGAAGGAAATTCCAGGTCTTGAAAGAAATACAAATTTGTATCTGGATACTTAGATCCATCATAACTTGTGACAGCTCTAGCTATGGAAACGGATAGCAAGGTATACGCAAAAAGTCCTCTGCTAGTTCTTAGAATCTACAGGCACAATAGCTTTTTCAGAAAGAAATTATATCCCTTTCCAATTTCACGTATCTTGTTCATTTGTCAAGATATACTTGACCAATTCTTCTCATCTAATTTATCTTGAGAGTTTAGCAATTATTTTGAGGTATTAACAGCTGAAAAAATGTTTCAGAATACAAGAATTGTGTTTTGAACCCCATTTGATACTATAGACATGGATGCTACTATTTTATTCATTGTTGTTGTGTTACAGAGGTAATCACAGTTTCAATGCTTTACTTTTGCAAAAGCGGTCCAATCCACAACTGACAATGTTCTATCTGAGGGTAAAAAAATCTATTCCGTGATGAAGTGCTGCAGTCATTAAACTGCAACTTTACAATCAATGTAAATCTTTCATTGGATGAACAAAAGAAGGCAAAAGTATGATCAGTGCCCTGTGAGGACTAATTTCCTTCAGCTTTCTTTCCTATTCATACTAATTAAAGGAAAAAAGTTGTGTACTGAAAAAACCCTTCTGGTTCAGGGTCATTGTCACCCTTTTCGTCAGCACCGAGAAAGATTTTCATGAAAGGTCCATTGAAAAGGCAAAAAATGGTATTGCCTTTCATTCCCTATCAGCATTCTGCGATGGCTGTTTCATGATGAAAAAAAGAGAGAGCAAAACCACACAATGTCTCAATATGTAAGAAGTTTTGAAGGTTTAACAAGTAATCTGGATAATTAATGATCATGAATCACAGAATGGGTAAGGTTGGAAAGAATCACAGTGGCCTTCTGGTCCCTGTTCAAGCAGGGTCATCCCAGAGCACACTGCACAGGATTGTGTCCAGATGGTTCTTGAATATCTTCAGTGAGGGAGATTCCATAATTTCTCTGGGTAACCTGTTCAAGTGCTTGGTCACCCACACAGTGAAAAAGTTCATCCTCATATTCCGATGGAACTTCCTGTGCTTCAGTGTATGCCAATTTCCCCTTGTCCTATGGCTTGGTAACACTGAGAGGAGCCTGGCTCCATCCTCTTAACACCTGCTTTAAGATACTGATAGATATTGATGAGCTCCTCTCTCAGTCATCTCTTTTCCAGGCTGAACAGGCCCAGGTCACTCAGCCTGTCCACATTGAGAGAGGTGCTCCAGTCCCTTAATCACCTTTGTCACTCCCTGCTGGACTCACTCCAGGAGCTCCATGTCTGTGTTGGAGCTCAGAACTGGACACAGCATTCCACATATGGCCTTGCCAAGGGTTGAGTAGAGGGGCAGGATCATCTCCCTTGATCTCCTGGCAATGCTCTTCCTATTGCATCCCAGGATCCCATTGGCCTTCCTGGCCACAGGGACACACTGCTGGCTCATGGACAGCTTGTTGTCCACCAGGACTCTTTGTCCATCTCCACAGAGCTGCTTTCCAGCAGGTCAGCCCCCAGCCTGTGCTGGTGCCTGGAGTTATTCCTCCCCAGGTGCAGGACCTGCATTTGCCTTTGTTGAATTTCAGATGGTTCTTCTCTCCACCCTGTCCAGGTCCTTCTGAAGGGCTGCACAGCGCTCTGGGGTATCAGTCAGTCCTCCCAGCGTTGTGTCATCGGTGGACCTCCTGAGGAGACATCTACCCCTTCATCCAAGTTATTGATAAATAAGTTTAGCAATAATGGCCCCATTATTAAACCTTGGGGGACACTACTTGTGACATGCCCCTAACCAGACCCTGTGTCACTGATTACAGCTCTTTGAGATCTGCTGTTCTGTGAGGTCTCAGCCCACCTCACTGTTCACTCATTTAGTCCATGGCTTCTGAGTTTGCCTGTGAGGATATTGTGCGAGACAGTGTCCAGAGCCTTGCTGAAGTCAAGGTAGACAATATCCACCACTGTCCCTCATCCAGCCAGGTAGTTGGTTTATCACAGAAGATGAACCATGCTTGCCCAATTAGTTTGGGCAAGAATGATTTACCTTTACTGAATCCCACTACTTTTGTAACTGCTCCAGAGTATAACATCCTAATAAAACATATATGCGACAATATTCTGAGACATGATGTTGAATCTTGTTAAATCTTAAAGCTAAAATAAAAGACAACAATTGTCCTCCCTCAGCCACAGATTAATGAGTCAGCATTTTATATTTGCATTGGGTCGTCGTATGGATGCAATAGCAGATGATAGCATCAATATATTCTGTATGGAAACGTAAGATGGAACGAAAACTCATCCACACTGCAAGGACATGGTCAGTCTATTGATAAACTCCATTGAAACAGTTTCTCACAGTTTGTCTGCTCATAGGCCAAAATATATTAAGTTCAGACATTTTAATAAAATAAAACATGGGATGATGTCTTAAAAGATACATTCAAGGAATGGGAGTATGCCAAAAGTGATAATTTTTTTCTGTGGAAGTCAAAAAGAAACATGTCTTCCTGCTTTTTTTGTCAGAACAATTGATAAATTCCAGTTTCAAGTTTCTTCTAGTCTGAAGTCATCCAGGTAATGGAGAGGCTGGCATGTAGCAATCTCTGGGTTCTGACTCCAGAATGAATGTGAGAGTTATGCTTAAAATCTTGAGAGTCTTTCAGTGTGACACAAAGTAACTACATCACTATTTCTAGACTTTCTTGGGTCAGATACATCACCTGTCAACTTTCTCCACTTCTTCCTGTGGATGATGGAGGGATCTTAAGTCTGGGCTATACATTTTCTGACAGTCTAACATCAAAAAAATTCAGTCAAATGCATTATATTTTCCAGCAAGTGAGAAAATCAATTGTTTTCTCTGTTTACGTTCCTACACTTCCCAAAGTCATAGTTTTCCTATGACACAAAGCTAAAATAATTGGGATTATTCAATCTGAAGAAAAGAAGGATTCAGGGTGATCTAATTGTGGGCTTCCAGTACCTGAAGGGAACCAACAAGAAAGATGGAGAGAGACTACAAAAGCATGTAGTGACAAAACTAGGGCTTTAATGGCTTTAAACTGAAAGAGCAGGTTTACATTAAATATTAGGAAGATTTTTTTCACTGTGAGGTTGTGAGGCACAGGAACAGGTTGACTAGAGAAGCTGTGGATACACTGTGCCTGGAGGCATTCAAGGCCAGGCTGGGTGGAGCTCTGAGAAACCTGGTCTAGTGGAAGGTTTCCCTGCCCCTGGCAGGAGTACTGGAACGAGATGATTTTTTAAGGTCCCATATATTCTATGAATACATGATTCTATAATTCTATGATTCTATGGGTTCTATTTAAATTTACCTGGTGTTTTGCCTCAGAATGAACATTGCTGATTTTCTTTCATGCAGGTGATGAAATATTTTGGTCATTATCTACATCAGAAATTTTAGTCATAAGTGGACTAAACACCTGGTGAGCAGGACTTTTGAAAAAATGTGCATTGATTTCTCTGTCATTCAGATTCATTAAAATGGTGGTATTGGCAGCTAGAAGAATATAAGGGAGAATTCAGCTTATATAGCAGGTTCTATTTGCACTCCAACTTTGGGAAGTATGTAATTCACCTAAAGTAGTATCAGAGTTTATTTTGAATCCGGAGACCAATGTGCCCTGAAATAGCTCAATCTCATGTCCTCAAATTTGAAACCATGTTCTACACCTTTAATTTTCAGCGTGCCTCATTTTTGTGTATGGACTAAAAGAGGCCATTGGCCGTTCATTGCCCTCTGTCTGCAGTTAGGTTGTATGCATAGTTGTCTAAACTTAGAGTGCTACTCATTGAATAGCCAGCTCTATAAGGCTGTTTTGGAAAAATGACTGCTTTGCTTTGAGGGCACTTCACCTAAGTAACCAGGGATCTAACCAACAAATATCTTCATGCTTGATCCTTTCAAGCTGTTCATACAGCTTGAACTGTATGAACTCAGTTCATACTTACTGGTGTTGCAGACTCATGGTTTGAAATGCCAGGGGTATAGAATGAACAATTGGGATGCTTATTCAAATGGGGAAAGGAGGATTATCCCTTAGGCTTGATTCATCAGTAAGTGACTCTCCTCTAACTAGATGGTGTTTGGTAAGGAGCATCACCTGGGGTCATGGAGAGTTGGAAGGAGTACACAGGCAACTGCTTAAGGGGTTGAAAGGGTTTACTTGTAACTTGTTTGCCTAAACCTCCACTCACAAGCCATTCTTCCTGCCTTCTAATTTCTGAAGTTTTCTTGTAGCTGACAGAAAGAAGGATTTGCACTGTGTGTTCAAAAGAGGATTGGCTGATGCTGTAGTTAGGGCTATGAACAGGTGAGTGTAACACAGAAATTGCATATACAGAAATCAAAGTGTTCTCATTTATATATTCACACTAGTTTAATAAAGAAACTGTGCAGCTGGATGTACATGCAAGTCCTTCCAACAGGCCTCATCACTACACCAGCTACCCCCCCAGGTACCTCCTCTATAGGTACAGTGTGAATATAGCTGTAGACAATACATTTCAAAGACCAGTTCTAGCTAAATAACCCTTGTTTTCATGCTGAGACACGTCCTTCAATTAAGTATTTTTTTTTACATGAGAAAAGTTATATTGACAAAGAAACTACTTCCTTGCCATTATCTTTGTTTATACACCTTTTGCATATTATTAGTGCAGAAACAGAGTAAAGTCTTTATTTTTATTAGTATCTCTCAATCTTTAATCATCCAAATAACTCACAAACTAATGACCTAAATTTGGTTATAAAATTCTTGGGATAAAAGCTTTTTCCTGATCTGATGACTCCTTTTAATTACCTGCCAATAAACACATACTTATCAAGAATATATAGTTCTTCATCAGTCATCCTTTTTATATAAAGTTTATAGTCCACATTTTATTTCAAAGGATTTTACAAGCTACAAAGCATGCACAATAGTCATTTTTTTTATATGTTGCTCAAGGGCATTACACAACAAAGTACAAACAGCTTATCCTTCACCCCCACTGAAATGTAGTCACCTCTGAAGTGAAAGGTAGCAGCTTTTTAATAGCAAAAGAAAAACACTATTATCTAATTAAAGCGACAAGCTACATGTAGGTAGAAAGAATGTGGTTGTTCTAACTCGATTCTTACTTATGACTTATTATTCATTTTTCTGCTCTCCCTCCCCCCTTCACTTTACATGCCAGGAGAGGAAAATGCCTTAATGTACGACCTGCTCTTTACTTAGACCTCTTAGTTATCCTCTGCTGCTTTGCAGGACTTACAGAACTGTTTGAGCTTGATCCCTCTATGTTAGCTGTGAAAGAATCCAACAGCTGCCGCTTCATCTGAAGGATTTCTGTGGGGAAAAGGGGTTCTTTTAAACTAATTCCTCAGGCTGCTCACAACCTGGACTATCCCCTTTAGATGTCCTCCGTGGCTCCCTAACACTTTTGGGACTCTTTGAGCTGCCTGAGCTGTCTTCCTTTCCTGATGGTGGCATTTTCTCTTCAAAGAACAATTTTTGCTGCTCCTCTATTCTGTGCAGGGAGAAAATGCCTTTGAAATCAACATGGTTCTGCACCAAGTGGTAAGCATTTAGAAACATCTATCTACTTCTCATTTGTTTAAAATTCGTTAAATACTATGGCAGTTAAACAGGTATGAAGTGATTTTCTTTTAATGTTACTTCCTTCTGATAGTCTCTGCAATGAAGCTGCATCAGTTTCAAAGGTTTCGTGCTCCCTGCGTAGAATAGAGCTGTTATAGCAATAGCCCTTTGAAAAGGAAATGGCAAATGGCACCAGCAGGACAGGCAAACAGCTTAAGTCAAGTTCATGTAGCCCCAGAAGTGCTTGGAAGCAGAAGATGACATGTGAAAGAGGGCAGAGGGAAGAGTCCAAGCTTAGAAAACATCTGTTGAAAGAATTAATTGAACAAGTCACCCCACCCTAAACAAAGCTTAGCAGTTGAAAGCAGAGGATAGCAGCTGCAAAGAAAGTAGCTGTAGAACGTTCTTACACTTGTGCAAATACTGTGAGACCTATTATTTAAAATACAATTACAAGAAAAACCCATGTTCAGACAAGATTTCTTCCCTTTCAAAGAGACTATTAGGGAGACATTTGGTTTGGTTTTTATAAGCATTTCTTATGCTTAATATGACCGCTCTGTAATTAGTTCCTGGATGACCACGTTTATTAGTATGACTCTCTCTAAGCAAGGGGCTTTCATGATTTTTAAGGTCTTATTCTTACTGCTGTGTTATTTTCTGCTGCACACTGGTTCAGAAAATACCACCTATACTTGTCAATAAAATAGAACAAGACATAGTCACCACACAAATGTTCAAACTGTCTTCCCTTCCATAAGCTCATTGGATTTATTAATACTGCCTGTTGGGAACAACTGGGAACATCAGAACCAGACAAACTATTGTTGGGCAATACCTGGGAGAGAGCTACATGGAGCAGAATAAAATCATTCCAGGGAGCATCCCAGTGTGAAACAGTAAGGACACTCATTTACCACTTCTTGCATCTGTGGCCTAACCCTGTTCAGTTCACCAGCACAGGCATGTTCAGATGTCCTCCAAACAATGCTTATCCCCCCACCAACCACCACTAAATAGCAAGGAGAGCAGTCAGTAACACATGCAGCTGTGAAGTCCTGACACTCTGAGCATGCAGGAATGCCCAGGCACAGGAAAAAAACAGGAAAGATACTGGCAGAAGAAAAGATTTCTGTGCTTTTGACAGTATTTGATTGCCTGAGGTTCATCCTTTCAGATAGGATGGATATAGCCATTGATTTAAAACTAGACCAGTGTGTAAGTGGTTTGTTAAATGGACATGAGCATTTTGTTAAATTTTGTGTAGCTTGGTTCTTGAGCTGATGGAAGGTTCACTATATCAAGATATTGGATTATTTTATTTTATACTTTTCAAAACTACCAGGGGAGAATTCATGTCCTTTTAGAATATTTTTCAAGAGATGACCATTGAGAATGGTGGCTCCTGCAGTTAATTTTAAAATTGTGGTAAATAGTTCAGTAATCGTAAATTATTCTATCACTTCACTACTGCTTAGAAAAATTGTGAAGAAAAGGTTGTACAATTGACAAATAATTTTATCTTCAATAGAATCCTAATTTTTGCACTTTTTAAAACATGAAATGGGAGAAAACACTGTTCTGATTCCAGAAACCAATGTCAGTTTGTATAAAGTCTGGGAAATGTTGATTGATATAAGTTTTTTGCTTGGTGATAGGGAAAAAAAAATTAGGTGTTTTTTTTGTTTTTGGTTTATTTTCTTTTTTGTTCACCTATTTCAAGAAATGGGTGAGTTTAAAAACCATGGCAAACAGGCAAGCACTTAAGGATGCATGTGGGAATTAGGCACAGATTTCTCTCTGTTGTTAATAGAAATTGTGCATCTAACACTTGTTCACTGTAGTGGAAATAGGTTTGAGCCTTAATCTAAAGTGCATTGTGAGAAATTACTTTTTTTTTTTATTGGAGACTATTGTGAATGATGTAGCTGTAGTGGACAAAGCAAGTCTAAATGCAAGTGGAGTAAACTAAAAGACCACCATTGAATCAGGGTCTATTGGACCACAGACCATAGGGAAGAACAGACGCTCCTTAACCTTTCATCATATTAATAATTTAACGCCACTGATCTCTCATAAAGGATTGAAATGTATTAGTTTTTCCTTTGAGACTACATTTATCTTTTTCTTTTCCTCCCCTACCTTAAATTCTGTTTTATGCAGCCTTTCACTAAAAAATCTTGTACAGAATCAGCAGAACTACTGTCTATAAATGGATGTGACTTTTTATTTAGGTGTTTTGTGAACTTCTACACTGATTGTGCTGGACCCCAGTCTGTGCAGTGTCTTGGACTGTTCCTGTGTTCTCCTGGTCACCAAAAAGCAAGGAGTGATTCCTGATTCCCAATTCCTAGAGGTTCTCAGCTTTTTTCTAAAGCCTTCATTTTGTCTTTAGCATAAAGTAAGTTTTTTTAAAAGTCACCAATCTCTTAAATATTTGTTGTGCTCTCCAATTTGCATAGAAAATCCACATCCATGATATAAATTATTTTACAAGCATATTAGTCAAGGAGGTAAAGGTGGCAGACTACCTCTCTTTTAACTGCCTGTTGTGACTTAACCCCAATAGACAGCTCGCTCTCCCCCAGTGGGATGAGGGAGAGAATTGGAAGGCTACAAGCAGAAAAGTTGTGGATTGAGATAAAGACATCTTAATTCATGAAGCAAACTTGTACACGCAAGCAAAGCAAAACCAGGAATTCATTCACTACTTTCCATTGGCGGGACAGATGTTTAGGCATTTCCAGAAAACAGGGATTCATCACATGTAATAGTTACTTAGGAAGACAGAGGTCATAACTCCAACATCCCCCTTCCTCCTTTTTCCTTCAGGTATTATTGTTGAATAGGATGGTGTTGGGAGGAAAAAGTTAAAACCAGAAGATTTGGCAAGGAGGAGGGAATAGTTTGTTTCAAAGTGATCTTGCAGCTGGGAATGCTACGAAGGTTGGTGTGGGAAAGCTCCATTTATTATGTGTAGTGTTGCTCATCCTCTGGCTGTTTTAAGTAGAATTCCTGTGCAGAGATAACACACTCTCACAGGCATGACCAAAGCCTTTTGCTATAGTGTATCAGGCTGGGAGCCCCCTGCCCTGCTGCTGGCCAGTATGAACCAAGCCAAACGAAACCTCTGTCCCTATGTGTCTGTGCTGACCAGTGTTACCAGTGAGTGTCCTAGGTTACAATACAGATGTATTTAGTATCCTATTGCCACCAGCTGTGGGGCATTAGCTGTTATCACCTGCTAATGACCCACCCCTGGATGACAGACAATGGGCCATCAAGAACCCACTGCATGACTCATGGACTTATCTCACCCTATTGTGAGATGCTCCACCCAGGAGGGAGGAGCCAAGCATTCCCACCTGGATATAACCTGGCCTTGGAACTGCCTGAGCTAGCCTGGTCTACTGGGTTCCCAGAGGACAAGAGCTACTACTGGATCTTCAGCTGGAGACTAGACCTTCACAGGATCACTGCTTCAACTGGACTACTTCAGTTGGACTGCTACCCCCCCAGCCTAACCGGGTGTCAGGTTGTATCTGACTTTGTCAGTGCTTTTCCTTGTATTCTTGCACTTATTTTTAATTTTCCTGTTAAATTTTAATCCTGACTTGAGATCTCCCACTGGTTTGTTTTCAAACTAATACAGTGTGGTAACAAAATAAATCTACTCTTTGCATTTCTGCTGTGGTTTGATGGTTGCCCTTGGTTACCTGTATGTGTAGGTTCACACATGTATGGTATGTAACATCCCTTTGGTCAGTTGGGCTCAGCTGTCTCAGGTGTGCCCCTCAAATCCTTGTGCACCCTCAGCCTACTTGCTGTCAGGGCAGCATGAAAAAAAGAGGAGTACTGTTCAGGATTAGCTAAAACAACCCTGTGTTATCAACACTGTTTTGATCACCAAATTAATACAGCACCATATTGGTTGCTATAAAGAAAAATAACTCCATCCCAGTCAAAACCTATACAAAGTCTCACCTTCCTATACTTATCTGGACTTCACCTAATGAACTCATGGATCGCAAGGAAATAAACCATTATTGTTGTTGTCATTATTATTTTTTAAAGAAAAATTAGCTCAGAGTAAGTTAGAAAATCTTGAACGATGCCATAGTTTCAGGTAATGCACTACAGTTTCTACCAGGAATGCAAACATACAATGCAGGAAGTCATTAGAGTGGCATAAAGTAAATATAGTACATTATAATGTAAAACCTGCGGGTCAAGGCAGGATGCTGAGAGGAGTGCAGACAACTGGGAATAAAATGAATCAGTAATTTACCAGTGAAGGATAAAAGTCTGGAGGGATAAAAGGAAAACAAAAAAGAACACGTTAGCATAATGAAAATGTGAAATTAGAACAAAAATGAAACTTGGGAGAAAAAAATGCCTTTCAGACCTCAAGGTTGAAGAAAATTGCTTTAGTAACCTGAAAAAAATATCTTATGGAGATTCAGAGAGTATGAAAGCTCATCTCTGGAAGTTTTGGTGATGTAGATCAGAAAGCAAGGCATTTTCCTGGAATTACCTGGCAGAGATTTTCTAGGAAGTCTATTGAGGGATAAATGAGAAGATTAAAACTATCTAAATCCTTGGTGAGTTCCCATACAAAATGGGGTTAATTATTCAGGCCAATATATCAAGTTATCCTGAACTTTTGCTGTCATGAACAGACAGGGTTTTTTATGTGAATGGGTAAGGCATTTTTTCCTTTACAATTTAAATTACAATGGTTTCTGAAAGCTAATGAAAGCAGATTACACTATTCTTGTGGATACACAAAATGATCACACGAAACTCTATTGCAAAAGAATGAACAAACATCACAGAAACAATAAATTTTCCTTGTAGGCATGAAATTTGACATACTGATCAATTAAAACCAAAATAAGGTTAAAAAGATCTTGCTCTTCTCTCATACTTGTTCAGTATTCCTTTGATGTAACTGGAATTTATTCCAGCATAATCTGTTGTCAGAGAAAACTTAAATCTAAAGAAGGAACACTGTATTATCTTGTAACTTTGATTGCACTATCATGGAGAATAATTTTATAATCATGTTTTATGGGCTTTAAAGTTTGTGAGGACTTTGTTAACATATTGTTTTGGGAGAAAAGGGTAAAGGTCTTGCATGTCTGTGCATTCTCTGATTATATAAACTGTGCAAAATCTGAAGTGATTAAAATTTGTAAAATAAAAATTAATTTCAGTGAACAAAAGGTATAAATCATAGCTCAATTTTTTCTTCATTAAAATTCATATGTTGTTCTCAACTACACTGGAAAATGTTATGAAATTGTTGTTTCATTGAATTAATTGTTTAAATTTCAGTTAAAGCTAAAAAAATGTAAGTAAATGTAGTTCAACTCATTGGACAAGGTGCAACCCTCAGAGTCAGCTTGATGAGGGTAGCATGCCATTCTTGGTTGCTATTGGTTGGTAACTCATGTTTTCCAGTTTGCAATTCAGAGCTCCTCGGTACTCATGTAGAATGACCAAAATTTTATTTATACTTACCCATCTCTTTTTGCTGAATCACACCATTCTGTCTAACTCAACATTAAACCTGATAGTTTTTAATTAATTAACTGTGGTGTATGATACCTTCTTATGCATCAATAGAGCTTTAAAATATTAGCAAAATACCAGCTATCCACTTTGACTTGTCAGCAGTAGCTGAGTATGTAATTTAAAGGGCTGTGTACAAAATATAGGCTGGTGCCTAGAGGGAATAATGATTCCATAAACTCAGAATAAAATATCCAATAGATAGCAGTCAATACAGAAGGCAAAATAACCAGCTGTCTCACTTGCAGGCAGTTTTGTATCTGTAGTTCAATAACTGAACTAATGGAGGGTAATTTGGCACATCCTCAAGATCTACTCTGCTTTCAGTTATTGTCTATCTATAATATGTTAATTATCATGTTTAGAGTATTTAGACCAAGTTTATAATTTATTTGAAACATGCCTGTAAATAATTGCATTGAGTAGGTAGACTGGCATCAATCAAAACAGAAATAAGTTCCACATGAATGACACAAAAGGATTCAAGAAAGGCTTGTGATCCTTAAAATCTTCTTGCAGAGTAAAATATTGTTCTGTCTCTTTCAATTACTGGAATTAATTTGCTCTCCTTCGTTCTACTCACTTAAGGTACTTTAGATTTTGGGTCTTGCACATGCAGCTTTTGCTTTACCTATTAAAGCGTCTTTATCTCAACCTATGAGTTTTTTCACTTTTACTCTTTGGATTCTATCCACCTTCTTACTGCAGGAAGTGAGCAAGTGACTGGGTAGGGCTGAGTTGCCCTCTGGGGTTAAACAGTGACAGTCCCTTCTGGTGCTGCTTTTTGGGTTGAAAGGGTTTGAAATAATGACAGAGTCAAGCTATATTCTTTGGTGTTTATTAAAGTTCATAACTGTAATATGGTGTTTATGTATTTTTTTTAAAATCAAGTCATGTAAGATTCAATGCAAAAATTGCACAGAGGGGCAGAAAAGATAGCTGAGTATTACTAAAGCTTTCTTTACACTGTGGAAGTTCCATGTCCTATATCACACATTTGCATTCTGCCATTGACTTCCACAGTTGTGTGAAAGAATTCACTGTGTATTTTAACCACAAAGTGAATTCTTCAAATACTGCATTTTTGGAAAACAGTCTGATTTTAATTATCTTTCCATGAGAATAAAATTTAGTCTCTCTAATGCTCTGTATGATAGAGTCATGTATTGACTGCCATTTGCATATCATTATGGGATGAAATGTCGTAAATGTTAGAGCAAAATAAGTATATACAAGTCTCATATGGAAAATCAACCTTAAACTGTAGAGAAGAAAAGATGCACCCTAAAGGATGAACTGAATTGTTACTACCAGAGGCATGTTCAGTGTGCATTCATGGTTTAGTCAATCAGTTGTCACTCTTCTGTCCTGAGTACCAGCAGTATAAATATTATTACATTTACACATGGAAATAATCTGTGAATGTTTTTGTCTTATCTACTTTGATCAAATTTTGTCAAGACAGCAACAGAGGCTTTTTTGTTTTCTGATTTTACTCAAATGAGCACCATGAAACATAAATCTATCTGCACATCCTGGTTTCCCCCAAGGACAGAGTTAATTTTTTGCATTAGCTGTGAGGGGGGCAGAGCCTGGAGCCATGTGGGTGTGTCTAGGTTGTTCCATAGCACATTTCATGCTGTCCAGGGGTGGAAGGAAGGGGTTCTCACTTATGGGAAGGAGGGCATGGCTAGCAGTTGAGGTAACAGAATATGAACAGAGGGTCTGGACACCAGTTTGTTCATTGTCTCAGGTTTCTCCATGCCAGCTGGTCAGGGTTAGTTGGTGAGCAATTTGCAGGCAAAACACCCTCTGTTTGGTACACTGTTGTTATTAATATTGTTGCTGTTACTGTTCGTTTCCTTATCTGATTGCTATTTCCAGTAAATTGTTCTTGTCTCAGCCTGTAGTCTCTGCCTTTTTTTCTCTCCCACCGGTGGAGTAGGGAGAGGGGAGTGGGACTGCCATTCCTAAACCATGATACTCCTTCATGTCTCTTGCACATGCAGCTTTGTGCTTCCCACATGCAGTCTTGTGCTTCCCATTTTTCTCTATCACTTTAACCTTGACATGAACCTTTGCTATGGCCACAGATCCAGGATCCGAAAATCCTCTACAGTGCAGCTCAGCTCTCCTTCTCTCTGCAAAGTTCTGTGCTCTGTCTGGACTGACAATCCCAGCCCAAACACCTATCCTGGCAGGGAGCTCTCCTTTGCTCAAGGCCCTTCACTATCTTTGTTGCTCTCCTTTGGACACTCTCTAATACTTTAATGTCTTTTTTATATTGTGGTGCCCAAAGCTGTCCCCAGCACGTGAGGTGAGGCTGCCCCAGTGCAGAGCAGCCCAGCTGCCGATGCTGTGCCTGATGCCCCCCAGGACATGCTTGGCCCTCCTGGCAGCCAGGGAACTGCTCACTCATGCTCAGCTTCTGTGGTGTTGCTTTCCAGTATTTCATTCCTCAGTACATTTGGAGTTGCCCCATCCCAGGTGCAGAATCTGGCACTTTCCCTTGTTGAACTTCATATGGTTGGTGATTTTACCTCTGGGGCCAGAACTCCCTCTACAGCTGCAAGCATCTGGAATAATCTTCAATATTTATGCCTCTCTACACACTACATGTTTTAAGTGTCAGCTGAGAACATATCCTTTCTTCCTTACCTCAATTCCTCTATGTCATTGGTATTTGTTTCTTACTTGACTCTGTAGTTTTAATTAAACCAATAAAATAGTCGTACAATTTCTTTAAATACTCTGCACAAAACTGTTACATTTGTGCATTGGTAATTTACACTGCACACATTTTATAGGCCTATTCCTTTACCATTCATGAGAATACCTACTGTTTATTTAATAACTACCATATTATGAAATACATATGCTATCTATAAGCTACAGAAGTCTTAAAAACCACACAACCACACACTAATTTAGCATATAAAACTTTAATTTTTTTAAGAGTGATTTCACAGAACATGTGTAATAACAAAACCGCATGCTTTTTCAATTTGCCAATTATTGTTGTTTATTTGTTGTTTTCAAACTTTGAAAGCTGTATTTGATACTGAGAGAAAATGTAGGTTTTGGTGACAAGAGGAAACTGATGGCTATTTTTTTGTGCCTTTTTGTTTTCTTCTTATGGAAAACTAGCAGGAAATACATCTAAGTAAACAATGTAGATGTCACTGCATGTAAAGTCAATTTTTTGCTTGGTGTAGGGAATGACCAGTTTGGTTTAAGCACAAGCAGATGTTTCTATCTGACCATCTGGCCTTTATTTGCTTTATCCAAAATCCTATGCTCCCTCTTTTACTCAAGGGGGAGAAAAGGTGGTGATGATGATTTTTGTTGTTGTTGATTGTGGTAGTAAATCATAATTGTTTTATTTCTTTGTAGCAATAAAGAGGAAGAATGAAAATCAAACATTGCAATTAAAAAAGGAATATTTTAAGTAAGGTATGCAAAAATAATTTCTCCATTCAGCAAATCAGCACCTTTGAAAGTTCTGATCTGAAATGCCATGAACTTGTCTCCTCTCTATTCTGCATGCCTGAACGCCTATGTGCATCTGACCCATAGGGAGAGCATGGCCAAGTGTTCAGTTATAAATAAGCCTTGTATCCATGGTCTGCAAAGGAGTAGGTCTTCACTGACCAGTTTTCATCAACTCTATAATTTTTTTTTTTCAGTAACCCTTATTTTTATTTTGAATAAACTTGACAAATTTGAACTATTAGGGCCAGGAAAGAAAAATTCTAGTAAACACAAACCTGCTTAATTTGACTTAAAAATTCCAGGACACTTTCTTGTAATTAAATTTTGAGTGACTCTGCAAAGCTATTAATAGTTGTAATTTGAGCTCAAGTTCTGCTTAAAAAGTGATGTTCATATCAACAAGTCCTTACAATTAATTTTATAAAATTCAAAAGTTTCAAGAACTTAACTCCTTTCCTCAGTCTTTAAACCACAGACTAAGCAAATGAAGATTTTTCTTTAACCATGTCAATGAGTAGGATTGAATACTGCCTACAGAGACCAGATTCCACCCGTCCAAAACCCAACCCAACCTTTTCAGACTTTGTTCACATACAAATCCATTTATAAATGGAGTTAATATATGATAGCCTAAATTTTATGTTGTGAGATCCAAATATTTCTGCCTCCTCTCTACTAGCAGAAATAAAATGAGCTTTGTGCTGGAGACGCCTTTGGGGCAAAGTGTTGGTGAAGCAAAGCTACAGCTTCTCTTTCTGTGATTGAAATTAAGCCAAGTAGCTACTTTCACTGCAATACAAATCTCTTCTCTTATGTAACATAACAAGGTCGGTTTATTTTTCTCTTAATATCAGTGTACTTTCAAAATTTTACTTGCCTTTTTATCTCATGTGAATGTTAAAATTTTCACCTTTCTCAACATGAAGATCAGCAGCCTATCATACAAATTCCCATAGCAAGAAAACACTTGAAAGTCTCGTTTTCTGCATTTACTGCAGCACATCAGGCTTTCAGTATTTCCATGAGTTGTACTGCACACTTTGTGCTTAATTTTCCTTAATTCACTGTGAGACACAAAATATTAACAGTGTCAGCTGGAAGACTCAGACTGAAAGTAAGGTTGGTTGCTACAGTAAGAAAGCCAATTTGTGTTCTCCATTATATCGTTGCGAATCAAGACTAACTATATTGACTTCAGTGGGGAAGGAGGTTGACAGACTTATTTCTACTTCTGCAAAATGATCCATGCACCTCTAATGATACACCAGCACAGTTAATTGACTGAGAGGATGATGGCTGAGAACAGCAATGGTGACTTTCAAGGTTAGAGTTACAGGTGAATTTTATGCACACTTCAAATGGGTGAGTCTAGATAATTTAAATGGCTAAAAACCTCTAGTCTGACTTTTTTCTTTTTTGTCTCTTTTTTGTCTGTCTTAAACAGGATTTTACCAATGTAGGATCTCTGTTTGTAAGGAGTCACTAACTCTTCTTCCCATTTATAAATTCTTTTTTGGACAGAAAGAGAATAATCTCTTAATTAAGCCAGACTTCTAATTATCTGTCATCTTTTTTGTATTTAAGTGCATCACATGCATTAGAGAAGACTTTTCTGATGTGAGGAAGAAGTATTGTAGAGATCAGAAGGACTGCAACACAAAGAAATTAGAGTCAGAATTATCCTTTTCAAAGGTCCAACATCAAGCATCAGCTGTCTGATTCTTTCACAGTATTTTGTCTTTTTGGCTAGCTCTCCATCTGCACATTTAATTCTGCTGAAATCAGGGGGGTCAGTTCATCTATGGAATGAAATACATATTCTTAAATTGAGTGCCCAATGAAAAGATAATATGTTATTACCTTCAAAAACATTCATTTGAGTAACCTGCCAGCTGTTGCCCAAACACTTTGTGGCACAGCAGGCTGTAGAGCTTGTTTTTTTTCCCAACAACCCAGTTTCTCAGGGCTATGTTTACCCAAACTAGATAGGAGGATAAATTCAGTAAAGTCATTACCCTATATATGCACCTTCCATTTTCTGCAGCATATTTAAACTAAGGTCTTGAACAAACCCAGTTTCTATATAAATTTAAATGTAGTAATTTAACCTTTTAACTGAATCAGGCAACATTTCTATGAGAAAAATACTGTATGATTATAAAAACTAAGGCAGTATCGTATGGTTGGTATGGGCAGCATTAATTGCATAATTTCCTAACACACTGAATCACATAACCTATATCAATATCTATGCATAAATATCTTATAGTTTATCAGGAACTTATGGCTCATACCCACCAGACCTTCACACTTGAATTAGAAGACTAGGAGTATTATCTGCTCTGCCTCAGAAGAGGAGGAGACATCTTGGGTTTTTTGCCACTGTGTCTTGCTAACATATTTTTTTCCACATCTTAGCTTCTCATCTGATGTGATTTTCATCCTTACTTGTTCATAATACCTTAGCTCTAGTTGTTGTAAGATAATTTAGTTCTTCTTCAATGAGGCATGACTACTTCAAATTATTTTGCTTTCTCTTCACATTGGTATTATCAACATTGACACTTGAATGTTAGATTTCTACCAATAATACTCATCCTGAATTTGAAGGTGAAACTGCTACTGTGAAAACAAAGAGTACTGGACTTACCAATGACAATGCCTATTCAGTAAAGTATTTTTAAAAGTTACTTCCCTTCTTTTTCCCTAGCATGTGAGATCCCAGCCCAGAAGTATCTCTCTAGCAAGATACAAGCTACCCATACCTCCCAGAGAGGGACACAGGATTCTGTGCCCCCACACAGCAGCACTGGTGGTTACTGGTGTCTGAGATAAAACACAATATAGTCAATGAAAAAGTTCAGACTGACTTCGGATATCTTCTGACCAAGCCTTCACAGAATGTGCTGTTATATAGCCATTTTTTCTTCTTAAATCTACTTATTCCCTGATCACCTTTAAGGTGATGTACCATTAGTTTTGATTGGGTGTTTTCTGGCCCTCACTTGCCAGTGGTGACCAAGCACAGAACTAAATCAATCTTTGTCAGGCCTGTAATTGAGCACTTCCCTAATTTATGAGACAGCTTTTCCATTAACAACAAAATCCTGAGAATTAAATAAAAACAGACCTTCACAAGTGCTGCTGCACTGGTGAATAAAATAAAAACATTGATAAATGTACGCCCCTTTTCCCAGGCTGACTTTGAAAAATTCTGTGTCACAGACCCAGGTCATATTCTGACAACAATTAGGAACACTAAAATAAATAGTTGGCAATTCTTTTTTATGACAGGCTATGCAAAGCTGGACTTTTTTTGCCAAATAATACAGTAGTCTGTGACTATGAATTATGTTATTACAGAACGTCTGCTAGTTCGTATGTATCTGTACTGTTATGCCTCCTTCACAGCATGACAACTTCTTTGTTTCAAATCTTATTCAGCTGAGACTCGATGAAATCTTACACAGACAGATGAAAATATATCCTTAAGTTTTGCTGTAGTATTTTCCATTGTTGAACTAAATCACTTACTCAAAACTCAATCTGAACATTTTTTCTTCCGTCTTTCTAATGAAGCTTTGAATGTCTCATCAATTAAGACACTTAAACTAGACCAGATAAATCACTAAAAAATGCAAGAACCATGACAGGGGGATGGATTGATTGCCTAATGGGTATTTTCTACATCTAAGGGCTGCATCCTTGAAACTTACATATGAATAGCTCATTGGTAGCAATTCTACTCTTTTCATCAAACTTTAATCAAGATTTATATTGAATGATTTTGTAAGTTAAAAATAATATTTACTTGTTTCATTGAATTTTTTACAGTTCTTGTCTTCTACTTCCTGAATGTGATTTGGAAAAGTCATCTCATTACAGAACCTGTTGACACAACACTTTCAACATCTCTTTGAAGTGAAAATGATGTTTTGAAGGTGATTATTTTAAAAAAATACAAATACTGACTATTTGAGATTTATTATGCCTGATAACTCTGCATACTTTTTAATTTTTTTTCATGTATGCCAATAGACACGCATATACTGTCTAGAATACTGTTAGAACATAAACTTCTGTGGACTATGTAAAGGTTTTGGATAAATCATCATTAAGACTAACACAGTCTCTCAATCAGGTCAAAAATGTAGTTTTTTGAAGCACCATAAGAATCGAGAAAGAAAAAGAATACATTATATATGTTGTAGGCTTAGGAAAAACATGAGTTTGGTGCATAGGTTTTCTTTGTCCAATTGATAATAGATTTAAAATTTTAAATACCTAAACTGTTACCATTGCAGATTTTAAGTACGACAGGCTTGTGCTTTAACAGTTCAATAGTTAAAAAATATGGCAAGCAATAGCTATAGATAGATGTGCGTGAACACAAATGCAACAGAACGTGAATGTGTGCTGGTGGAGCAGGGAAAAGGGATAGAAAAATCCCTAAATTCTTAATCCAAAATACGGATGGAAGTAGAAGAATTTGTATTGACATTTGAAGCTCCAGAGACAGCACTATAGCCTTCTGGTAGATATCCATCCATTTGAAGTATTGTTTACATACTCAGAAAAAACCTCTAAACTCAGATTGGCAGTTGCACATAAGTAGCATCAAGACATCTGAAGCTAAGCCTAAAACATAAGTTCTAATCTGTAAAATTTTGAAGTACTGAAAGGAGAATCAAAACTGGAATTGAAAGTAAAAAGCAGGACTGGGGGGTGGGGGAGATCCAAAACACATATTCAGTGGAGGTGAAAAACCTTGGAAGAAACAATTTTCACAATGCAGAGGCAGTAATTTATCTTGTAAGTTTTACTGCTGAAAAACATGTGGTCTGTGTTCTGTATGTAAAGTATTTCATTAGGAGACATCCAAATGCCCTCATTCTCTCTGCATCTGCAATTTGCCCTTCCTTTTGAGTGAGAGACAGGCACAACTGGGATCAGCAGCTCTTCTTTCTACAACCTTACTACTTTGGTCCCCAGGCCCAATGCAGCCAGCTTCACTCCCATGACTACTGCTGCTGTTCTTTGTTCTCTAGGAGAGGGTGAGGGAAATGGAAAGGTAAGAGACAAATCAAATGCAAAGTGGTCCAAAATCCCTTCATACCAAACCAAACTCTCATTTAACAGTGATGAGTGAATTAAACTTTTATGTCATCACTTTTCAAACACTCTGGGGTCAGCTTCTTTAAACTCCACTGCTCATGTCTGCATTACTACTCTCGGTGTGTTTACTCTTGGTGGCCCGAGCTTATTACCTACCTTTTCACTTGCAAGTCTCTACTGCCTGTGGTAATGGTCCTGGGCTGTAGCCTGTAGCCCAGGATTGCTTTACCATCCTGCAGACAGCAATAACAGTGGTTGTGGTGTTCCTTCAGACATGGAGAAGCTTTTCTCATCCTTTAGGCCTCCTGAACTACCATGAGCTCCTTTTCTGTCCATGGCTTCAGATACCGAGGCAGCGGTTTGTAATGTTTTATAACAACTGGAACAAACTTTTGCCCCTTTTTAGTATCCTAATGGCCTATTCAGAACAGGACTGTGAATCCCTTAGTGGCTTACTCCCTTGATCAAATATTAAATCTGAAATTTCTTCAGTTCTCTTGATAGCAATAAAGAGGTTCAATAAGGCAAAGGTTAGGCAAAGATTATGAAGCATTCTATAAAGAGACAGTTGTCCACTGATTCTGGAGAATCTTCTTCAGCTCTGAAAACTACAATCCCACCTGGCTGACCATTTGACATATTGTAGTAAGATTTCTAAAAGTATCATGTTTATTTTATAGTGTCTAATTTGCCTCACTCTCTATGCTTACTTGAATGTTTTTAGGAAATGCAGAATCACAAGACCACAGAATGCTTGGTGTTGGAAGAAACCTCTCCAGAGGTCATCTGAGTCAACACCTCTGCTCAATCAGAATCCTGTAGAGCAGGTTGGCCAGGAGCATGTCTGGCTGTGTTTTAAATATCCCTACAGATATCTCTGGCTCCACAATGTCTCTGGAAGCCCTGTTCCATTATTTGACCACCCTCGAGTGAAAAAAGTGTTTCGTGGTCAGCCAGAATTTAATTTTTAAAATTGTTCATTGCTTCTTGTCTTGTCAGTGGGCTCTGCTGAGCAGAGTTTGGTTCCCTTCTCTTCATTCCCCCCCCATCATGTTCTTAGACATATTGATGGGATCTCCCTGAGCCTTCTCTCTTTCAGGCTGAATAGT
>JAKEPQ010001005.1:15000000-15230000 GCA_024500445.1 Entomyzon cyanotis | reverse complement strand
AGCTAATGGTTAGTAAGAAGTTTCAAAAGTACAGTAGATCAGCTCCCACACAAACTAAAGTTCATGCATGAACAGTCCATTTTGAGGCAAATCTTACATATCCACCCACCAGTAAAATTTCATAGCTTCAGATATTCTGTAGTCCACTGTCTGAAGTGTTATGACACATTCAACAGCTAATGAATCCAGGTGGGTGTAAATGAAAGATACCTACATAGCTGTCATATATTGCTCACAATTACATTAGTCATCAAAAAGCGACAATTTGTGCCATTCCTAAGGACAAATATTCCTTCTGCAGGACTGAATGCTTTATTACATTTTAATTTTAAAGTATCTGATTTTTTTAAGGGCTAACACAATCATTTCCAAATACACAGCATGGAATAAAAATGTTGATCGTTATTTACTTTCCCTGCTCTTTCAGAGGAAATATAGCTGTTTTCAAGACTGGTTTTTTAAATAGTGCATCTGAAATGAACATGGAGTGACTGAAGATGTTTTGAAAACTAAGTAAACCTGTCACGAGCTTGACAAGGCTGCCAATGTAAAGGCAAACAGCTGTACAATGGCAGCGGAGAGGCACTGTGTTGTGTTTAAATACAGTCAGGCAGAAGCCAGTGGATAATGCTCAGTAATGGGTTAATCAATACTTATTATGGTTTTATTGGTTCACTAAAGAGAGAACAGAACCTAGTGAGCACAGAGTCAAAAAATCACTGCATCTGATCTAGATAACATCTTCTCTCCCTTAGGGATTTCCCTATTCAAGAATCCAATTTACCATGCCTGATTGACAAGGATTGGATCCTAGGGAATCACATAACTCTTTTTAGGACCCAATAAAATCCTAATGGATTTGTCTGACCGGTCAGGAGATTCAAGTTTTACTAAACTGAGGGGCTTTGTTGCAATTAGCCTGTATTCTACTTGCAGTTGAAAAGCTATTAGGAGTCATTGCTTTCTAAAATGCTGGAGTCATGCTGGGTTGTGAATGCCAGATAGAGTTACCTTTCTTTGTAAAAGGGGACTGTTACAATGGATCACAAAATTCAGAAAGCTTAATGTTAAATCACATTAAATTGGTGACCCAAATGATGACAAATAGTATCTTTCAATCTAAGGGTGATACTTATCTTTTGCATCTTATGCTATTAAAAATATACAGCAGATATCAGCCTTTGAAAGACATTTTTGAGAACGCATTATTTAGCATATTTTAACACCTCTAAAAAAACAGAATAAATCTATGAAGGTATTGCATGCAAAATCCTGTGTGTCAATCTGTTCATCATTTCAGAATACTATTTGCAAATATTTCCATTTTGTTGAGATTATATTTTCTTTTGTTTTATTCTTGTGGATGTCTATGAGAAAAATAAGAGTAGTTCAAGACTGAGTATCTGTGTGTTTCACTCAGATCCCTGGCTTGCCATGCAGTAGTCAAAAGGGCACAAGCTTTCAGAACTGAAATGTTGTGGCAGCCTGTTCTTGGCCTGGGAGAGTAACAGGAATGCCTAGATTGGATTCCAAATAATTGGGTATCACAGACTTGGATTAATGATAGACCAGACCATGTTTTGCCTGCATGTCTCAAGCTGAGTGATTATTTTATATCACAATCGAAACAACTTTTTCATATGTTTTCTGGGCAGCAAGTTTACCTGGACAGCAAGTGTCATGCCAGCTGAATCTGCTGCAAAAGCGCATATTAATTTATCTCCCATATGAGAAAAATAGAAGCTATTTAAAACATTGTGTTGTGATTAGTGTCACACTGGATTATTTGCAGAAATGCAGCTGCTGTTACTTTCAGTCCCTTTTACAGCATTTATATAATAAAAAATGGTGCATATAATTTAATGGATGACCATCATTTGTGTTGTACTTGTGGACAGGTTTAGAAAGTAACTTAAAGGCAGAAACACTTATAAAGTAAAATTAAAAGGAAGTAACCTGCACCTATTAAAGCAATACGAATTTTGATCAACAAATACTTTCCTTTGGAAGGAAAGAATGAAGAAATAACAGCAACATTACTTTCTTGATTTTTTCCCTCTTCTTCCTTCAGAATTTGAGTTTGCCAAGAATATCAGCACAAATCTGGCAAACATTCAGTCGTCTGCTTCAGACTAATATCATATATACTCTACATCCTTTTTTTTTCCCAACAACACTGAAATATTTGTAGTAGGAGTTCTACAAATAGACAAAAAGTTTAAGTTGTATTATGCTTTACTGTGTTGCTTTTTTCACTCAGTAGAGTAAGGGGAATAGCTCCTCTGAGGTCTTGTTTGCAGCTTCCAAACATTTTTCTTTAGAAATCCCAACCTACACTTCATCTGTTTTCACAGATTTCCTTAGACAGATTGAAACTTATTTTACTCAAATTCAGCTAAAAATGAGTAATTGAACAGAATTTAGGCATCTAAGCTATTTCTGCAGTCAATGGAGAAAGACAAGCATCTTTGGAAAGTACTTAATCTCAAACTACAGTTGGGACCATGAATGTCTTGTGGAAGTGCTTATATGGATTGAACTCATATGACCAATTGAAAGTAGAAATACAAGTTTGAAACGGTAAAAACTGAACTAAACACATCTCTCCCACAGTCATGAAGTGAGTCTGAGTCTGAGTGAGAGGGAATGAAACTAAAGAATTGCTAACTTCTCAAAATATTTTAATTCTTTTCCAAACACTGGAACTTTGTTTGAAGTTCAGATGTTTAACTGGCTTGTCTCTATCTCGTGTAGTTACATACATGTACTCACCTAATAAAAATTCATAAGGAATTTCTGGAGAAAATGTTCCTCACCCACAGATCAGCTATTTTTTCAGGTCATAGTGACTGATTTTATGGATATTCAATGCTCAAGAAAAGTATATATTGGAGAGCACTAGAGCCAGAATTCTTCTATTTATTTAAAGAAAAACAACCACATGGTTAATCACAAGTCAGTTATTCCATATTAACCCCCTATTGTGCCTTGCTTTATGGTAAGTTTTCAATCTTTTTTGGTGGGTAACATATTTTAATAGAGAGATTATTTAGTGTCTGTCTTACGTCTCCCGAATCAGTCACACAGACCACTTCCCCTATTTTTTGACAGCCCAGCAATACTTTGGTAAGTAGACTAACTACTTTGGATGAAAATTTATTTTAGGGAAGTGTGTAGTTCAGAATTTTCAAAAGTGACTATTGATTTGGAATTCCAACCTTGACACACAGAAGCGATGTCCCATTTTAGAAGAAAGGTAACGATTTTCGAAAAATCATCATATCTCTTACAGATTATGGTGTGCATGTAAGATATTTCCAAACCTCTTGAGAAATTCTTTTTCAGTTCCAGAATTGAAGCAAAACTGCAAAATTTAACAAATTTTCACTTCAAGTCCAACCTTTAAAGTACTTAATTTTGTTTTCAAAACCCATGTTGTGATGAAACAGTAAACGTGAGTATGCTGTTATTTAAAGCAATTTTGCATGGAAAAATGTCTGTTTTCAGCATTCCCAGACCTCTCCGTGTGCAGATGTGATTGTCCGACATGTTGAGACCAATTAACTACACCAGTTACAACTGAATAAAAAGAGCAATAGGATGTTCCAAACAAAACCCAGATTTCAAAATTAGACTACCAAAATAGAGTTCCAGAGTAGGGGTAAGTGGATATAGAGTACCTGCCATCTCCTGGATACTGAGTTCACTCTGAAGTTCCAAAAATCAGACTGAATTTCTTTGGATGCCAAATACTGAGATACATTAATTCAGACACTTAACCTTGAATTTCATTGCTTTTCCTTGTAGTAGAGCTTCCTAACATTATTGAAATGAAGCTTTCTGTCTGTGACTATGAATTTATTGCCTACTATTCTTGGTTTTTAGTGAGAAAGATGGCATGAATGCCAACCATGCATTCTCAGCTTTTTCACTTCAATTAGCATTTAAAAATTATTTTGAAGGAATCTAAAGTTTCAGTCAAAAGTGATCTATTTATTCAAGTTTTCTACAAACATTTTGTTTCTTTTTAAAAACTAAGTTTCTTCATACACAGCTAAAAAAAAGAAAAGCTTTTATTTTTTTATTCATCACTGGTAAAAATGGAAAATAAAAGAGCCAAAGTTACTGGTTGCAAGAAAAATTGTAACCATACACATATAATTTATATTACACACATAATTTTACACATGTACATATATATACTTTTTGCCCTTTTTTTTTGCATATATTTAATACAGTATAGGGTCTTGCTAATACAAAGAAAACAAATGCAAAAGGCATGCCCTGCTGTGTTATTCTATTGATGATTCAGTTATTTTTGTTTGATTTCTTCAATGACTGTATCACAAAGATGCTCTAGCTTTTTAAAGCTGTTCACTACAATTTATTGCCTTTTACTTTAATTATTACTTTATAGTAATAAATAAGTTCATTTAGCAGCTATTCAAACAAAGAAAAATATGTTTTTTTCTTGAACTTAAGCTGCCATGTGTACTTTGTGTGCCTTTACCTGCCAAATGAATGGCATTAAGACAAAAATACGTATCAATGTTGCAGAAAGGAAAGTTCAGCTTTAGGCCTTTTTTCTCATGCCAAAGCACAGGTGCTTCAGATACACCTAATTATAGCAGTAATTAAAGTTATTACCTTACCTGTTTATTCAAGGGCACAAGGACTTCTAATGGGAACAAATCAAGATGTAAAGACTTGCTGTCAATTAGGCTTGAAGGTTTGAGGAGATAATGAAGGAGGTTTGGAGTTGGGTTTCAGTTCTGCACAATAATAAAAATAGTAATTCAGCACCTCTTACTTTTCCTGGAACAGTCCCAACAGTTCAGGAGAAGAAAGACAAGAAGATTACCTGGGTAACATGATCTTAGGGGTACCAGAGAATAATAGTGTTCTCCCAGAGCCACATCTATGGCAGAGACTGCTGCCAACAGAAGATGGGACTGCTACAAATATAAGCCCGTCAACCTGAGAACAACAAATCTGTTCAGCTTCTTGTCACAGATCCTGTCAATATAGTGCAGGCCACAGAAGGACAGGTGAAATGTGACTCTGCTGTGGGCAGTGCACTCATGAGTCCTTGTCTTAGTAAAATGGCTTGACATGACTAGTGCTACTTTCACAGAGATGTAATTTAGGACTGACAGTACATTGAAAATATCCTTCTGCTACATGTTTTCTCAGACAGTGTGCCTCCATTAAAGTAAAGAAAGAGGAACTATGGCAACTATAGGGCAAGATAAGTGATTTACTGAGCTTCTGCACTTGTTCTGTCATTAGTTCTATCATTTTGAAACTCGCAGGTTCAAGAAAGGTATGTCATACTGACTGGGAATATTCCTATTGCATTGTTTATTGGCTTTAATATAACTGTGTACATGTACATAACTCAGGATAGACAGTTGCAGAGTTTGTTTGTGTATTACTAGCCAACTGAAAATATCAAATGTGCATCACTTAATGAATTCGATTAGTCACACATTTTAAATATTCTGTTCTTGCTGTCTGATTTCATTATGTGTACTTTGCAGCAAATTGCTAGGAATGTTGCTTGATAATTTGGAAGGTAGAATATTTCAGTTATAGCCATTAAAGTTTATTTCTTTGAGCTGGCAGTTCCAAATATTAGTGGAAACACAAAGCCTCTTCTAAAAAGTAGCTTCATATAAAAGGGAACATTAATTAATGGAAAGGAAATACTTGTATTTTCCTATTTTGATCTGGTAGGTTTTCCTCTCTTCTTTAAAGAGAAGAAAACAAATTGGGATAGCATCCTCTCTTTTATTTCATGTGTCCCACAAATAAAGAAATACGTTTTGTATGGTAACACAGTGGAAATTTGCAGCAGCAGGTGCATGGTACCTGGTTAGAATCTCTTCACACCAAAGTAAAACTCCAGCATGCCATTGATTAGAGCTAGGACCCTAATCATGTAATTTCTGTACTTTTACAATGAGTCTGATTCTTTTCTCCCCAAGAAAAATTGGGAAATATATCACAGCATTATACATAGATGCTTCACACTTACAATATAGTTGAGGGGGGTTGTTCTCACCAGCCAAACCATCCCACAGTGTTATGTTCCTATGATTTGCATTCCTATGCTCATGTTCCCAGCCTGTGGTGTCTCTTAAGAATCCATCAGGTAAAAAATGGTGTCTTGATGTTAATTTAAAGCCAGGACCTTGCAAACAGATCCATTCACACATGTCCCATTGATTTCATTAATTTTGCAAGATGCAGAATTCAGGCCCAAAGGGTTATGTTAATTCTGTATAGGGACTTTGAGGAAGCTCTCCAAGATTAGGGGAGGTGTGAAATAGGTTTCTTACTTCAGTATGCTGAAGCTCGACTGATGTTGTCTGGGTCACACTAAAGAAGATTAGAGCCTCAGGGAAAATTTTAGGAAAATGTTTTATTTACAGATAAATTTCCTTATTTTTATTTTTCTTTTCCTGCCACTGTTAAAAGAAACATCAGCAAAACCACAGACTCTTTTGTAGTTTCCTACTGATTACTCCCAACCCAAAGTCCTAATCCTCTATTTATTACATCATGAGTGGTTATTATAGAAATTACTGAGGTTATAAGCAAGGTTATGATTTTAGTGGTGGAACAAACAGCAGAAAAAATGGGCATTAAGTAAATATGTAGCCCTTCTGGGATTTGTAATGTGTTCATGAACCAGTAATTTCTCCTCTTATAGTCAAGGGGTTTCAGATAAATACAGTCAAACTTGCAACATTGACTCCAGGACAAACACTACTCCAAAGTCCTTCAATGGAATCATTGCTTTTTATTCCAAATCCCATACCAACAGAGACCCAGCTCTATTAAGTGGGAAATGAATGTCAGTCAATTTTTCCTTTTATTCAAAATTCAAAGACTCCTTTACTGTGAGGTGAGTTAGTGGAGAGTTATTAAGGGAAAGCCTAGAACTTGGCAAACATACAGACAGCTGAATACAAACTTCCTACTTTAGCTACTTAGTTATCTAGACTGAGGCCTGAAATACAGAAGCTTGAACACAGGAGTAGAGATCACTCCATTTACTATCAACAGGAGGCCACTTCAGAAAGGGTCTGTAGCCAGGCAATTGTAAGCACAAGGCACAAAACAGCTGGTCTCACATCACATCTGTGAAAGACAACCATTTCACAATTTTGTCCCCTTGCCATGCGCTGACTTACAAGTCCTGCATTCTGTCTCATGCTCCCTCAGTGCATGTGTGTACCTGAATATTTTGCATCAGACTCTTGTTTGTTGAAAAACAAAATTAACAAGGACTAGGAAGTTTTCAACTCTATTAGGGTAAGGATGGGCCAAAATTCAGGACTGCTACTTTTGTGGCAAGTATCCTTGTTTGGGTCATAGGAAGCATTCTTTGTGCTGAAGAATTAGCTTCACAATGACTAAGTCCTTTCTGGGATATCCTGGATGTGTCAGAATCTTCAGTTGAGCTTCCTCAGCATACATTGCACCTAATGCCAGCACCAAGGGAGATGCAGGCTGAGCAAAGACACAGTTTTAGATTTCTCTAGAGTCAGAAAAGTAGGCTTTCCATGACATTTACTTTCTTACTATGACTAATTCAGATTATAATTTCCTTCAGGCAGGGATCTATCACTGTTTGTTTTAGTGTGAGATCTTCCACATTCTATAATTCTCAAAGCAGGAGTAGAAAACAGAATATATATGGCATTTCAGGGAGAGTTGCTTCTGAATGCTTTATCTTTCTGTTTTTAGTTACTGAGTCAAAAATCTTCCTCTGAAGGCAATAGAGACACTTGCATGAGTAATGATCGAATCTGGTGTATCTAATAAAGGCTTGTATAGCCCATCTTTTCCTTTTTTTTTTTTAAGGAGGTTCTTCTTTCCCTGTCTCTTACATATATCTAGCACACTGTATTTTTCCTTTTTATATCAATATATTATTCCTTTCTGTGTATGTACAAAAAATCTTAGTGTACTTCTAGTAACTCAATAATTTGAAAGCATTTAAAAAATCCTTTGCATTCCACAGTATCAGTATTGTGACAAAGACTAATTTTATCATTTTTCTTGAGGTCCTCTTTTCAAGATGATTTTGCTTATGCAGTAATAGTCTACTCAGACAAACTTGCCTTCATTCATTCATTAATGTGAATGAACACCAGCTTTTCTAGAGAAAATCCCTCTTTGTGAAAATACTGAATTATCACCACTATATACCTCCTTGATGACACCTACTCCCACTGAAGTGACACAAAAAGAGAGGGAGGATAGTAAGACATGAAGTCCAGGGGCACTCACAGCAGACATCATGACAAATTATGTAACATCAAGCACCTGGGAAACCCATGATTATTGTTTGGAGTGTCAAAATATCTGCAGACTGTAACAGGAAAGTGCTGCCTGCTTTTCCACTTTGTTTTTTAAATATTCCATGCACTCTTTGAAGGCAGTCCCATGACAGCAGACAACAAACTGAACTTCAAATAAATAACGGATGCTGACATTGTGCATGATTTTTTTTCACTTTCCTTGAATTTTCACTCTCCAGTTTTACAATTTCCTGGACCAAGAAGCAATCTACCAAAAGGGCACAACTTGAACTGGTCAAGAACTGGGTCTCTGTTTCCCTTTCATGTTGCAGAACTGAAAGCAATAGATATTATGTTCTTTCTCCCTTTCAAACTACTCTTGATCTGAAAAAAGTACAGGGGGCAAATACAGTGTCTTTCCCACCTGCTTCTCTTGCTAGCCTGCTTATAGGTGAGAGACGATTTTCCTTATCATGATGATCTAGAATCTGTTTTTTCTTAGTGACCCTAATTTCTTTTTTTTCTAATGAACAGACAAGAATATGCTGACCAAAAGAAATAGTTCATTTAAAATATATATTGGGAAAACAGGCACTCAGATCATTGCTGGCCATCCCTAGAAATATCATGACTGCTCATGCATGGACTAAACCTTGTGAAGTGCTAAATAGTATACCTCCATTGGCCTCACTTTGCAAAGACAACTGTCTAGGAAATGTGGGAAGTTATATCAAGTTCTACTGCAGTAGATCAGGGATTAAAGATCAATATAAGCAGCTTTGATGCTTCTAAGTCATTTGCCTAAACACACACTATAGACACAGGACAAGAAAGGAGTTTGTCATATACACCTCTCTCCTAGAGAGAAGCTTAAAGTGCCCTCTTACACAGTGCAATTTACCCTGAGTGCAGATTGCATTACAAAAGGGTGAATGGCCTCTACAAGGCAGCTATTCCCACTCCTTTGCAGATGCATGGGGAGTGAGTAATGTCTGCCTATGACCCTTGCCCCGACATACTGACCAGCACAGCCTGTCTGGTGCAGAGAGGAGAAATCATCTGTACCAGGTAAAAGGCTAATGCAGTTTATTTTCTTCCTGGAGCAAGGGGTAATCAGGGACTATATGGTGACTCTCTGAGTCATGGTTCAGTCCCTGATCTCCAGAGACGGACAGAGCACAACTGCCAGGGATAATTCAGCAGTCTGCCCCATGAAAAAAAGATGTTAATCCAGAACAGAACATTACATTATAAGGAGTGGGAAAGCTACCAAAAAAATGTGCACATCTTAAGATGGTGATGTCTTTTGAGACACATCTTAAATGGTGAGGTCTTTTTCTTTTGGGTGACTTAACCCCCTTTGCAACTACTCTGGCTTGCTCATGTTCTTGCATTGTCTCAGACTATTATCACAGACACACCAATCATTTCTACAACTGCACTGCTTGTAACTTTCAGTAATTATTTTTCAAATTAAATTTTTTACATTTTTACACAAAAATTAAAAGATAGGCCCAAGTTAAACCATTTTAAATACATTTCTTTGATCTTATTCCTAATAAGATAAAGAGTTCCTATACTGGAAAGATTTATCTGTCAGCTTCCAGTTAGAACCAAAACCTTTGCTAATATGCCTTTGTTTATGAATAATTGTAAGATTGGAGTTCAGATGTTCTTTAAAAATATAAAAAATATGGTTTTCTGTGCTTTTAATCTCTATAAAAATATATTTGTTTATGTACCTATTATATTTCAAATTGTAAAACAAAACTCTTGCAGATGCTGATTTTCAGCCATCAATCAGTATGTATGAACTAATTAATTCTTGGTTTTTTCCATGTCATAAAACCAAGAATGGTCACTGAAAAGTTTTGCTAGAGTGATAGCTTGGACAAGAGATACAAATCTCAATTTATAGATTTGTTTATCTCCTCCTGCAAATGTTAGAGAATGCAAATTATTATTCACTGAACTTACCCTAGTGCATTTAATGAGAATGCTTGAAGGACTGTAGATTACTTGTATGATAAACATATTGCAAGATCTGGCTAATATACATGAGGCAATATTATATCAAGCAGTGGAGATTGTATGTGAGATAGTCCTATCTCTGTTACCTTCAGGGTAATGATCATTCAAGGGTGTGTCAAATGCATCTCAATACTTCTATTTTTTGCACTCTGTGAAAGAGCAGGGAGAGTTATTAAGTGTGCAGTACCAGGCCTGCTTTTACTGATTAAGGATAAGGCAGTCAGTTTCCTTCTCTGACATCACGTTATTGTAGTTTTCAAACAGACACTTCACACTTCGTGTGAACACCAACCATAATTTCTGTCATGATTCGTTAAGATCCAACAAACCCTCCTAAGGCTACTGACGAAACTTCAGCAGTTAATATTCAAAACATGAAAATCTAGGCTTGGATTCTAATTTGCTACTGATGCAATATTAAAGCAATATATGTATAAAATATTAATGCTGTATTTGTTCTGAATTTATTTTATTTAATTTTTTACACACGGATAAAGCCCTTGTGGCCTTAAAACAACGTGTCTCATTTTCAAGGATGTCCTGGGGGGGCAAACAGACAAGGAGTATACACAGAGCTTAGTAATCTGAACAATAGCATGGTAGAAGAACTGTGCTGAAAGATATACTCTTTCATGAGCAATAAGGGTTTTGCTGATAAAAATAAAAATGTTGTCTTATCTGTTTGACCAGTTGATAGGATATAATTTCTAATACTACACCCTTGAACCCATCCACAGAAGAGGAAGCCTGGAGAAAACTTGGAGATAAGGTCCTTCACTTATTCCATCGGTATCAAGAAAAACTGAGATTTTCTTTTCTGACAGACCCTTCCTCTTCAGTAATCAGATTAAGTCATGCATGAGAAGCTTTGTGCATTATAATTGTTCAGATCAGGAAAGAAATTTTGTGGTAATTCTAGCTTCATCTCTAATGTTTTCCAAGTCTGAAGGTTTAAAACTAAAAGCAACAAAAGTCTTATAATCAGATTTAGATTAATTAACAGTGCATTTATGGCAGTTCTGAAAGTATTAAGTTCTTGTATTTTTTTAAAATATTCTCCAAACAAAGTGGGATGCTGTGCCCTATATGACTTTCAGGCACTACCTGCTTAACATTCATCATACCCAGTTCTACAGAACTCTGACAATTATTTAGGGATTTGGAGAGAAATAGAAAGAAGTTTTTGTCTGTGTTTCTGTGTCCAGTGTTCAGCTACATTCTGGCTGCAATCAGTGAAGTTCCCAACCATCAGTGCAGTGAGGTCTTGGAACAGTAATGCTGGCAAAAATAATGAACTGCATTTTAAATGGAGTTTAATAAGGTTATGAAAAAGATCATATGATGTGACTTCCTGGAATACTAGAGGCCTGAAATTGATGATCTCAGCAATCCCTCCCAGACCCTTGTACCTAAATTTGAAAGGCTTTTTGCCTTTAATATTTGAATTGCTAATCTGCATAAAAATCCCAATACTACTTAATTTTCTTAAATTCTTTTACTTTTTCAATCTGGAGGCTTCATTGTGATTTGTAGACATACCACCATATTGTGGAATATATAATGCTGCAGTTATAAAAATGCAGTTCTATGATGCATGAAAAAGAGCTCTAATCTCCTCATATTCCAAACTCAACATGGTAAAAAACATCCAGCAAACTACTTGGGCATGAGGACTCAAGTTCTGCATAAAATTTTCAAAGTGACAGAGTAACAAGAGTTCAGGAATTACCTTATGAATTGTTACCTGCCAGTTCTTGAGGCAGCCATGATTTAACACTGACATTGTGAGTGTTCCAAGCAACTTTTCTTCCATTTGCAGTGCAAATAAGTAGGTGGTTCTTTAGGATATGGAGAAGCCCTGAGCTTCTGTTACCATTAAAAGTAACAGTTTTCTTTATTCATTGCAGCTAAAGGTTATTCTTATGTTATTCTATATTTGCACCTGGGTTTTTTTCTGAGTGGGAGATTGCAGCCAATGGAAACACTCAAGTAAGAGGCAGATTTTGTGTCCTGCGTCAAAGCTGCCTCATGGAGAAAAATAGGGGCTTTCAGAAGGAGGATTGTCTGACCGACCCAGAATATGCATCATCTGCTTGGTCTGAGTCATAGGAAAGGGAATAAAAAGAAGGGAGATAGGTCTGGAGGTAACTAGAGACCAGTTAAATCAAGATTGTTATTAAAAGCAAGTAGTGAACAAGGAATAGGAGGGCAGTTTAGACATCGGGATACACAAGTTTAACATACATATTATCCTATGTAAGCAGAGTTGGATATGGCATAGGAAATCAAACAAAAGCAACAAAAAACCCCAGTTATTTAGATATTTGAATTAAAAGAGAGCAGAAGAGAGTAGTGATATGGAATCTATATTGGAAAGAAAAAAGGAAGCTAAATCTGTCCCACAAATTAAATTATCATCTTGCTGCAGCTTTTAATGGGCGTGTCAATGCTGAATGTGAAAAATAATACAGGTTCAGTAGTGAATTAAGTAAACACTAAAGAAAATTCAAGCATCAAAAGCAGAAAAAAAAGCCTCTAGCAGTTTAATGAACTAAAATCAAATCAGATTGTGTGATGTAATTGAAGAAATCTGAAAGCACTAACATGAAATTGCAAGAACTTGCATTGTCTTTAATATACATCCATCAAGTAACAACTCTACTATTTTAATGCAAAATAGAAAATGCAATTTGTTAATTTGAGAAAAGGCAATTAAAATGGTCAAGGCAATGTTGTAGAGTCCCCCTAATTTGATCTCCATTTTATGCAAGGCTATAGAATTAAATTCATAAAGGCAAGTAACAAGCAGATTACAACTGCAGAGCTCTGCACAGAGCTCACATCCTTATGTGGTTAAGTTTCACTGTTTTATTTGGAAGCCATAATATCTCCTTCAATGGAATTGTCTGAGTGGTTGTGGTGGGTTAATCTTGAGTGGCTGCCAAATGCCCACACAGCTGCACACTCACTTCCCCTCCTCGACAGGACAGGGGGAAAAAGTTTGTGGGTCAAAATAAAGACAGGAAGACCAATATCAGTTACTGTCATGGTCAAAACACACTTGACTTGGAGAAAATTAATTTATTGTTAATTAAATATATCATTGGATGGTGGGAAACAAACCCAAAAATAAAAACACTTTCTGCTCTCTACTGCCATTTTCCCAGGCTCAACTCCATTTCTTTATTCCAACTCTTCCACCACCACCCCCACTGCCTACTCCAAGTGGTGCAGGTAGGATAGGGAATCAGGGTTGTAGCCAGTTTATGACAGTTCCTTTCTGCCAATGCCTTGCCATGTAAGCTCAAGACAATTGTATGAGTCTATTTAAAAAATAGTTCAAGTTGTTATAGCTACTCTAACTTAGCCATGTTGAGTAGGATACATATATTTATTTCTATATAATATCAAAAGGATATGCTCAATATTCATTTTCCAGGAAAAATAAAAATTAGAACAATGTATGTGTGATTTAAATTGTTTTCTTCAATAGCTAGTTATTTCAAAGAATTAATAGGTTTTTTAGTTTGTTTTCTTTTTTTAATAGGAACAAAAATTCTCTGAGTTGTAGATTTGTTGATTGTAGGAGTAGTATGGTGACTGATCAAATTTTTCTTTCATTCTGTTCATTATTTGAGGGTACTAAAGGGTTAGGTCTTTATATATATGGGGCAGAAATGTTAAAATATTTGAAAAATGCAGTAATGCTCTAAATGGACTTCTGAGATTTTTGAGGATTCAGAAATTGAAGAGTTGCTGAGTTTTACCCCTGATTGGTAAGACATTTCTCTGGTGTTACACTGTGTGATGTTTTCATATTAGAATGTTTAAAATGCTGGAGTCTGAAATTATATTTATTTAAATACTAGACAGGGTGTTGATATCATTGTAAGCTTCCCTAGCTTGCCTTCAGTAAAATTACTTTACTGTCAGACTAGGAGGATATCTTTTACTCCTTCTAAATGAGCTACTTTTTCATGGCTTTTTGTTCATATCCTCCACTAACATCACAACCAATACAACCTCTTTTATATTGAGAGGTATTATTTTTTCTACCAGCATGTTGCATATTTAGTGGTCATCTTTAACATTCTGAAGAGACAAGACTGAGGAGAAGCTGACTCTCCCATGTTGTTTTGCAGTGTCCCACATTTATAGTAGCAAATACTAGAGAAATCAAGTCATCAAATTTAGTGCTGCAGTAAATGGTGAAAATTTCAAAATGGCAATATTGTTGACTTTTTCTGCTGTTGTTTTGTTGCTGTTTAAAAGATATGCTTCTTATTCCAAACAGATCATTTTGCAAATATTTCCTTCCTTTACTGCTCTGTACCTGGTTTTATTAGACTGTGCATGAAAAGCTGCAAAATTCTGGGAGTGACTTCTCCTTTCCAGATTTTTGTGGAACACATTGCATGCCTTAGACATTGTACAAAGAGAGCAAAAACTTTACTAGCTAAAAAGAAATATCCCAGAGAACAGTTTTAATCTCTAAAACTTTTAATAAGAAATGGAAGATTTTTTCATCCCTCAAATTAAAAAAAAAAGGTAGAATACTTAGAATGAAAAGTTCTAAGTATCTTTGAATACTGAAACCAAAAATCACATTTCTTTACTGAGTTGTCCTGACTGAGAATAATAGTAAATAATTCTTGAATCATTTGAGAAGAAATAATAGAAATGAGGTTATAACAAATACTTGAGAAGTGCTGAGGATGCATTTTGGTACAAGCCTTGGAAAAATGCATTCAGAGAGATGAAAAATTGTTAAATTTTTTATTTCATTGCTAGATTTTTGTTTCAGTGACCTTTCTTTCTGCTGTAGTGTGTGTGTGCACAATTTTTGTTAGTGTGGTTTAGAAAGCTAGCAATTGGCTATGAAAAAGTTCAATAAATCAATAGCAATTGTTTTGATAACAAGAAGTGGGACACTGTGGAATGGCTCTTATAGCATTATGCATTTTGGTACAGCCACGACTTGTTTGGGTCTATTAAGCTAGTATTTATCTATGATTATATAGGAAATTTAGTCATAGAGATGGAAGCTGGCAATTATTATCTAATAATCAACTTACTATTCCATAAAGGTAAAAAGAATCAATCTGTATCTTTGCACAGTTTGTAGAACTGTGTGTTTTCTACAAAACATACTGATGTGTCTTTTTCATTCATCATATAAGAAATGAAGAACATGAAGCGAGCCCAGTACTCCTGAAATATGTTCATGCTAGTTTTAACTTGGATTGAGTTAATCTTCTTGCCAGTAGTTAATATGGGGCTGTGTTTTGGATTTGTGCTGGAAACAGTGTTGATAATTCAAGGGTGTTTTCCTTACTGCTGAGCCATGCTCACACAGAGTCCAGGCCTTTTCTGCCTCTCACACCACCCACCAGCAAGCAGGCTGCACACATGAAGCTGGGTGCAGGAGGAAGGAGGGGATGTTCACAGTGATGGTGTTTGAGTTCCCAAGTCACCATTATGTGTGATGGAGCCCTGCTTTCCTGGAGATGGCTGAATACCTCTCTGCCTAGGGGGAGTGGTGAATGAATTCCTTGTTGCTTTGCTTGCATGCACACTTTTTGCTTTCCCTGTTTAGCTGACTTCATCTCAACCCATGAGCCTTTTCACTTTCACTCTTATTCTCTTCCCAATCTGAGTGACAGGAGCAGTGCAATAGGCTGTGTGGTGCTTAGCTGCCAGCTGGGTTTAAACCACGACAATATTAAACTGAAACCCAGGAATATTTAATATATATCTGACTCAGACTTTTTAATAATTACTATTTTGCATTGCCATTCATTAAAATAACAAGAAAAAACATAATTATTTTCTTCTGGGAGGTTGATCTTAAAACTTCACAAAACCTCTGAATGTATCTAGCTTTATTTTATGAAATTACAAAGGCTGAATGCATAAATGCTGTTCACAAAATCCCAGTATACTACAAATAGGTTGCATTCAATGAAGCTTGGGAGATAACCCTAAACAACTAGAAGAGAATGAGGGTTTTTTTCACAGCAAGTAGTAAATTTCAGAACCTCCTGCCACAGGTGATTGTGGTGGCAGAGATCCAGCACAGACAAAAAAAGAGATTAAAAAGTGCATGGACAGTAGATCTGTGAGAAGGTAGTAAGAGAATGGCTAGGCATACAAAACAACAAATGCAGCAACTTGCTGCTGTTGGAAAATTGCAGGAAAAGCACTGCAGAGCCACATGGTTTGTGCTCTCTACTTAAATAGTTTCTTGTATTTCCACTGCTGAAAATTAATACGAGCTAAATCAGGTAAAATTAATACAGGGAACTTCTTGCAGGGAATTAACACAGGGAATTTACTGATAGGCATGTTTGTCCTTGCACAGTTTTAAAGTAAACAAATTTGTCATTCTTGTCTCTAGCTAGATTTTAAACTCATGGATCTTGGCCTTTGGCCTCTTCTTCTGGGTGTTTTGGACATTTCCTAAGCCTTAAGGACCCAGTTATGATGTGGGAACCCTTCAAAAATTCAATGAAGAATACCGTCCAGCCCTCCATCTTCACCTTAGAAGTCCCATCTATCTTTCTTTTCTTTTTCTTTTTCTTTTTCTTTTTCTTTTTCTTTTTCTTTTTCTTTTTCTTTTTCTTTTTCTTTTTCTTTTTCTTTTTCTTTTTCTTTTTCTTTTTCTTTTTCTTTTTCTTTTTCTTTTTCTTTTTCTTTTTCTTATTCTTTTTCTTTTTTCTTATTCTTTTTCTTTTTCTTTTTTCTTTTTCTTTTTCTTTTTCTTTTTCTTTTTCTTTTTCTTTTTCTTTTTCTTTTTCTTTTTCTTATTCTTTTTCTTTTTCTTTTTCTTTTTCTTTTTCCTTTTTCTCTTCTTTTTCTCTTTTTCTTTTTCTCTTTTTTTCTTTTTTTCTTATTTTTATTTTTCTTTTTCTCTTTTTCTTTTTCTTTTTCTTTTCTTTTTTTTTTTTTTCTTTTTCATGATGATGATGATTGATAGTGCGTACAAATATCTGCAAAGCTTTTTGCATCTAGGTCAGCAATGAGAAGATTCAACCCAGTACTATTTTCTGGACAACTGCTTTCAGCACAACACCCTTCCTTTTAGAACAATTCTTCTTTTATTTCCTTATTTCCTACCTACCTATTTCCACTTTATGGCTCCTGGACTAACTCCCATCCTTACCATCTTAACAAATAATTTTGAAAGTGGCACTGTACAAAAAGCAGTTCTGAAGTCATGACAGATTAGATCTACTGTATTTCCCTTGTCTGGAGAATCAGTTATCTTATCAAGAAAGCTATTGGGTTAGTCTGGCATGATCTGTCTTTGATGAACCCAAGATGCATTTTATCCTGTTTTCCAATCTACTTCCTTTCCTAGTTATTAATAGAAAGTTACATTGGACATGATGTGCACTTCAATTAGTTTCATAGTTAACTGTCTTACACCTTGAAGTACACCAAAGAGTAAACCCGCTAACAGTCTAAATACATAGTGCATTTTTTTGACCATAAAAAAATACTTCTTGAATATGACACATTGCTTTTGTGACTCGTGACTTGCATATGATGGTAATTTACTGAAGAAATATAAAGCCTTTGGGCTACCATAAAAAGACAAATATATGTGAACTTGGAATAAAATATTTTATTGTGTTAATGGGGGACTTCTTACTTGGGCATATAAAGACCTAAAAATAAAGAATGAAATTGCTCATAGTTAACCTGGTTATGTATTTTGCCTATTTTGAAGTGCTTACTCATGCTTACTGAAGCATTCTTAATTTAAAAAAAAAAAAAAAGCTACACAGAAAACTTTGTTTGTTTGTTTTCTCATGATTTTGGAAGTGAGGAGAGTGATTCAGGTACCAAAGCATAGATGCCTCATGGCGTTTTACACTCGCTAGGGAATTCTGGCTGGCCTCTAGCAGCTGTTCTGAAAAGTGCAGATGTCCATAGGTTTCATGTCAAATCTGCTGTGTTGTGTGTATGCTCTCAGTCCAGACAAGCTCCCACAGTGAGCTTGTATGTTTAGACACCAGAATCATTGCAGAAACGTGGCACATTTCAAATAAATTATAACAAGAAATTTATGAAGAAAGTTTATAATTAATACAATGCATACTGCTAATGTTTAGTATATAAACCTTTTGAACAGTCATTGTTATAGGTCAAGTAATGAAAACTGACATGTAAATTGTTTGGTTATTTCTGAAAGATCTTATATTAATTTTTAATAAACTCTTTCAAAAGGTACTGAGAAAGTCTAATCTATCAGTAAATTGTGTAATAGAGTAACATCAGACACTAGTGCTTTTATACAATCACCCTGGCAAAAAGCAGGAAGAATTTTTTTTAAAGGAAAATATGAACTAAAGTAAATATTCTTATAATCCTGTCAGACTGGAAAAGCAAATGCCTCCATTTGGGAAAAGCTGTATGCCATGGCTGAATGATCCATTTTGGGGTATTAAAGCAAAGACATCCATGTCAATCTCAATTGCCATTATAGGGTGCAGAGTAGAAGGCATTGAAATTAAGAATAAGAGCAGTGTTATCTGCATACAAGTTAATTTTGGAAGAGAATATACATTTAACTTTATGTCTGTGCTTTATTCCTTCATTATATGCAATGACTAAGCTTCCATATCAAACAGCACTATTTTTCTGAATTGAAGTCTTATTATTTTATATCAAGAACCAAATTTTCAGATGCTCTGAATACATCTAACTTCCCTAAAATCAGGGGAGCAAAATTCAACCTTAAAACTCACACGTTTGGTCTGAAAAAACCCAAAAAATAATTTTTTGTTCCAATCTCTTTTATTTATATTTGCAATGTAATTTAAATGATAGCAAATAGTCTATTCCATAATAAATTTGAAACTGGTCAGTATCCATGATATGATAAAGTTTTTAGTTCTTTTATATCCTTCCATTATCTTTGAAACATTTTCATTTGAAAAACAAAGTGTGTGCTTACTTTTAGCAAGAAACTAGACTTAGTACATTATTCTCTAGTGTTTCTGTACTTGATTTTCCTGATGCCTTTTACTGTAGAGCCCTTTGAATTGGTGTCAAAGAAAATTGCACAAAGTCAGTGTCCTCTAAAACTTAGCAAAGGTAGGAGAGAGACCACGTGTTGCATACTAAATTATCATGCTCATCATTTTGGCAGTGCTAAGAAAACAGCATTAGACCATTATGGAAATGGATCAATATTGCCAACTGCATGGTTATGTATACATATATATACATATATATGTATTTATATGTATATATATATATATATATATATATACACACACACATATACTTGTACATATATATATGAATAGAACTAGGAACAGAAATAGTCATTTTTGTTGTGATGAGAGCTAGGTCTCTTTTGTATTTCTCTCACTATGGTAAAAGTGAAAGTTTTGAGCTAGTAAGCAGAAGCACAAAAGAGATCATAGTGGGCCAGTTTTCATATTTAAGATTCCTCTTTGTGGAGAGAAAAAAAACTGGACTGTGCACAAATACCTGAGATCTTAATTTCTTGCATCTTGAAGAACACAATGTTAAAATATTAAAAATAGATAATAACTAGCCTTTATAATATTTACAGTGATTCACAAAAATATTCTGATGAGTCAGGATACTAAAAGAATGACTGCAATTATTAATAGGCTAACAGAAAATATTTACATTTTAAATATCAAAGAAAAATCTCCAGACATAATTTTCATTGTTGCATTCTTTGTTTAGGCTATGAGTCTGTGGACTCTTGTAGTAATAAACTGATATGAATAGGTCTTCTCTTTCCACATAAAAGTATTTATAAAAATAAACATGCAGCTAATAGCACTGACTGATGACTGCTTGCAATGGATGATTAAGTGCACCCACAAAAATATCTAGCATAAGTTTACAAACTCCCAGTTATAAACACTATGTTATTTAGCATAAATGCTTATTTAATTGGATCTGTTTGGGCTGTTGCAGTGGGGTAGACAGATTGAACAGCAAGCACTGCTGAAATATAGAACTTGCAATTCAGTAGGGATTTAGCCATTTGGGATACAACAATATAGTATGGAGTAATAGGTTCATAGGATATTTCAGGCTGAAAGGGACCTCAAGAAGTACCTAGGCCACCTTTTTTGTCAAAGTAGGGTCAGTTGTGAGATCAGATCAGGTTGCTCATGTCTTTATCCCGTCACATCTAAACCTCCAAAGGATGGAGACTACTTAAGTCAGTTGCCGTGCTTGACTGTACTCATGAAGAGCAATTTTTCCTTATGCCCAGTATGAGTTTTTCTTCATCCTGTTTACCCTGGCTTTGTCTTGTCCTCCCAGGATGCATCAGTGTAAATAACCTGCCATTGTGTTCCTGGCTGTTGACATACTTGTGTTTCTCCTGAGGTCACTCTGTACAACTAAAAGTGTTGGGTTTTTCCACTTTTTGTAGTTTCACTCAAGGGAAGTTCAGCCTGAGTAATTCAAACACACTATTTCAGTCAAGTGAGGCAGTGAAGAGAAATCCTATGCTAATATTGCCCTTTATCATCCAAGGTAAGCCTGCATGGTACAGTGGAGAGATTGTTGTATATATACATATATATGACCTAACTTGAAATTATCTAAGATATTGAAATATGTGTTACCTGTAACATCAGCCATAGAAGTTTATAGTTGATGTACAGGATTTGTTGAGAACTTGCCTTTTGTGGAAGGGATAAAAAGGAAAGAACTGAAGTTCATCAATTTGAGATAATTTTATATATATTGGAACTGTTTATTCAGATTTCTGAAAATACTGCTCCTTGTTATCTTAAAGAGAACAACCTGTCTTTCCTTTTTTTCTTTGTTTATTTATCTTTTAATATTTTTATGTTTATTACTTCATTAATATGATACTTCAGGCTTTGCTGTCAAGTTTTGTCCAAAGAAAAATCATTTGTTCGTAGTACAAAGGCTGAAGAATGTCTGATGTCTCTGTCTTAGGTGTTGCTTTCATTATCACCCTAAGGAGTCATCCAGATTCTGCAACATAGGCTGTCTAGTTTGAGCTTGAGTAATAGTGTCAGGAGGAACAGAGTGTTTTTCTCCCTCTGGAATGCAGCTAAATGTGAAAGTTAAATGTGAAGTTCATTACAATGCAGAACATGAGTTCAAATGAGTTAAGAAATACCACTTTTTTGCCTTGCATCCAAGTGAAAATTTTCTACTAGAGAATTCTATTTTTATTGTAATGCTTAAACCCCAAACATATCACCAAAAAGTGAAAGCCTTCTTGTGGCTTTTATGGGGTGCTCTTTTATTCTTAACTCTAGCCCAAAACCTCTAGTTTGAAGAGATGAACGGTGATGTGAAGGACCTAGTTTTCGTACTGCACAAGATTTCAGGGAATTTGATTTCAAAACAGCCCCTGCTGGTTCCAGGGACTGGTGTTGGAGTCTGCCAGGTGCTTTATGGAATCTATCTTACAGCTGGATTTTACCCAAAACAATTTCAGTTTATGGTACATGAGAACTGTCTGTGATATGAATAAATGTATAGTAAGTAGGGACAATTAGGAAATTTGGTTCAAAACAATGTAATAAAATGCTAATGGGAAAGCATCAACCGAGAACTGAATTTCAACAGGTAGGGGACATAGGAGCTAATCCACAAAACAATAAGATCTCATATATTTTATTAATTTTAACAGGAAATCTTAGAATATTAAAAGCAAAAATAAAGAATTATCTATATTTTCATTTTTTCTCTTACACTGTTATACAAAAATATAATATTGAAAGCCAAGAGATGGCTTGTGTATGTCTACGGTGGTGCAAGTTGCATTGTCTTGCTTGCACTTCTGAAACAGATGGATGATGTGTCATATTTTGTTTGAGAGTAACTCACTTTCATTATTTGGAATCCAAATAAGGAAAATTATAGCCAATTAAATAATTTATGACATGTAAAACCACCAAATTTGTTCCCCTTTCAATAAATGTTTAGCAGTTATTTTAATAATGAGAACCAGAGTTTCTTGAAAAATGCATAACATCACTAATTTGAACTCTTGCTTATACAGTTATTGCATAGATATTTCCAAGAACCAGAAAGAACTTTAAAATTTATACTCAAAAGAGCTTTTGGCATTCCCATGCAGAATTATTTTGTTGCTACCTACAAAGATTGCTGCAGCTATACTGGCAGAACCTTACACACTTTTAATGTAACATGTTTTACAGAATGACTGACAGTGTTGTTCCTGACTACACCACAGAATACATCAGAAAAAGATCTAGAAAGGCAGCTGAAGAAAGGACAAAGGAAAGCCTCAAGTTGCTCTGACCTCTAAAAAATTTATTCAGCAGGAAGAAAACTATAACTTTAAAAAACAACAAATATTGTGAACATTTTTTTCATTCCAGTCATCTGAAACCTAGAAGGGAAAATTACTATGCATTTTTTCTGGATGAAAAAAATCAATACTCTTATCCAAATCTTCCTGTATCTCAAAAATATTTTTGTGAATTTAGCTATACAAAAGCTGAGTTCAATGGAATTTTATTATATTTGGTGTTTATTTGTTTCTAAGCTATCCTGGAGAATTTTTTAATACTATATTTCCTTTCCACTTTTATCAAAGTAAAGCCTTTAACTAAAGAGAATAAGCTCCTCTCCATATTCTCCAAAGGGAATATACTCCTCTCTTTGAAATTTTATTCCACGGGATTAAATTTCATTTTCTCAGGCTAATAATACAGCTAATTTTGTATCAGTAGGCACAGTATTCTGCAGCAATTATAACAATATCACAAAGGCATTATTTTTTAAAGCTTTCCCCTACTTAGGCTTAGATTCTAAATATTTAGCTTTCTTCATACCTAGAACTCTCAAGTTCTCTGCTGGGATATTTTCATAAATGTATTATTACTTAGAACTAGGACAAACATGACAAACTCTTCACAAGAGAAAAATATTTCTTTTGGTGGTTTTAGCTTTTGAGTAGCTTGCATTAGATGCTCTAGTTTTGATTCAGGAAGTGATTTCTAATCAGTTCAATTTTTTTGGCTTATAAATAGTCACAGAATCACAGAATATTCTGAGTTGGAAGAGATCCACAGGATCACTGTAGTCCAGTAAGGATAAAAGCTATGATGGCATTTGGAAACAATGCAGTCCAGTCATAAACTCTTTGTAAAGCCAACCAAAGGTGTTCAGCATACATTTTCTGGGTTTGTTTGCTTGTTTCTATTATTGGTGGTGTTGTGATGAAAATAGGAAGTCTACTTCTCAAGGCATCTACTTCTCATGTGATGTATCTTTCTGTCCCTAGTCATTGTCATTGTGATGTCATGAAACCAGCTCTTGTAGTAGGAAACCAACAAAAATAGTGCATGAAGCACTTGGGGGAAAAAGGTAAATGGGTCAGATACGCAGCTACACCTGACCTGTGGATGCAGTAAAGGCAGTCTTTCAAAGCTTCATGTGACCTCCTAGTCTCTTGAAATTTCCTGCATTACAAGTTACAAAGAAATAACTCTATATTGTATTAAATAAGGCAGATATAAAGATTTCTGTGAAACCTTTTTTTGGAGGATGAAACAGTATCACCCTCTGTTCCATTCCCGTCAGTGCTACCAGCAGCAGTGAGATGTTTAATGAAGATATGGTCCTGCCAAATCCATCTCTATTATACTAGTGAAGAATTGCTCTAAATTATCTCCTAGCTATCTTTGGATAAAATTGTCTCAGTATTTTTAGATAGATATTTGAAATAAAGAGGGGCAATATTAAAATGTAGAAAATATCAAGTCAGGGTAAGACCTGAAGATACTAATGACTCTATTTTCCTTCAGAAAGAGCATCAGTTCTGGAAAATATTGTCTAAGATATATTCAATCTTTCATGAAAGTGGAGAAGTAGAAATACATTTTTGTTAATAGGTTTTTATACCTATGGAAAATAATACAGTATTATTTACATGACAGCATAACATCTTCTACACAGAAATTCTAGAATCAGGCCAATAATTTCAATATAAGCTAAAATTAAAAAGCATATTTGGTGTTGATGTCACAATTTAATATGCCGGACAATCCACTATTGGATGATGCAGAATAAGTTTCCTATATGATAAGAAACATAAATCTTTCCATGCTCTGTGCTCTTTCCCTCTACAGTGTTCATTCTTTTCTCCCCTATGTTTAAAAGGTAATGTGCATATACGCTGGTTATGTTTTATACCACATCAAGCAACCAACCCAAAAAAAGATTGTACAAATAATATAATACAATATTAAGTGCATTATCCGCTTTGCCACATCAGGTCTGTTGGGAGGAAAGGGTTAAAAGCAAAGATTGGCAAGGAGGGGGTGATCTGCTCAAATGACCTGGCAGCTGGGAGTACCAAGGCCTGGAGAATATCAGTGTGGGAAACCATATATTATGCCTACTGCTGCTATGTCTGTTTTAAGAAGTAGGATTTCTGTGCTGAGATAACATAGGTGTTTACAGAAACTCGGAGGCACTCTCACGGACATGCTCGAGTTCCCTGTTGGGAGAGAGATCAAAGCTCAGAGATCATAAAAAGCACAGGGGAGATCACAGTGTGGTGGTAAACCACGCGTGCATGGGCCCTTGATAAATGGGAGCAAACAGCAGCCCCGCTGCCCGCTGGGGTTGGACCAAGCCTGACGGTGCTGGCATCCTCATTCGGTGTGTCTCTGCTGCCCTAGTGTTGCTTCAGGATGCTCCAGTTAGAGAGGAAATTAAATAAATTTACTCTTTGCATTTCATCCATAGTTTCGTAGTTCTGGTCACCTGCCTGTGTTGATTCACACAAGGTGTCTATATCCCACGCACCATAAGGTAGATTCTTTATTTAGCACATTCAAATGTTATGAAGTCGCTAGCCTGGAGAAATAAAAATAGCCAAATATGAAGAAAATAAATTATGTGTTTACTTCAGCATTTATAAATGGAGCCTGTACAGCTTCCTAGATCCAAAGACTTCAGCATCTTCTTCAATGGAAAGCTGGTGAAAGAGCTTGGAGACGTCACAAAAAATTTTCAAAAACCAAAACAAGAATACATATAAAGTAAGAGATAGAGAGGAAAATCAGCTGCAAAAAATATTTATTCCAGTTTTTGCATCTCATTTGGGAAAAAAGAAGAGTACTAGAGAAAAATGTATTTCTTACCACATGAAAGAGACTGGACTATGATGAACAAATGCAAATGAAAGCCAGTGGCTAACATCACTGCTGTGTTAAAATATAAACATAAAAATGCTAGACTTGATCAAATGAAAAATTAATCTCTAAATATGTATATTAATGATATTTTGATATTGAATGTAATAAAACATTAAGCCTCATAGTGGAACACACTTCCTAGTAATTTGTTTGAAGACATTCATATGCTCTACCAAGATCTAAATACTTTTTTACCATACAATCTGTTCATTCATGGTGAAGGAGCTGAAGATGAAGAATGTCCTAAAAAAACCAAAGCAAATGTTATATGACAAGGAGGCATAGGCTCATCCAAAGTACTCACATGGGCACTAGATTCAGAAATTAGAGCAAAATGGAGTCAAGTCTTTCCTAGGCTGCAGCACATATTTCAGGTTCATTTAATGAGTGCTTGATGGGTGGATAGTTTTCTACTGCCACATGTGTTGTGAGCAGCTCAGCAATGATCAAGGGAGAGAATCCCTGTCCACAGCAGTAGCTTAGACTGTTAGCTCCTTGGGAAGCCAATTCAGTCCATCTGAATCATCACTGATGCCTCTTCTGCATTAGTTAGCTCTGGTAATGATGATCCAGCAGTGTTCCCATATTGTAAAGTCTTGTTATTTTTATAAAAGCAAAATGAAGTGTTTTGTAGTTGTTATTTACTACCTTTCATGTTCCAACAAAATGTGGAGTTTTATTCAAGGGAAGGTCTTTTAGCAAGACTTTTCCCAAGCTCAGGAAAAATCTTAAATAGTGTAATTACACTGAGATGCCTGAAAAATTAAAGACCACTTAATCACAGAGAACCTATATGATTATCCTCCATGAGGTGTTTTTAGTCTTTTCTGGTCATTCTGGGGATGTGTCTAACCTTGATTCCCCTCACTGGGATTGTTCCCAACTCCCCCATGCAGTCTGGCAGCCTCGATTGTCCCTGTCCCCAGAAAGGTGCCCACCCACCACGCCCTGCCCTACCACCCCCCATTAGGACCTTGACAGTCCAAGAGGGGGACAACTCTGTAGTCCAAGGGAGCCTCTGACGTCTGCAATGGCCTGACTGTGAGTGCAGATGTGGATGGAGGGGCCTGGGATGGACTGAAATGGGGTGATCTGGTCCAGCCAGCCTGGGTTTGCAAAAGGCAGGTCCTGCTTGAACAACTTGATCTCCCTCTATGACAAGGTGACCTGCTTAGTGAATAGGAAAGGCTGTGGATGTTGTCTCCCTGGACTTTAGTAAAGCCTTTAAAACTGTGTCCCACAGCATTCTCCTGGAGAAGCTGGCTGCTCATGGCTGCACTCTTTTCCTGATAAAAACTGACTGCTTGGCCAGGGCCAGAGAGCAGTGCTGAATTGAGCTGTATCCAGTTGGTGTACAGTCATAAGTGTTGTGAGTCTCCAACCCTGGAGATATTTAAAGGACATGTAGATGTGGCATGTGGGGCACAGTTTAGTGGTGGGCTCGGTAGTGTTAGGGAAATTTGGACTCGGTTTTCTTAGGGGTCTTTTCCAGCCAAAATCACCCTATAGCTGCTAGACATCCACATAACCTACTGTTTCATTAGCTAAGAAGTGTAATAATGCTTCAAAAGGATTTGTTAACAGAGGTTTTGTGCATCCTAGAAGCTTGTAATAAAGTAAAAAGAGGACTGCCAATACTAATTTTTAGCTTAAATACTTGCCATTGTCACTAAGACTGCTGCTTGTAGTCTAAAGATTTACAAATTGTTGCTTCAGGAGGATCAAAAAAAGAATACAATTTAACACTGATTGCTTTTATTTTATTTGAAGCAAAAGGCCTAATTTACGTGATATATGTCCTTATTCACAAGTGGAAAATGAGTAGTTTACTTGTCAGTTTCATCTGAAGAACTTTCTGTTTTCTTCAAGAAGTGCTTGAAGTCGGTTTTCATCACTTCTGATTTATTCCACACCATTTTCAGCCTAGTCTTTTAATTAAACTTGTCCTTAACCCAAATAATTCTGGGAATTCTAATACCACATTTTTAGGATTGAGAAGTCCTAAAAATAAAAGGTAGAAGTGTCTCATACACAGACTAAAACCAAATCTTATTTAGAAAGATTTTTACCATCACAATTTTGCACAGTGTGAAAGCAGAGAAGTTGCCAAAATAGGCCCTTGGATAAGCCAGTTGATGCAAAACACAAGGTGGCCAGGATCCTGAGGAATGCCACCCATGCAGAAAATTAGTCTGAATTCCTCTTTCAACAAATTTATCTTATTTGCATAACATTAATTATTCTCACTCTATTTGCTTCCATCTCCTGCAGTTCAAAAATTGTACTGATATGTCCAAGTTCTGTCATCAATTTTCTGTGTCTTACTCAAAAAGGCAAGTCAAAAATTATTTTTAATTTTGATCCCTTTGTACATGGAGTTGAACACTGAACATTTGCAAAGTTTACCCTAGCTGTAGTTAGAGGAGAGAATTGGTTAACCCCAGTACAATTATTCCTGCAATATTTTTCTTATTTGTGGATTAATTAATTCTATGCTAGCCTCTTTGCCTTACCTTCTACTGATAGCTTTACTCTGGAAATCAATGCTGTCAATGTGTTACAGAACCATAAAAACCATAAAATTGTTTGGTTTGCAAGGGACCATAAGAATCATCTTGTTCTAACTACTTGGGCAGGGCAGGGATGCCTTTTACTAGACCAGGTTGCTCAAAGCCCACTCAGCCTGGTCTGGAACACTTCCAGGGATGGGGCATCCACAATTTCTCTGGGTCACCTGTTCCAATGTCTCACTACCCTCACAGTGAAGGATTTCTTCTTAATGTCTAATGTCTCTAAACCTACCCTTCTTCAGCTTAAGACCATTTGCCTTGTCCTGTCATAACATACTATTGTAAAAAGTTCCTTTCCAGCCTTTTTGTAGGTCCCTTTTAAGTACCAGAAGGCTCCTATAAGGTCATCACTTTACAATACATAATATCAACCACAAGGAAGTCCCCTTGCTGTTAATACTGTTACAAAAATATTCAATTCATGATCGGTTAATTTGTCAGAGAAAGATGCAGTACCCTGGGACTTAAATGTTCTTCAGTGTCTTTTTCCTCAAGCCTCATGATCTCTACCCCTCAGCATTGTAGAGGAGGTTCAGATGTAATATAGTATCCAGAAGAAAGAAAAGCCAGAAGAAATATGGATAGCACAGGTAGTACATGCCTCCCCATGTGCTCACTCCAGATCTATACCATTTCCAAATAAGGAAGCCTATGGGAAAATTTTTATCTGAATATGATCACTTGTTCTGGGTTGGATACTGTTCCCCATGCAATTTAAAATGCTGCAGTTGATTTCTTCTAACTTGGTGTATCTTCCAAGGCTTGATTTATTGGTATATTCAAGTTCTTACAGCTGTCATAACTTGACAAACCCCAGAGCCTTCACTCAAAATAGCACTCTAGTGTAGCAACAAATGGTCACGTGCCAGAAAGATGGGGTTTGGGTATATTTTCTTTTTCTTTTTTTTTTTTTTTTTTTGGTTAGTTGGTTGATTTTTTTTTTGGTTTTTTTTTTTCTTATTATTATTTTGGTCACAGAAATAGTTACTTTATTCTATTGAAGGCTTAGAACTTGTAGACTCTATTCTCTGCATAGTCAGTGGAGAGTAGTTTGTAGGTTAGATGCCTAACCTCTTATTAGGAATACCTCAAAATATCCTTTTACTACAAGAAGGATGATTATTTCTTCTGTACCTATTATTTAATTGAAATGTATCTGGAAAAAAATGAAGTGGGGCAAAATCTGCTCTATTTACTGACTATAATTTTACTAAATATAGTACTTTGAAAAGCAGTGACAGTGTATTATTTTCATGGACAATTTGTGTAGCTGCAATGCAAGAGGCTACTTCACATTAAAACCTCTACATTCCTTGAGGTCATCTTACATATTCCTATATTAAAGTGTAATTGTCAAAGAATAATAGTTGAAAATCCTGGCATAGATAAATATGATAAAAAACCCCCTAAGTTCATTCCTCCTTGTTCTTTTGTTACTTTCAACTTATGAACTAGTTTCAGCCAATAGAAATAATTTACAGCCTAAACAGGGAACATTTTTGTGGGTGGTGGGGATGGTGTATCTTTCTTCTGGGGAAAAAAACCAAAACATCCCCAAAAACAAAAACCCCTCAACTTCTGGGTAAAAAATAATAAATTAGATAAGAATGGATACTTACTATTTTGTGATATACTATATCTTTGCCTAAAATTCCCTTTTTTTCATTTTTCTTTTTCTTTTTCTTCACCAAAAAGTGACCTGTTCTGTTTCATATATGAAAGGTGCACATTAAAAGAATATGAGCTAGCAAATATCTTTACTGAAGCACTGTTGGCAGCCGAGATCACTGACAACTTCCTGGCTGTGATTCATAATCTATATTGGTGCCTTTGAGACAGCAAGCTATTGATTTTTCCCAGTCTATAATCCAAGACCATATACACAGCTTGTTAGACATCTGTGGGAATATAAACTGAGTTTTGATACAATTTAGGGAGCTTCTGTTAGCAGGGCACTTAGTTTTTGTCTTTGAGAAAATCTTTACACATCTGTGTAATCTTGAAGAGATTTTTAACAGATAATTCAATAGAGTTTGGGTTGTTTCTTTTTTCTTTTTTTTCCTTTTTGTAAACTGCTTTCCTGAGTGTAACTCATATGAAGCAAATTCTAAGTGGGCAATAATAACATGTAGGGAAATCTTTCTAATGCTATTATAGCTTTTCTCTTCTTTTTATTTCCTTTGATTTTTTTCAAGTGTAATTGGGAAGTACACCTGATTTTTCATGTTTAATATCTTGTTCATTTTATCTGTCCTTCCCAGGAAAGCATTCCTGTCTTTACTGTTATATTTATGGTACATATGCATAAATAGCATTCCAAAGAACAATCATTAACTGCAGTGCAGTTCCTCCACCATAAAGGATATTAAGAGTAAGTGCACTAAATTCTTCAAAAACTACACCTAGCTAAAAAATACCTTTTGGGTTCAAGCCACTGCACACACTCCCTGATTTATTAAAGGAACTACATTTAGTGTTAATTTTCTGGTGTCTGAGAGTCAGCTAAGGAAAAGGAAGAGGCTAATACAGTTGGAAGCTTATGCACTAATGTAGGAATGCCATAGGGAACAGTCTTAATACATGTTCTTTCAAATACTATTTAATATTTGTCCAAGAATACTTGAAGGGCTACCATGTAAGGAGAATAATACTGACATACTTTGTGGACTTCAGGAGACAGAAATATTGCCATTCATGTCATCACATTGCATGCCAGTTTGGAAGGTTAGGAAAATATTTACACTGTCTCCAAAATCAAAATAATGCATTATTGACTGTATTTGAAGTATAAATTAGCTAAATTTGGATGATCCCAAAATCATATAATCAGAATGGGGTAATTACTTGTTTTATTTTATACAAAAGATAAATTTTCTTAAACAATAAGGAGAAAAATTTGGGGATGCCAATATATAGATATCAGCACGATTTTATGTTGGAAACCTGGACCAATTTTCATAAGTAGTGGAAAAGAAAAAAACTTTTTATTATAACATGAAACAAAATCTTATTGGTATAGATTGCTTCTAAATGGAATTTTTACAGAAGGGCATTTCAGACTTGAAAATAGTTTTTCATAAAGGGTTTTCTTCTTTTTTTTTTTTTTTGGCTAGTTCGTTTATCTACTACTTAATTGGTTTCCAGGAAAATAAATTAAGTCTCTAATTCTCCGTATGTTTTTACATTTCTCAACCTGAAGATCATGAGTAAATCAACTGAATGAGTATCATGCTTTAAGTCAAACAAAAGACAGTGATTTTGCAAGGTCAAAGATAATGGAATATGCAAAAAGTTAGAAATGTAGAATTGACTGAGTTTATGAATTTCAGTTCCAGTCACATACTCCACAACATTGCTGCCCACTATTTGCATAATTCCATTGTCATATTTAAGCTTAATTATTTACAGTAAATCTTTAAACAAATTTTTTTTTATTATACTATGCTTAATTATGATGTGGGAAAATATTACATCTTCCAGTCTTTATCTTTCCTACTTTCCCATTCACGTTCTGAGATCTAATGTGGAGCAAGAAGACAACTTATATGGACTGACCCTGCCAATAGAGACTGCAAAATTAAATAGGAAGAAGAAAATTATAAAAAGGCAAGGAGAACATGTTGAAGTTTTGAGTACTAATTATAGTTCACCAGATTATCCAGACCAAGCAGCTACAAGAAAAACCAAAGAATTTGGGTTTGTGCTTTCAACACTTCTAATGTAAAGAAAAATATCTTTAATTTATTATTCTTGGAAATCTGAAAGGATTTTGGATCCATTCATCATCTCAACAGTGTGAGAAACAGATCATCCTTGCTTGTATCACAAGATGGCTAAGAAAGAAAGAATGAGCAGCCACTGTGGTCATGAGCACTCTAGAAATGCATGTGACGATAAAAAGGATAAAGTAGGAGATGGAGCATAGTTATCAATAGCAGATAACACAGTTTTACTAAACAAACTGCTGTTCTTGCAATAAGTAGTTCAAAATTGTTTTACTCACATTCAGGTAGATAGTTCAGTAAAGGTTCATCTCACTCAAGTTCAGATGCAGTTTTAAAAGTGGTTACATAACGTAGAGAAATGTCACTGCTTAGTGCATGTATAGGTCTGTACTCTTACAGAAAGGCTGAAGACAAATGTTCCTTCATTATAAACTTCCAGCTGGAATTCTACATACTCAGCTATACAAGACACAGAAATTGCAGACTGCCCTGTTAGTTGCCCTTTCCTATCTTCTAAATTCAGTATTGTAGCAAAGGCTGTTTTCCCACTGTGAAAGTAAATGTATGATTATATTCAAATCATAGTGTGAGGGACAAGTATTTCCATCTTTACTCTCTTATTACTCAGTAGAACTTGCATTCCCCCTTCAGTCAACTCCTTTCTGTCAGCTGCATACTGTGTCATGAACATACTGTTTAATGGACACCATATGGTAAAAAATAAACACATAATTTGAGAGTTAATTTGCACATTTAGTTATAGGAAAGGATGAGAACTTGTTAACTAAAATGCATACATTGTACTTTCATCCAGAGACAAACTCCAGAGGTCAGTGGGTGTAATAAAACTCTAGTGTCCCTGGTCAGCATGTTATAAATGCTCTTTCTTTCCTTCATATAAGAGTATCAGTCCACACAGAGAAATGTATTCAGTGCCTGTACCATACCATTTTAGCTGAAATTGTGCAAGTTTTTCAAGTGGTTATACCTTCATTTTTTCGCCTTTTCCTAGCTAGTTTATAATCCAATGCTGCCTTTGTCCTCAGCTAAAGTAAGGGAATAAGTTCTAGAGTAATATATTTAGTAAATTATAATTCCTCTTATTTTTAGAACCTAGGATCTGGAAATCAGCACAGGGCAGAAACTGAGCAAACCCCACCCTATATAAGGATACAATATGTTGTATAGATCGTGAGGTAAATCCCATATAATGAAGTCACAGCATACGATCATCACTTGGAGTTGCAAATGGGTGAGATAAAGGACTTGCTCTTTGTAGCCCCCTTTTTCCAAGGAAAGTCCTAAAGGCCAACTGCCTTGCTAAATATATATTTCTAGGAATCAGGGAGAGAGAGCGACAGTGACTACCCACGTCAATGAAGAGAGAAGGATATATTTTTATCTGATATGTGAAAGCCTGAATGAATTTTTAGATTTTCTACTTATTTAGTTGAGAATCAAATACTGTCTTCCCAGGTAGATGAAAAACACTGAAGGGGAATTTTTGGAACCTTGTGAAGGCCTTCATTATTTGATAGAAAAAAGGCAATGACCTCCAAATACATATTTCAAATTGGACAGCTTTTTATACATCAAGAATAAGAAAGGGCATCGGTCCCTTAAATTGTCACCAAATAATCATATAAAAATAGAGAACTTTAAATATTTACTATAAATAACTGAAACTCACTATTTCAAAGTTGTCTCTAGTTGCCCATTGTATGGCAAGAAAAAAATCACTGAAACTTTATCACTCTTTCTGTGAGAAACAGAGAAGCATGTTTCATAATTATTTTTTAGATAATTTCAGAACTTCTGTATTTAGTGGATTTAAATTAAATCAACTAACATCACAGAACCTCTAATTCATTTAATCTCTTCTTCCAGAATAGCATTTGTGTTATCCGCAGATGAAAAATATATATAAGGAAAAATGGGAATGGAATTTTTTTATATGTTTTTATACCAACAACAAGAAAACTAGCCTCTGAAGCTCAGCCATCTCTGCTTTAAGGATGGATGATTATTGCTCTTTAACCTGCTTTATTTTTCTCAGAAAATGTAATCTGTATTCTTTCCTCAAACATGAAGAAAAATAAATGGCCAGAGTCAACAGGGCTAAAGTGTCGACCACAGATTCATAGATAAGCAATTATTTTAATGAAACATTAGAATATTTCTGTGAGTAATTATGAAGATTGTCATTTAATATGAAACATGTTAGGACTCGTGTTTTAGTGGGTTTCCAGTTTTTAAAGGATTTTTTTCTACCAACTCCCAGAACTCCTATTTACTTCAATGGTAGCTGCAGGTGCTGAAAATCCATTTGAATAGTCCATACTTATTTGAAATTTTGCAGTGGCCTTTCTCTCCCACACATGCTCGCACATGTTCCTCTTTACCTTTGTCTCTTTTCCCCACCATCTGCCCAAGATTAAGACCAATCTTGCCAGAAATGGATACTCTCATAGTGGAGATATGAAAATTACAAAGTAGCAGTTAAATAGACAGGGGGCGGGGGGGAGGGGGCAGGGGGGAAGAAAATAAAAATAAATTTGAAGTTCTTAAGCTGTTTGTGTTTTGGGGTTTTTTCCCAGAACTTTAAAAAAAAAGTGCAACCTTATAATGAGGAGCTAGATTTCCTAGAATATTAATCAAGATGCAGGGTACATGCAGATGAGTGAATTCTTTGAGAAGCACCTCTAATGCATTTTTACAAGGGTCATTGTGTTTTACAATGTAACAAAAAAAAAAAGAAAAAAAAATCACATTTTTACTATACTTGAAATAAAAATAGGCAATTGGAAATGCATTGTAAACAGCATTATTCAAACTCAGCCTGCCTTAAGATAGAAACAGCTTTTAAGAAGGCTGTTACATAAAGGTCCAGTATTTCTGAGATTTTTATGAGAGTAATCTAATGCATTGGTCTGACAAGGTTAAGAATAATGCCCTTGCAGTCTCCCTAGATGCAATGATAGTATTTGATGTGAATAAAAAGGCTACACTTTCTGGGTGTTGGTGAAACTGAACTGCACAGACATCTATTTGGAGATTTGGATATGAACTTCAATATTCCTCAGGAAAAAATAAAATCAAATAAAATTTCCACAGTCTTTTTGAATCTTTTCTTTTTTCTTGAGTTTTGTACTTATGCTTCGTTGTCCATCTTTTCCTTCTTTCTCCACATTAGCTTTCAAAACACTTCCTGAGGCTTTTAGAAATGTCGTAAACTTACTGTATCATTACTGATGCACACAAACAGGAACATAAATGAATACTGTATATGGATGATATTCGTCTTTTTATAACCCATCCTGATATTTCAATCCCAGCTATTACACTGTTCATAAATCAGTTTGGGATCCTCTCTGGCTTTAAAAGTAATTATAATAAATCCAAAGATATGTTTATGTATAGGAGGCCAATTGAACCCTTTGCTTTTCAGTTTCCATTTAAATTGGTCTCCAGAGGTCTTACCCCAGGTTATTTATTCCCTTTTCTTTAGATCTGCTGTACAGATTTAATCTTGCTTCTCTGCTTTGTAAAATTCAAGAGATGCTGTACAGGTGGTATTCCTTCTTTCTCTTTTTTATTAGGGGCAAGAGCTGTCATTAATTAGAAACAAAATGCAATTTGTGTTTTTCTCTGAAAATAAATAAACTTACTAACATATGGTAAAGACCGGCTTAAGAAATGTTTCTAGGTGCCTTGAAAGCAATTGCTCAACTCATTTAGCTACTTTAATACAGAACAAAAAATGTTAGTCTTCCTTTTGCCTGACTGTTAAGTATAATTCAGCTCCTAAATCCTTTCTTTCTGCATCTTTCTGACTGATTAAATTCCCATACAGGAATCATATCAAGGTAAATTGGCATATCAGTAGGTGTGGATCAGAGCAACAGAACTGCATGGCTGGAAAGCTTTGTCTGATCACACAGAATTCTGATTTCACAAAGCTATTCTTCCAGAAATGCAGCAAATGCCAGAGTATCTTGAAAGAGGTCAGCTGAGAGAGAAGATGCAAATCTTAGCAACGACCTGTTAAGAGCAGTGTGAAAAATAGGGGAATTTATTTCATGAAACACAGACCTGAGGAACACCCCTCCAAGCATTTTATTTCTCTTTTTTCATTTTATCTCCATTCCCTAAATAAAATGTGAGCCACATGTGAAATTCAAATCACTGAGTAAAAATGTCCCTTTTCAAATACAATAACTCATCAAATAAATATCACATATTTCAAACCCTTTGCTCTGTCTTTGCAGGTGAAACATATAACATAACCTTTATAAGAGAGATGAAAAGCAGTGCTTCATATGCTTTGATTGTGAAATAATTTTCACTGCAAGAAACCACACTTCAACAGTTTGATGTTACAGAAATGGGCATATGAGGAGGGATATTTATGAGAAACAATACTGGGCTGACCTTAGTATGCATCAAGACTGTTTGTGTCCAGGAGGTGCCAGAATAGAGGGAGAGGAGAGGAGAGGAGAGGAGAGGAGAGGAGAGGAGAGGAGAGGAGAGGAGAGGAGAGGAGAGGAGAGGAGAGGAGAGGAGAGGAGAGGAGAGGAGAGGAGAGGAGAGGAGAGAGGAGAGGAGAGGAGAGGAGAGGAGAGGAGAGGAGAGGAGAGGAGAGGAGAGGAGAGGAGAGGAGAGGGAGAGGAGAGGAGAGGAGAGGAGAGGAGAGGAGAGGAGAGGAGAGGAGAGGAGAGGAGAGGAGAGGAGAGGAGAGGGAGAGGAGAGGAGAGGAGAGGAGAGGAGAGGAGAGGAGAGGAGAGGAGAGGAGAGGAGAGGAGAGGAGAGGAGAGGAGAGGAGAGGAGAGGAGAGGAGAGGAGAGGAGAGGAGAGGAGAGGGAGAGGAGAGGAGAGGAGAGGAGAGGAGAGGAGAGGAGAGGAGAGGAGAGGAGAGGAGAGGAGAGGAGAGGAGAGGAGAGGAGAGGAGAGGAGAGAGAGAGAGAGGAGAGGAGAGGAGAGGAGAGGAGAGGAGAGGAATTTTGTAAGAGAAACTTTCTGGGGGGGGAAAGGGTGTTTTTTTGGGTTGTTGGGGTGGTTTTGTGGTTTTTTAGGGTTTTTTTGCTTTGGATTTTTTAAGAAAACTCTGAAAGACATGTAATTAATCAGGTGTCTAGAAGCCATGTCTTTAAGAACACTGCAGGTTATTAAAACAAGGTAGAAAAAATCTTCACATAGTCTTCTGGAAAGTGGTAGCTTTTCTAGAGGTCGAGATTGTAGAATTAAGAAATGCTGGACGTCAATGTCAGCTGAAGCAGAAAACCAGACTAGAAAAAAGGGCCTCCCTGCAAAGACCAGACAAGCAGGTTAGCTTAGGAGCTTTCATTTAATCTCCCACCAAAAAGAATAAAATTTTCTCTTTAAATTACAGAGAATGATAGTTTTGATTTTTTTCTGCTTATTTTTTTATTTCTTTTTACTTATTTTCTCTTTCTAATAGTACAGTCTCAATTTTTAAAATTTTTCTAGAACTTTCATTTGTAAGAGGGTGAAACGCTTCTGCTTCTGGGTTCATGCTAGTGCACTGTCACATCATGATGTGCCTTATCATTTTTAAATTACATCTCACAGTGGCTGCAGTTTTGAAACTGATCTGCTACAAAAGCATACTATGCAAACTGGCCAAAATACTTTTTCACAAATTCAGAACAATAGTCCCAAATGAACCTTTTTACGGGACAGTCTTTCCTGTCAGTGGACAAACACATTATAAATATTAATCCCAACCATAAAACTCTTTAAAATTAATATAATGTCAATGTTCTAGATGGTTTCAAATTTGCCTTTCTCATTTTTTCCTTGTTTTGAGATAGTAGCTGTAATCCTGTTAAATTCTGACCTACTATGTTTTGGAATGTCAGTTTAATATGCAGATTTATTAGCTCATCCCATATTCAAGAATTTCCATAATGTCATCCTAATCCACTTGTGAAAAATACAGATTGAGAAAATGATTACTGTGTTTGGACATTCACTAAGATGAATGTCTTCTGAACAAAGTTAAAATCCATTTTCAGTCTAACACAAATGTTTATTTGGACTTGCATCTATCTTCATGGAATCAAACATGCCTTGGTGGTATGTACCTTATTTTATTGGGCTTTTTTAACAAAGAAAAATTAATTTCATTTCCATTTGCTTCCCAATGACTGACATCAACCTCCTCTGTACCCCTCCAAGGGAATGAACTCCTCAAAATCTTGCTCCCTGGATTTGGCTGGGATAGAGTTAATATTCTTCTTAGTAGCTGGTATAGTGCTGTGGTTTTGGGATTTAGTATGAGAATAATGTGGATAACACATTAATGTTTTAGATGTTGCTAAGTGGTGCTTACTCTAAATCAAGGACTTCTCAGTGTCTCGTGTTCTGCCTGTGAGCAGATGCACAAGAAGCTGGGAGGAAGCACAACCAGGATAGCTGACCCAAAGTGGCCAAATGTATATTCCACACCACAGAGTGTGATGCTCAGTCTATAAATTGGGGGTAGTTGGCTTGAAGACATTGATTGCTGCTCTGGTCAGGCTGGACATTGGTCAGCAGGTGGTGAGCAATTGCAATGTGCATCACATCTCTTTTTGGGTTTTATTTCTCTCTCTCTCTCTCTCTCGTCATTACAAAAATTGTTGTCATTACTATTATTATTTTACTTTATTTCATTTATTAAACTGTTCTTATGTAAGCCTGCAGGTTTTATCTTTTTCTGATTCTCTTTCCCATCCCACTTGGGCCATGGGTGGGAGAAAGTGAAAGAGCAGCTGCAGAGTACTTAGATGTCACCTGGGTTTGAACCTTTTTTCAAGGTTTGAGTCCTTGAAACTAAGAGACCTTGAAACTTATTTTAATAATGTTTCTTTCTTTAGAAGCACACTTTTACACAAATGAAGCTATTGACATTTTCCTGGGAATAAACACCGTCTCTATAGAAAAGCCAGTAGGATCTTGAGCCTATTAGGTTCTGAGATGCCATTTGCTTTATAAGTGAATACCTAGTGCTGATTTTGACCTTAGGAATACTTATGAGGTTTACACTCCTGCCTGCAATGGAGACATAGATTTTGGAGACCTTCAGTGTGCTACCCATAAGGGTTTTTTTTAAAAAAGGAAGGCTTATTCTGGGTTTCTCTTTCTTAGGACATATTTCTTTCCGTTTTTCTTCTGAGAACCCCTGGATATGCAAATCATGAGGCTACTCTGGAAGGCTTATCTGTTTTGCAAACCTTTTTTGTGCGGAAAGGGCATGAGGGTGGAGTAAGCATTTTTCTGCTGGATATATAAGTAGAGGTTAAAAAACCATATTGAACTATTATCGTACAACAGTTTTGATGGTAAACAGGATTTGTGGATTATATTCACCTTTGATTGTAATTTGAAAGCTCTCTGTGTGTCTGGCCATATACAATTTAGAAATATTACCAGATGCTTCTCAATGCTCTTGGTTCTCTTTCAAATGGTTTTTCCACAATATCTGTGCAAGCCCAAATATATGCAAATATATATCTTTAGATTTTGGGATTTTACCATGGTTGTGGTCCTCAGTAAAGGGAAATTATTTGATCCAAGTCATGCTAGGATCAATGAGAATCATAACATTGATTTTTGTGTGTAAATATATTCAGTTCTCAAGTATCCAACTCTGATCTCAGTTCCAGACACAGTGTTACAATTTCTGTGTGCTTTCTCTAATTCTCTAATTCTCTAATTCTTGGTCTTTCTTGGTAATTTAATTGGTCTTGCATAAATCCAGAGAAAAAGGTTTTGAATAAGCATGTTGTAATATGAATACTCAAGATAGTTTGCAGCTACAGAGTGATATGTTTCTGAGATACTTAGAGTAATAATAATTAACCTAATTTTTATTAATTTTGTGCTTATTCTAGCAAGTTTTCTTAGTATGCATCTTTCTGTTTATTATACCATCAGCAAGTGAAAAAGGTATTCAGGTTAAGTAGACTCAAAACCATTCTGACAAAAAAACTGCATCATGCTGCTGTGTGATAGCAGAATTATGAACATGAAATGAACATGAATTCTATGAAAATCAGACCTGTTTTTTAAAAGTTTTTTTAAAATTATTTTCTTAGATGTTTTGATAGTACATTTCAGCACTTTGTATTGAACAGATTAATTAGCTACAATCATCTCATATAATTAAGCTTGCCTAAAATATGGGGTTGCATTTTAAATGTACCCACTTGTACCCATACCGTGTTTTAAGTGACAAGGTCTAGAAAACTCAAGGAGTGTTTTGCATGCCTTTGTGTATACGTTTCTTCTTTATTTGATACTATGTAGGCCACTGTGGAAGACAAAATGAGGACATGATTGACACGTTCACATAATGTATTATAATGAACAAAGTTGGAAAGGCTATTTACCTTCTTTTAACAGTTAAGACCAGGAAAGAAGCAACAAACAAAAAGACTACAATAAAAAATGCAAGAAAAGTGTATTTTTATATCAGTCTTAATCTTTGGAACTCCATCCAAAACATTTCTGACTCCTGATTTTGACAGGATTCAGAATAGAGATAAGTCTCTATGATATATTTAAATTAATTAAAAATATTAAGAATGAATAAACAAACAACAACTTATTACGAACATCAATAAGGAAAAGAAACTTGAAACTAAGAATTTCATGAGTAAATGTGGATTTAGTGGTATATTATTTTGAAAAACTGCAAAGATATAGTTACAAACCAATATAATTTAAATGGAGAAAATTAGGAAACAAATTTATTAGGAGGCAGGTTTTACCTTAGAATTATTGCTTCAGAAATACTCATTGCTGAAAATAAACCTGAGGGAACGCTTTTCCACTTATTATAAGCCTGATCCTTGATCTTGCAGTATGCTGAGGTTTGCTTTTTGGGCTCTGTGCTTTAATTGTTTTGGCTAGCACCATGCTGAATTGCAACCCTGGCCTTTAACTGCTAAGAGGATATAACTCTAGTAAACAGAACAACATATCCATGGCAACCTACAGTTTTACTTCTAACTCTTCAAAACACAAAAAGGTAATTATTTTTTTTCATTATATCTTTATATTCTTGTGGCTCGTAATAACAGTGATGACCTCCTGGCTGGGCATTTCCAAGCTATTAATGACAGGCTGAGTTATGCGACCTTGACTTCACCTGGAGCCATTAACTTTTCTATCTAGTCATTAACTGCTGAGAAATGCCCTCCCTTTTGGTCATTATTTCTTATATATGCATTTCTTAAATAGGCATTTTCTGTAACAATTACATGTCAGAGTAATTTCATTTTTTTTATTAATAAGTACTATCTTATCTTTGTGTTCAAGCCACAGGGATCCTTTGACATCTAGCAGCTTGCACATCATTTAAGTTTCTAAAGAAGAGGTCGTCATTTATGCACAGGCAAATGGGAGACAGAGGGCTTAAAACAGCACGTTTTACATGGGAGGAAAAATCCTTGCATCGTTTGAGTTCAATCTATGGAGCATATTCAGAAATGCTGAGGAATTCATTTTTAGATCGAGCATTTAGATGTACAATGTATGTATGCTACAATACCAGCTAGAAAACCCTTAACGTTAATAGTAAAGGTGACCTCTAAGTTATCCCTCCTGACTACTGGATCTTTAGACAAAATGGTTAGTAATTTCACTGGGATTAATTTGCCAGCATTTTGCAGACCCTTATCTTATTTTCTGGAACTCATAGAGGGATCAGAATCCACATGATATATTTCTCTTATCTGTCAGTGCAGCAGCATAAGATAAAAGAAGATTCTTATTGAATGGATATATTTTTCATTGTCCTTCATACCATAGATTAAATGGGTCTTGTATGATTTTTCTTTTCCTGATACAGCAAGCCATACTTCTGCATAAATAACTTCTGTGTAATTTGAGAACTCTTATGAAGAGCTCAGTAATCAATTTTTTAGATCCTGTAATTAGTGGCCTTACCTGGATCAAAAACTAAATGTTGCTGGAGGGGAAAAAGGTTGTAGAGTTATTTTCAAGGGTGGGACTTAGTTGTCTGCATGGTTGACAAAGATTACCCTATATGCCTGGAAATATCAGCAGCAAAGGATTTGTTTAATTTATTTGTTCCAGTAACTCAGACATACAGTTATACTGCTGTAAACAATATTTGTTCAATGAGGTGCTTAGTTCTTTGCATAGGAAAATTCTCTGACAATGTTCTTGACTAACAGGAGATATCTGTCCTATGAAGAGAAAAAAATATTTCTAGGAGATAAAATTTGCTGTTATTTTTGTTATTTTATTTAGGTGTCTGGTTTATCAAAGCACATAATCCTAATTTTGTGCAACAGAGGGGGAGAAAAGCACAGAAAGGTGAACAAGGCCAAAAGAACGTATACTAAAGAAGTAAACTCTGCAAATCTTGATAAATGCAACTCCACCAGTAACTGACAATATAGGTGAAATATTTCTCTTTTAAACTTTTTCCATTAGTTTTTTGACAGGAGTATACTAGTTCAGCTTTAATGAGATTCTAGTGTAAAAACTTCAGGGCTAAATAAAAGAAACAAATCAAAAGGACCGGATGATTGCCATTTAATGTGAAAGAATGAAAGTGCAAACAATCATTGTATGACATCTAGCTGTGCTAGTCACTGCAGAATGACAGGTAGAACAATTCAAAGTTACTGATCTAAAGATGGAATAACAGCTCATATGTTTGAAGTGCTCAGAAGATGAAGAAATAAAACAGACTCTAAGATAAGACATGGTTAAGCCTTTTAAATTCCATGCCTTATTGTCAGTATCATTTGAACGCTTTTGTACACATTTTTTTCCCCCTCAGAAACTATTTTATCGAAGGAATTACTTTTAAGAGCTGATTTTTATTATTATCCTCCAGGCTGTATGGTGTGCTTTGTTTTTCAACAAGATGAGAAAAAATGTACACAATGAAAAGTATATTACTCGTTTGCTAAGCACACATATTGTATATATTCAGAAGTATGTATTTGAGGATATATTGTTTAGCTGTGCATTTTAAGTAAGTTTGATAAATCACATGCAAATTTACTCTACAGGTAGCCTCACTTTTTAACATGCAACATAACAAATTTGTTATGAATTTCTGTTTATATTTTCCTTGTCTATTCTTTCCTTGATATTATTTTAAGGCTCTAAGGAAAATCACCTATTCTTTCTTTCAGCAAGCCTTTTTATCAGTGAAATAACCTATTCTAGTTACTGCTGGAAACAATAATCTGTAATTGCTACTTTCAGTCCTAATTTGGCTTGTCTCTAGTTTTTCATCTCAATCTAATCTAAACCTATTTGAGCAAATAAAATGATATTTACCTCATCCTCTGTTACAAGCTTTCAAGATTACAGGCTTCAGGAAAAATCAATACAAAATACCAGCTTAGCAGCAGGTTTGTGCTCAGAAAGAATGCTAACTTTTCTTTCCTGCATTTTCTGACTCTCTACTCCCCTGGAGTGAAAGCAAACCTTAGACTATAAGGACTGAAGGGTATAAAAAAAAAAAAAAAGGGAACACAAAAACCCCAGCCTTCAATGATGTGTTTGGTTCATGGTTAGTAGCCACTTTTGAACTTACAAGCCGAAGTGCAGTGCATGGTCAAGCTCCTAACCTTTAGCTTCTGCTTCCACACTACACATCTTACAGAGTTCACCAAAAGGAAGGATCTCGACCTCACGGATGATTTTTCAGACTCAAATGCCATCTTCATTTATTATTTATTTGCTCCAAGCAGTTGGGATTTGAGGTATCATCATACCTGACTGGCTGATTTAAGGAAGTGGCCACCTCTCTGCGGGGGGATCTCATGAGAATAAAATCCTATTACTTTCCTAAAAGATTACTTCATTTGATGCCTGGAATAAGCTTTTGATGAAAATATTTGAATTTTGAGTTTGTAAACAACCAAGAATTCTCAACAGCGGTAGTTTTTTTTATTGTTATCTTTCTTTCTTTTTTTTTGCTTTTTCTTTTTTGCTTTTTCTTTTCCTCTTTTAATGCTGAAAAGGATGTCTGGCAGGTTTTTATTTTGATTTTCTTTGTTATATTGTTGTTGGACTTTCTGAACAAGAAACTGATCAATACAAAAATATGTATCTTTATGAGAATTGCACTTACCTTTTCACATTATTCATTCTGTCTCTTTGTAAAAGAGAAGAGTTCTTCCTTTTAAAACTTAGGTTGGATTTCACTTTCAAAGATCCCTTCATAGGCTTCCCCTTCCCACCCCCACTTTGTGAATGACCTCTGATTTATTATGCATTATTTGGTCTCTCTTTACACAGACATATGCAAAAAATTAATCACTAAGCTCTTATTTCCACCATAATAATAGCAGCTGTATCAATGCATTTAGGGGAAAAAATGTAAATAGGATATTAAGACCTATTGTATTCACCTAACTGTGGTTACTACATTAGTACCACAGCCACTCTAGGCATGGCAGTACTCAGTGAAGGAAGATAAGAACCTTCAGAGTGATTGAGTCTTAGGTGAACTGAACTGCTCTTTGGAGATACATTCTATTTTATTTAATATAGACAGTAGCTGAGGTAAACTCATGTGATTCATCCAAAACTTATTTGGGATAAATCTTAAGTGATAATTTTGCTGCAAGCATCTTCTAAGAGACAAGAACCCTATTCCACAGACCTTCTCTCACTCATTTTTGACTCTCGAGGAACCCAGAGTGGCTGAAGTGTCTATTAGCTTAGAGTACAACCCTGACAGAAACAACTAAAGCTTAGGAAGATCAGTTCCCACATGAAATACTTTATTTTTGCAGAATGATTTTTTAGATGCAAGTATCTGAAGAATGATTGAACATTATTTCGCTCCACTTGTGTCCAAGATTTGCCAGTGTCTACGTGAAGTCAAGGCTCTGTTGTATCTCTTTCTCTCCAGTCTTCTTTACTCCATGGTAATGATTCATCCTGTAGTCTCAGGTGAATATGTGCCTCCTTTTCAAAGAGAAAATGGGTCAGCTTACACTGCCCAGAGCTGATGTTCCAGGATCTCCCCAGATTCTTTTATCACCTACATTCAGCTCATATATTGAGCCTATATATTCTCAATTAAAACCAAAATAGAAGACATACGATTTTGAAAAAAACCCCACTTGTATATTATAGCACTGTGTATTGGTCTCATTAGGCTTTGTGAAGCTTCATCCCCATTTTTAATGTAACAAGAGTAATGTGATCAAATTGCCTATGCATCTCTCAATCATGCCAATACGTTTTGAAGTCTTTGACAAATTCAAGAAAATTTGACATACAGGGAAAAATGCTTAGAATTCTAAATTCAAGCAGTAGGTTGATACTGCCTATCCCATCCATATACATAACTATTTGGACAGAAATGAGGTATTGTGTCCTGTTTAGCTCAGGAACACAACTGGAACTTTCACTCCATTTTATCCCTGTGTAATTCCTGATTCCGTTAGCGGTTTTGAAGGGTCTCTTGGCAATTTAGGTGAGATTTACAAATTCCTACTCAGCACATCTATATACAATTTTGACGAAAGCAGTGAACAAGATTCTCTGCTCTATTTCAAGAGCCCTTTTACATTTAGTTTTCACCACTTCTTCTGAAGCTGTTTACAGATCAAGCTGGATGAAATAATACAATTGTGCAGCATAGTCAGAATTATATCAGCTGAAGGTGTTGATACATTGTTTGTGAACTCCTTCTGAAAACTTTAAAAATTTTCCCTAACTGCTACAGAAAATATTTGTCCATGGCAAATTAAATAAAAACTTTTCCCAGCTCATCAGACCAGTACAAAGGATAGTGTACACTCACTGAAAATTATAAAATACTTATTTTAAAAAAACTCCAATCATTTCTATGATATCTTATTGAAGAATGATTTTCTATGCTTATGATTGTTAGGAAAAATCAAATGGAGATGAGCAAAAATCAACAGAGATTGGGGTTCATCTTGACTGGTCACCTGGATAGACTTTCTGTGCCAAGGAACAATAGATATTTTCTTAAGGAAACTACTGCTAGATCATTAAAACTATTTAAGAAGCTGAAAATGTAGACAGGATGACTTTCAGTTTGTCTTCTGAAAGCATGGTGTCTAAAGACTTTGGAAGATTCCAGAAGATTTTATTTAAGTATTTAATGCTTTTTTTTAAAAAAATGGTAAAAGAAAGATCAATGTCACACTGAGTCAATGACACAATGGACCAATCTTCAGTTTCATTCAGTTTTGGAATATATTCAAAAAGAAAGTGCCATGTTAGTATAAATATCTGTAAGAAGGATTTTATTCTACTAAAAATATCCTAGTAAAAATAAAGGTTTTATTCTAGTATAATGACAGTGGTTAGGAGTGACATAGAGCAAACTTCTGTGATGTAATGTAACCAATGAAGAGAAATAGCTGCCTCCTGAGGACAATTCCAGAGCTCTGTATTGGGAGAGACATTTAAATGACATCTATTCACTCTACTATGCTACTCCAGTCCATTTATTGTAGCCAATTTTTGCAGCCTCGTATTTCACTGGCAAGCTCTTCAGAATACTGAATATTTATATTTATACAGATTCTAATAAAACAGAGCATTATCTTGTAAGCCCTCGGTGCCCCCAACACAGGAATCAACACAACTACCACTGCAAATGGTAACAATGGCACAAATAGCATTTACTGTATTTATTAAGAATGATAAGAACATTATTAATAATTATAAGAATAACAAGTTCTCTCAATTCCTAATCATGCATTGATGAGATGATCTTTTAACAACTAGTCAGGGCTGCTTTATTTTTTAAGAAATAGCACTTATAAAAGTGTTAAAGGTCACATAATCATAATGATATGACTTCCTCTGAAAAGTCTGTGTTCATAGAAAACTGAAAATGCACTGACAAAGGAAGCAGGCTGATTCTTAAGGACAGCTGCTCCTTCCTCTTCTGAGCAGAGTGACAAGAAAAGGTAAACAAGATAACAGAAGTCACACCTCTACATCTGCTGAGAAACCTTTGTCTTCCAGAAGGCAGTCAAAACCTAAAATTCTCCTGCAGATGCTGAGAATCAAAATATGGCACCTCCAGACTTATGAATGCAAATCTCAGTAACCTGTGCTACTAAAGTGATATTTAAGTACCTTTTGGTACCTCAGCAAGAAGAGCTTAGTCTTAATTTTCTAATACTGTCAGACTCTATATTCATTGCAATGAAAAATCATTGGACATCTTCATACAGCTTTTTTCTCCTTGGAAACCTGTTAGGTTTCTCTTTTTTGGTTTTAAATGTCTAAAATATCAGTTTTAAAACTAATTAAAAAATTAGTTCTTTGTTTCTGATCCTACTTCTAGTAATCTAAATGTAGAATTTCAAGGATAAGAATTTGGAAATAGTCTCACTGCCTTTAGGTGTTGAACGTAACTAATTGTTTCACCTCTCTGAACCTTAAAACACACAGAATGCCATCACAGACCCTTTTTTTTTCTTTAAATGAGAGTGTTGCAGCATTCCCACCACTGTTCACAGACAAACAGTTTCTTGGTGATTTAGCACAAGGGTCTAAGCTGCACGTTATTGTTCACCCTGCACATCCAATTGTGCAATTGCACCCAACTAAGCACAGAGTGGGTTTGTACCTAATATCAATTAAGTGCAACAGATAACTTATAACACGCGGCGCCTCGGTTCTGAGAGGCTAAATTACACCAAAAGATAAAAAAGTATGTGAATATCTTGAAACTAAACACTATTCATCCATATGACCAAGAAATACTGAAGAAGTAAAGAAGATTTTGGGTGCTACACAGTGCAGGACTACTTTACCCACCTGTGCCAATAGTGATTGTCTAGAGGGCAACACATGAAGAATCTTCCCAAAAAAATATCCCAGACATAATAATGGCTTCTACTTTGCTTTTGTTGGCTCTAAAAGATTGTTTTAATTGAAGTTATACATTTTCTTCTGAATTTGCTAGGAAAGTTAGCAGGTTGCTTAATTTGTTTGGGATTTTAGATGTGGGATTTGTGCCTTTCCATATTTTCAAAAAGTAAACTTCCTGAAACACCAATAAAAAAAAATTTAAAAATTAAATTGATGCAGAATGGATAAGACTGAGTGAAAATAAGACATTTGTATATTTTTCCTATTTGTTCTCCATTCTGATAGTCCTATTTTTATTTTTTCCCTGAAGGTTGGAATAGTTTCCAATTGGATTTTTTTTTCTCTGATTCTCTTACTCTTTTATATTTTCTCCTGCTGCTGGGGTTCCAGTCTCAATTGGAGGAAGCAGGCTTTGAGGTCAAGTTACAGCTGAAAATAGTGTTCAACCTCTCTTTCGGGGACAAACGGAAAAAAGACCAAATAGTCCAAACAAATGCAAAAATTCATAATGAATTATTTCTTAGTAAAATAAATCCCTCCCATTCAAAAATGAGAAACAAATATTAGTAAGAATACTATGCTGCTTCTTTAAAGACAATTTAGATTTCCTTGAAGTTGAGATTGTAGACAACTTTGAATTTAACCATTTACTTTGTACATAGTGGAATTTGGATTGAAATAAAATTCAGAATGGTATGCAGTTTTAAGAATCTCACAGTGTGCATCCTTTTTTTATTCTGTATTCTTAGCTTGCATTTCTTGTGCTTGTCAGTGGATTTTGCCAAGCATGTTTTCTCTATTTAGTGAACAAATTGTAAATTTTAAAAGTTTTTTTTCCTAATTTACAGAAGCAATTTCTTTTCAAATTAATAGATACAGCAGAACATTTTGAGTTTAAGAAAATTAATTGTACAATATAATGAAAGATTTTTCAAGAGCTAAGACAACATAATTTAAAATAGTCAGCTTAAGATTCAGAAATATAATTTTGCTTTTTGTTGCGGTTGAAAAATGAAGGTTTCTTTTATATACTGTATATCCCAAGATGATTTCAAAGCACTTTCACTTAGAAAAGCTAGCTGCTATTACATATGAATTTTCAAAGCTTGCCAAGGCTTTGGAAGGAATGATGAAAATTACTATTGCACGACCTTCAGGTTTTCTTTGTTTCATAAAAGGCTAAGATAGCATTTTTGTCATTTTTCTTTCAGCTCAGGTCTTTCATCATAAATATCAAAGCATGCAATTATGCCTGCTCATATCCTACCGTATTCTGCCTGTTTCCTATCCATAGTGATGGTGTTCTCTTTTAGGATACCTTTTTCCTTTGTTTTTCACAAATCTGAAAGAAGTCCCATGTTTTTGTCGAGTGCCATAAATTGTTCATGAAATGCATGTTGCACTGATTAAAAAGAAGAAGAGTTGATTAAAATAGCTTTTATTCTTTTGTTCTAAGCAAAATCCTAAAGTAATGTTCAAGTGTCAATCCTACCAGGATCATAGAAGACTGATTTGGCCTACAGGTGGAATTTTTAAATAGTGCTCATTGTAAAAAATGGGACAATCTTCTATTAAAATCTCTAGTTTCATGCTAAATTATTCTTATTGTTCTTTTTCATTTTTCAGGTATAACTTGCTGTTCTGTCTGGTTTTGTGGTTTCATGTGGCCAGATTGTCAAAGTCATAGTATGCCCAAAGCTGCTGTTGTCTAAGTTAAGTCATAGTTGCAATACATATCTCAAAATTAGGTTACTTCTGTGTCTTAAGTACTTCAAATGAGCATCTGTTTACTTTTTTTGCATGTTTACTGCCCTGTTCCAGTTTATAAGGCATCTTGGCATAACACAGGTGTTATATCTGGCTGAAATATCTGTGTCTTGTTTCCTTCTGAAATGCTTTTTATTTGGATTTGGGGTTTTCCAGCTACTACCTTAAACTCTAATAGTAACTTATACAGTAAAAATATTAAATTCCATTAACTGACTGAAGAAAAAAATTCTTTATTGAAAAACAGAATAACAAACCTTTGCTAATGCTTGCAGGAACACACCTCCCCATTTTTGTTTATTATGCTCAGATTTTTATCAAATTTACCATGACACAAGGAATACATTGTTTTCATCAATTTGAACTATGCTGTCACATGAATGTGAACTTACTGGCTATGTCTTAAGTTAAATGTCAAGGGATATACATTTTCCACATAGAATAAAATTGATTTCGAGTTTCTTTTAATGGTGGTGGAGAAAAAAAACTGCCACTGTATTTTTAAAACAACTAGAAATGCCCCAGCATGTGTTAATAAAAATGTGTATACCTAAATAGTAAAAGTGTTATTTGTAGTACCTAACATTACAAATATTTCTAACAATAATAACCAAGAAAACCTTACTCTTTAGTAAGATTTGCTGATGTAAGAATATAATAAAATCATTTACATTGTTTTCAAAAAAGCTAAATCAATTTCACGAAAAAAACATTTAGGCATTTTGCAATCCTCTTTAAGAAAGGGAAGAAGCAGAAGCGAGAGGCTTTCTGAAGGTTTTTTTGCAGGTAGCTTTTGAAAAGTCCTTCTCAGCATATAAATGCTCTCAGCAAAAACCTCATCATAGTGGCTATATGTATCAATGCTGCAAAAGAAAGGATGATGACACTCACAATAAGGGTTCATTAATTCTTAAGACTTCTAAAATATTAATAGGACTTTCAAACAATGTTGCTTGTTTATGCAGTGTCCATTCAATTCATTGTGAAGTTGAGATGATAGGAGGAAATTCTTGCATTACGATATGCATCCTTCTTCCTAGATCAGAATCTGTACTTGTTTATTTTCCCACATTGAATTATGAGTATGCTCAGAAATTATTTATATTTTAAAAAAACCAACATGATAAAGTGTCAGAAAGCCATTAACAAAGCAGCGGCTTGAGAAACTATTTAATGTCTCTAGCAACTCATGGAGGATTTTGGCCTCTGCCTATCTGAAAACAATCTGAAGCAACTTGGTCTTTACAGTGTGTCTATGAGCCAAAACCTTCATTTCAAACGTTAAACATCAGTAGTAAAGGGATCTTATACTGACTACCACATTAAAATACATTTTGTTCTCGATCCATAATATTTGGATCCCAGAATACTTTATAGTCTAGTCATAAAGCAACTAATACTAAATATCTTTTTTAATTGGAAGAAACTCTTTAATCCACTTTAGCATTCCTTATGGTTACTGTAGAATAGTAATGACACAGTTATTTTTTGCAGATTATAAATCTATCTTCCTATAAGCATATCATAATCCATGCTGAAATAATAGTTTCTACTAATAAAAGTTTGCCTTTGCCTTTGTATGAAAACCATAAAAATGAATTTAAAAGTATGCACAGTATTAGGAAGATAATCTAAAATATTCCCTTTTGCCAGAGGCAGATACTATTAAAAACTGATGCAGGTGTGATATTTATGATCAAGGCTCAAAAGGCAGGAGCATTGTTAATAAAATTAAGGTAGTATTACCAATTTCACATGTGTAAAGTGTGGGTTCCAACCCAGAACCAGGCAAAATACTTCAAAGTTAGGGATGGAAGCTTTACTTATTGCTTTCAGTATAGGCAATAAATTAAAAATGGAATAAAAAGGTGAGCTGAAACATGGTATAGCGGAAAACAAAGAATCAGGCAATGAAGGATAACATACATAATATCCATTATGAATTACAATGATTGCTGGAACATCATGGTAGCAAAGGAACAAATTATCCTGTGTAGTTGACAGAAATCAGAAAAAGGAGGCAGTCTTCTTCCCATAAAATATATGTCAAGGAAAGGTATCAGTGAATGGTGTTTTGATGATGAAAATATGTATATTTAAAGGTTAGTTCACTAAAATCAGTGTATGTGAGTTGTATGGCATTACTGACTTTGGAGTTAAGAAAAATATATTGAATGCTTTTCAATAAAGAAGATCAAAGATGTTACTAATTTTCTATTATTATTAATCATAATTTCTGATGATCAAATAGTAATAATAATCTGATTGTCTTAAACTGGTGCAGTTTCTTAACAAGTTAGGTTTAAAGATGTGTGTCCTTTAAACGATTTCTTTCCAGGATTATGAATTCTAAAAGCACTCAGGAGGATTAAATTGGAAGTGATAATATACAGGAATTGTCTGAAAACATTGGGGCCACTAAACAGAAGTGACCGCAATATAAATTATTTCAAAATTTCAGGAATAAGACTCAAAAAGAAAACAAAACCAAGAGTACTTTGACATCAAATTACGGAAAAGATTTTTCATTGGGTTTTGTTGTTTCTTTTAATAGCATAACTAGTCAAAGTGACCCTAATATCAAGCATGGGGAAAATTAAATTTTGACTGCGGATAGACATATGTTGACTATATTATAACAGAATTACAGAGACCATAACTTACTGCAGCAGAAAATGTAAGACAAAAGTCAGTATTTGTAAATGGCAAAATCTGCAAGATTACTTGAGTCAAGCTGCTAAATCCTATCTTTCCCTGTAGAAAGAATCATAAATTCCGTCAGACAAACATTTAAAATAGAATAAGATAATAAGAAGACAAAAAAAAAATTGCATATCCAGAGACTAAAAAGGAAATAATATATTGCTTAAGTATGAAAGAAAGAGGAGGTATGTGTGGAAATGTGTGGGTCTTCAGGGCTCCCAGGGGCTTATGGGACAGGCTGTGAATGATAAGGACAGAGCAATAAAACAGTTTATTTATTCCTGACAGCATTCATCTAAGGTCATACAATATCTTCAAGAAGAGATCTTTTCTCAGTGTTAATCCTACTGTACCATTATTTTTAGACATCTCAGTTTACAGATGACACCCATCTAAGTGGTACATTTGATACACTTAAGGGAGGATGCCATCAAGAGGTACCTTCACAGGCTTCAGATGAGGGCCCAGGTGAACCTCATGAAGTTCAGCAAAGCCAAGTGCAAAGTCTTTCACCTGGATTCAGACAATCCAAATAATCAGGGAAAAGTGAGGGATGAATGGAGTGCAGCCCTACAGACAAGGATTTGGGGATAATGGTGGATGAAAAATTTGGCATGTGCCAGCAGTATGCACTTGCAGCCAAGAAAGCCAACCATTCATTCCCTCAGCTGCATAAATAGAAGAGTGGCCAGCAGGATGAGGGAGGTGACTCTCCTCCTCCACTCTCATGAGAGCCCAGCTGGAGTGTTGTGTCCAGCTCTAGGCCTCCCAGTGCAAACAAAGACATTGATCTCGTGGAGCAATCCAGAGGAGGCCCTCAAAAAACATCAGAGTGCTGGAACACCAATCCTATGAAGAAAGGCTGAGTTGAGCCTGCAGAAGAGAAGGCTCTGGGGAGACCTTATTGTGGGTTTCTTACTGAAAATAAATAAATATACTGGTGTCAGTGACCAGAAAATAAATTTCTAGAAGAAAGTTAAGCTAGAAGCTCACCAGAGAAAATAAATTGTCTAACAAAACACCAATCAGGCCAAACTAGTCTCAGTCCTTCACTAAAGGATATTTTTAGTCAATGGCACTCGAGGATGAAGGAGGAATGGGATAGGAATAGTATGACTTACATAGGTCACCAAAATTAATGTGTTTACCTCCAAGTACAATAAAGTAATTTGCAAGAGTGTATTAAGGCAACATGCCTATATTCAAATGCAAAAATCAGTGAGTTTGAAGCATCATGAAGAAATCTGACAGAGAAGAAAAACCAAAAGTGCAGTACAACTTAGTGTGGTATTAAGACGATCTTAGATTTTCAGTGAGGCTGTTCATATAATATCTTTTATAAAATGCTGAATCCAGAGAAGTGGATTCAGCAACAGAACATTAATCGGGAAACCTTAAGTACAGGAAAATAAAAATAAACAAACAAACAAAAAATATGAAATATTATAAATCATCATATGGTGATCCAGGGATTAGGTTTAGGAAATTTACCAGTAATTAAATAATTGGAATGATCTTCAATACCGTAAGATGTTTCTGGAAGATAGGAGCCCCTTAGATCTGTGCTCTGGACAGTTGTTCCTGTGCTATATATTTCAGTGCATTTCTGTAGGACACTGGAAAGATATTCTGGGACACTGCCAATGAACTGCCCAGTCCTACTTGGTGGCATGCTCTCCAGGATCACTTTGAAAAAACAATCTTTTTCAGTGTATACAAATATATCTATATACATCTGGGTTCAGGGAGCAAAGAGAAATTACCTTAAGCCTTATGACAAAGAACAGGCTGGCTGGTTAGTGGAAATCTGTATTTACCAAAAGAAAGAAAGTTCTAGACCCTTATATCTGACTTTTCTTCAGCCTTGAACAGAGTAGATCAAACAAGAAGACTCACTAAAGGTGCAGAAGTTAAACCTCACATTTGTAAATCTAGTTAATTATGATATATGTATTTGTTTTTCCAGCACATTCAGTGAGAGGGGAGAAGGAAAGGATACACTTAAGTAAGAGTCAGGCGTAAGGGCTGTAAAGGTCATTTTTTGCTTGATTTTCAGTTTCTAGTCAGTTAAGATTCTTTGGATCTTTCTGTATTGAAAACTACCACAAACCCTTCCTAAATGTATTTAGCTTTTCTTGGGCTAATCCCTTGGCAACTCATTTGTAACTATCCATTAAATTAGCATAGCACCTATTACCCTTAAAATTCAAGGGCTTACTATCTTAGACAAACTAAAGCTTTAGGAAGTGTTAATTGGGAGTTACGGGACTTAATTAAGCAGGATGAGGAAAAATGTTCTCCAAATATTCTCATCTTGTGTTGTAACGTATTTCTATGCAGCATAGCAGTTAGTTTGCTAGAAACAGCAAAATATTTTGGTTTTAGAGTCTATACATCAAACAAGAAGAAAAAGATTGTAGTTGACTTCCATGGGCTTTTTGAAACATGAAGCAGAATAAAGCTTTACTCATGTCCTGTAATTCAGGTAACATCCCATAAAACAAACAATTCCCAAGACTTTCTGACTGGGCTATTTAGCATGTTTGTACTTCAGTCTCTAAATGTTTTCAGTGCACAGACATTGAAAATATTTCTGAATATTAGGGTTTCTTCCATACACTAGTGAGAATCGACTAAGAAGGAAGAAGACTGGATTAAGCTGTGTTTTGAAAAAAAGAAGCATTTTCAAAATATTATTTCTTTAATAAAGTCCTTGTAAAGAAAGATATGGCCACTTTTTAACCTGTGTCAATGAATGAAGTATTATTGTATTTGGTCTTTTACTGCAGATAGATATATAGATAGATATAGATATATTCCAGGTGACTTTGGTATGTTCTCTCACTGCAGGAGGAAAATATCTGTCTGATGAATCAATACAGATATATGTAGATGTACCAGGCAAATATTTTCTCACTGAAGTAGCTTGATCAGAACAAAACTTCGTACATGCTCAGAAATCTTATCTCGTAAGATAAAGTTATCTATTGCTTTTCTGAATATACTGTTCACAATTTTATTCTCCAAATCAATTTTAATTTTTCAAGTGAAAAATGTTAACAAAGAAAAAATATCTTCTGGTAAGTTAAATGGAAAAATCTACATAAAAATCACTGAAACATCTAGAAAACCACTTACAACTAAATTCATAGATATTAAAGGTGTGATAGAGTAGCCTTTCATATTATGATCATGACTATGGAACAGATGTGTCTTTTTTTCATCTTTATAGCAGCTTCAAGGTTGCAGTTTATTCATAGGAAATACACAGGGGAAGTGAGATCCAGTCTGCAGATATAGCCATAACATGCAAAGATTAAGTTTTCCTGTAAGGTGATCTAAAAGAAAAATTGGTATCCCTTCACTCTCGCTTGGTAACTGAAAGAGATATGCTTAACACCATTAGGCTGCTTCAGAAAAGTAAGTAGATGCTACCTCTGATTAACTTCCTTAGACTTCCAGATTCATTGAAGTTAATTACACTTTACTCTTTCTACTTTGTTTGAGCTAATTAGGGAGAATTAGAATTGAGAGTCCTGATTGCCTGTTTTCCTAAATAAGGTAAATGTGAGAGAAAGGTAGGCAGATAACAGGGTGAGGTTGATAGTAAAGGAGTGCTAAAGGTCAGCTGTAGATTAATAAATACCCAGAAACCAAGGAATTGCAGAACAGGAATAATTTTGAAGAATTATTCCCTCCTTATGTCACTACTGATGTGGGTGCAGCACTCAAATAGTGCAAGTACAGCATAACCGCAATCTCTGAGCTACATATTTTTCCCTTAAATTTTAGATCACAAAGTGCAATGGTATCAGTTAAGCATGATTACAAACAGTCCTTTGATGTATTACTGTACGTTGGTTATATTAAACCATTTCTTGTTTCAATCAGAAGCAGAAGAGACCACTTAATGCTGGATACAAATTTAGTAGAGTCAAAGACATGGTAGAAATAGTGTGATCCTTTTAAGTCTTTATTTAATATATTTATGACCTATGTATTTGGGGCTTCAAAGAGATACAAAGGGTAAAAAAAAATATAATTATACAAAAAAATGTGAAATGATAATAATATCAATATCTGTATAAAAGAGAGTTTATGTAAACTGTGGTTTTTATTTTAGCATTTTTTCTTCAGCTTCCTAAGTTACAAAAGATGTAGACGCCTTCTTATATCTATCCTTTAAGGTGATACAGTGTATTGATTTGACACATCTTGAGACCTAATAATCAAGTATATGTTTTTATGATTGGCTGATGTTGCCTTGTGTCTGGCTGCCTATAGAATGTTAAGTTGACTGAGGTCATCTATAGCCTATAGATAATCTACACGACTAATAAAAATGCTAAATAGACTGTCAATCTGTTTTCCAATCATATCAAACTCCCTAATCCAATTCGTAATTTACAAGATGAAACTAATCTCAAAATATATATATATATATATCTCTGTGCTTACTATAACAGAGTGATATATTACCAGTATGCATCTAGCTGCATTTTAACATTTGAGCTTTCTCTTGAAAGGCTATGATAATGGATATCATAGCCTGGTAAATTTTTAACAGATTTTTATGGACAGAACATTGTACTGGTGATCATTATCTGAAAAAAAAGCTCTATCTGAGCCTCAGATATGTGGAATGCATTACTTTATAACCTTAAAAATCCATTTTGTGCTTTCTCATAAGGTATTTTCAGCTTCAGATTCAGATCTGAGGATGGTATCTGGCTGAAAATATACATTATAAAAATAATAGTAATATTTTGTACTGTATACAGTTAATTCCAAATATTTTCTTTTGCTGATGCGGTAAAATGTATGTTTCAGTTTAGTGGACTTAGAAATATAAAACATAGAAACTGTGACTGTAGAATACTGCATTTCAGTTCCATGACAAAACTCTAAATTTAGCGGTAAATCCAAGACCACCCTTCCTCAAAATAGTAGGTGTTAGCAAAGAATCTATGGTCCAAAAGTTCACACTATTGAAGAGTATTATGTTTTCTTTCCAAGATGTACATCTGAAGAAAACCAAATTTTAACAAAGACTATGAATTTCATCATTAGTCATAATTTCCTATCTTCAAATGAGCTTGGTTTAAACTCACTCATATATGGCAGCATATTGTAGGGTCATTGATAAATTGTCAGTCTTGTTCAATTATGTGAGCACAGATTTTACAGCATGAGCCATTCTGCAAAAAGTTATCGCGACTTTGCTGTAGGCCCTTTAAATCAGATGAGCTCACAGGCAGATGTGGCCATTTCCCACTTTACTATTCATCAATATATGTTACATTCATTTTCAGTTTGCTTCTTACAGATAAAATTCCTAAAATCATATAAATGTTTTTAGTTTAGAACATGATATATTGACTCTGAATGTTTTTAATTATATCATTAATATGACAAAAGAAACATTTTCACATGTGCAAATTCTATTATTTATCCTCTGTTTCCAGTTGTGAGGCTGAATATTACGAAAACAGAAAAAGGAGTCAAAACTTGTAAGGCTGAAAATTTGCCTTGGCTTCTGGTGACCTGTTGTTCAGACTGGGTAACTCACAGTATTTTCCATAAAGCCAAATCTCCCCATCTTCTTTTCCATGAAAACCAGAGAGAAGGGAAAAGTTTGCAGTGTTGGGTTCCCACAACTCATCATAAAATAAGATGGAATAAAGATCATCCAATCTAGGAGCTAAGAGGTGCTCCCACACGCCTGACATGCTCTGCAGCTGAAGTCTAGCTAAAAAGAAATTAGTAATAGTTTGCTTACCAGAAGAATTACAAGAATGAAGGTACATGCACTGGTCTAGGAGAGGAACTCACAGTACTGATTAAGGTGCTCAACTCCCATACACAGTGAATGCAAAGATCTTCATACTTCATGATAAAACATCAGGTGTATATGAGGAAAGTTGCAAAATGAGATAGAAGAAAAAATTAAATTAACAGTAAAAATTTTGATATTTTTATTTGCTAAGTCTTTCTTCAAACAGCAAACCTCTAAATATGTGAAGTTGTAAACTCTTTTAATCTTCAGTCTTTTGATAAGATAGGCATAATGTATTTGCCAAAATGTGTGTCTATTACTGGAAGATATTATGCCTGACTTCAACCCTCCCTTCATAATGGAAGAGAACTTCAAGATTTTGCTATATTTTGCAGTCATATACGAGAGTCATGGCTTATTTTCTGCAGCTTAAATTCTTAGTTACTCTTTGGTGGATCCTTTAGATGTAGTGTGCAGATTTCCAGGGCCTTTCAGACAGCTGAATGGGAACATTCTGCTTTCAGGTAAATTTTGATGTGACTTGCAGATATCTTGCCACAGTCATTGTTTCATTAAGACAAAAAAAGAAAGAAAAAAGTCTGGAGGGTCTTTTTTAAGAACAATGAGCTTGATTAAGTGTTTGATTACTTTCAAGACAGGGGATTTTAAAAAACTATCCATATATAAAACAAAAGGAATTTTAAAAATGCATCACTGAAATACTGTAAATGGACAGAATTAACCTCCATTCTCAGTGATGTATTTTAATGCAAGTAGATTCTCCATTACACTTCTTCTTTACAAAATAAAATTACTGAAATCTACTTATGTAACACCTAAATATTATTTTTCTCAATTTCTTCTGGATACTGCAGAATCCATGCTTTTTGTCAGGTCTTTCAGCTTTAGGAACTGTCAAACCTATGACCATTTCAGCTGTAGTTGAATTATTGCACACACAATCCCCTGATCTAAGGATCATTTCAAGCAATTATTTTCTAGATGAGATAGTTTAATTTTCAATTTGAAAAAATCTAAACTGCAACTCAGAAAAAAATAAAAAATGCTATAAAATTTTACTTGGAAATTTCTTATAATAGCTAAAGTCTGCCTACTCCCTACAGTGCAGAATAAGAAAAAAAAAATCTACCTTCCTTTCTTCCCATTTGGCCAGCTAGAAACATCTGATTGTGATTTCAGCCACACAGAAAGATAAAGGCAATGCCTTTACCCTTTCAGTAGTAGAATAATGGCAAAAAAACCCTGGTGGGTCTTAGGAGAACTTATAATCTTTCTTGTTTAAGACAACCAATCAGGAATGTTGAAATAGATTCTGAAAAAGTAAGAGTGAACTCATTTTATCTAAATGTGAAGAATTTCACCTTACTCTGGGTGATATGTAATGTTGTGATCAACTCCCAGAAGGCTATGTCTGAGGTGATTTTCTGTAATTTCAATTAATTTTAGTTGGTTCTCAGTAGGTAAGAATAAAAATAGTCTGGCTTTTGCTCTTCCTGTACCTTTAATTGGCAGAATTTCAACCAAGTCTTTAGATCTGTGACTTTCATTTTTTCCTGAGTGTGCCAGAAATAGTTTTTGGCATCTGGCATTTTAATAATAATATTTCCAGTGACCAGGCATTGAATAGAATCAAAGAATTGGCACTGTATTTTGTAATTTTCACAGAAGCATTTGATTTGATTGACTCTAGAATGCTGATTAGAGGAGATAATGCTATGATGCTCTTGAGGATAAGTCACTTAGCTCAGATTCATGACTGTTTAACAAGAAGAGCACACAGATTTGTTGTACAGGGCAAGGAATCTGGCTTGGCTGAAATGGACTGTGATGTCCGCCAAGACTCAGTCTTCAGACCATGTTTATTGAATTTATTTGTCAATGATTTATTCTTGATTGTATTAAATCTATTTTACAGCTATATAGATGATGCAATGTTACAATATGGTTCTAATTCATTGGCCATGGTAGAGAAGGATTCACATAATTTATGGAGGAAACTTTAAAAGGAAAGCATTTTCTAATGAACAAGAAAACTGCTGGCTATTAATATTTCCAAGCAAACCCCAAACACTTCACAGTCCTTACTCACTGAAAAAAAAAGAAAGCTCTACACTGAAATACATACTTAAGTCATGACTCAAGGATTGGATCAACACTGTCTAGTTACTCTTGAGCAATTTTTTACTGAAATACTGTTAATTAGAAGCAGGTATCACTCTAAAGGGTAAGAACTCCTCAGAATATATTGCACTTAAGCAGTAGATGAAGCAAGAAACAAAAAATCTGCAATGTGCTGTCAGAATGAATGTTGTTTAAATTTAGAAGTAAGACAAACAGACTGTGATATCAATAAAAAGCTATGCAGATTTGTTTTGTACTAATGCTATGGATAGATAAAATCCAATTTGGCTTTAGGCAAATTTTCAGATTTGTAGCTTGACAGAGTATAAGAACACATCACTGCAGCTTTTATGTGAATAAGTCAACTTACTTCCTCCTCAGTGAGTCTGGAACTATGCAAATGTATTTTATGTTTGGAGAGGCCCCTGGTTATATGAAAACAATGTTGTTGTTACTTTTAGATTTTAATTTAATATTCTGAGCCTTGGAGGGAGAAATCATCATAGACTCATTTACCCTACAGTCAGTGTGACATTATGGGAGGATACATTTAATGCCTTAGTAGTAAGCATTTTGAACAGGCATCCAAAGGTGATAAGAACTGAAATAATCTTTGAAAAAATTCAACTGCATCTTAATTGAATATTTAAAATCTTTCTCAAGGTATAACTGAGAATAAATTATGTAATGATGTGGTAGAAATGATTTGATTTTATACTTCCTTCTGCCTAATATTGCTACATAAGCTTGGATAGGAACAGGGCAAGTTTCTTGCTGTGAAAGTCATTTGAGATGCAATACAAAGCACTGTACATTAAGGAGATTTTATTATCTCCTGTTCCAATATTTTTATGAATGAAAATATAAGGTATTTATATAATTCTTTAAAGCAGGTGCTGGCTTAGACCTTCATTTCATATTGGCATTTTCTGTTGTTTGTAAAATTTTTTATCCTTTCTATTTCCATACAGATATTTTAAAAATCAAATAGTTTTCATATGCAGTGAATAGATCATATATGAGGGCATGTGATACAACACAGTCCTTCTTCAAGGCAGAAATATTTAGATGCCTCTCCTGTCTCTTGCTTTTATGTTTCAGGTTTTGGTTTGGGGGATTTTTACATTTTTTGACCTATGGAGAGATCCCACTAGATAAAGATCTATGCCGTGAAAATCTGGTTATGCTTTGCTTCATATTTTAAAAAGTAAACAGAATATCCTGAGTCTTGGATGCATGCATTACTGACATCTAAGCCCTCTGTAAGTACTCCAAATGTAGGAATATACTAATATTAAAAAGGATGCAAAATGCATTTATTTTGAAAAATAGTTTTCCTTCCATTTATCTGGAGACACAATTATCTCACCAATCTTCAGCCTCAGTAAGAACAAACAAAAGAGATTTAGCTCCAAATTTCAGTGACACTTTGATATCTGTCATCAAGTAACGTAATTATAAATGAAAATATGTTTTCATGTCCACATAAAACTAAGAAATGCGTAACTTATTCATAACTCCCAGTGTATTGAAGTCAAGGCTTAGCTCAGAGGGTCTCTCTCATGGATGTTTATCAGGTTTTCTCTGCTTGCTCTGTCTTCCATCCTGTGTCTTCACTTTACTTTTCACTATATTGTTTTCTTCTTCTACCATAATTGAGCAAAATCGAGAAAATATTAATTCTGCTCACCTTATTCAAGACAAGGAGCTGCCATAATAGAAGAGCTCTTCTGCCACTGTATGCTAAAACAGATAGATTCTGTCTAGGGAGAATGTTGCTGGCATTGCTCTTTCATGTAACTAGCGTGTATTTATATGTACATAATAAAAACCTTCATCTCAAAAATGAAAAAAAAAGAGAGTCTAGGCTGATTTCAAAGTCAGGAGTCTGAAAAAAGTGACTTCCTGTAGTGTTGATGCTGACTAGTAAAGAAGGAAGTTCTGGTTGTCAAAGAGACAACCTGCATTTAAGACTCAACTCCATGGAACTGACTATCCACGTTGGCCTCAGGAGCAGAGACAGGAGTCCTTCATTATCTTTTGCTGACAGTTCAGTTGCCTTAGTCAAGCTACAAATACACAGACGGAACATGACAATGATCACTTTGCACTGATTTACTCCTTTTTAATTGCCAGCTGTATTGAAAATACCTTTGGGAGGCCAAAATTAAGATTCTGAGAAACACAAGTTGGCAAAACTCTGCTATTAAATAATTATATCTTTAGATTTTCAGATTTTATAAAAGACTTACTAACATAAAATTTCTGATTTGAAACCATAGTATTGAATACAAGTGATCAAATTTGTTTTGATAGCATTACCTTCTGTGATAGCTTATCCTTCTATAGAATGGTGGAAAAGCAATCAGCCATACGTTTGCTACTTTTTAAAACTTTTTATCTATAGATTTTATGGTTTCCTTTAAATTCTTTAAATACTTATTGGCACACTTGTTATCTTTGCCTGTTACTTTGAAGATCTTTTCAAAAGATTGGTCTTTGAGTGATAATGAAGATAAGGGTACAGAGTGTCTAACTATTCCATTATTTGGAAACTATCACTACTGAAGGTAAGCATGAAGAGAAAATCTCCCTCTTAAACTGCAGATTTTTTCCTTATGAATTCACATGTCAAAGGCCTCTTGCAGGTGCTGAATTTCTGTTTACTGTCACCTAGGTTTTCACATCTGCAGGAGATCAGGTTATTGAAACTGGGGTTTTGAGAGGTTTTTCACCAGAAGTGAAAATGCTGTGAGCAGGTCAGTTACAGATCTATTTCAACACCTCTCCAGCAAACTAATTTTTCTGTTCAGTTTATACCTTAATTTACATTTTGTGCAATGAATCACTGGGATAACCCTAACATTTGCATGCCATGACTTTTGAATGTTTAAAATAGAAGCCTTCATGTTGAATTGACAAACGGTTTGTATTAATATAAAATTAGATTTAGGAAAATCATTTAATCTATAAATGACATCTGGTATTTACAGCTTTAGAGTCTGATGAAGATAGATGCACTACCTTACACGTTTATAATATTTTGTAAATTTGCAAATGCATATTTAAATTGATTGTATCCCTATCCAATCCTTCAAATGTCACTGGCCCTCAAAGGACCTAGTTCAAAGCTCACTTTCATTAATGGAAAGACTTACAGTCTAAATGTATACTCTAAAATTAAACAGACACTATGAGTATTCCCTAGCTTTGGAATACTACTCTTTCTACTGTTCAAGTATTAGTGCGTTCCTCAGCACGACTTGGGCCTGAGCCACCTAGTCTTTGGATGCCATATTCCTGATAGCTCAGGAGTTAATATGAGCTAGCAAAAATCTTGAACAGACACTTGGAGTGCAGCCACCATGTTCTGGAGGGTGAAAGAGTTAAGTAGTAAAAGTGTGGGACTGGGTCAGTTGGCCTCTGTATCTCTTTCTGCGTACTCACAAAGTTTAAACCAGCAAGTTTGGGGGTGCTGAGTCTTCCTGTGTTCTCACAGCCTTGCACTTCCTTGCATAAGGCTGTGTTTGAATAGAGCTGGTCAGGAGCTCATTTCGATCATAAAAAATTCTTCATCTGAAAGTCCCTTCCAGTCCAAACAAGTGTAGAATTCCTGGTCAAGAAAGTACACAATTCCACTAACTCATCCAAGAGCAATAACTGGAGTGGGGAAAGTAAGGCCCTGGCTTAAAGGAAATCAACTGCTGGGGAACCGGTAGCCTCCAGCCCATTGGAGTCGTCTTTGGTGACTTAACATGATGGTGTTTGGGATCTCAGTGTGAGGCTGAGGATCAGTGCCAATGTACTGTTGTACTCCCAGAGTCAAATGGGATCAGACCTTTTAAATTTGAAGTGGCACTTCTGAATACCCAGAAGACGGATCCATATCCCTTTGGCTTAGAAAATCAATATGGTTAAACACAAATATTAAAAGACCCTAAAATTTCGGGACTTAACTCCACTTCTTTGTAATGTATTTCTTTCTCTGATTCAACTAGAATCTTCAATGTTTTTGATTTTGACTTATTCAGAAGCTTATCCTGAATTTTAAACAACTTTTTAAGTAATAGGAAAGGTAAGAGTCATATAGAAGCTCTCTCTATTCATGTGTGTGTGATTCTGTACAAAAACTCCAGTAACAAAAATTGCATATTCTGCAATAAAGTTACTTTTGTTAGTATTTTATAGTGTATCAGTATGTGTTTCTTCTCTTGATGTTAAATATGTCTATTTGAAGAAGCAAGGGACTATTCATGAGGTTCTTTGGAATGGGTTAATACAATTTATTTTAATGGAAGGATTTAATCTATGAAAGTTTAGACAGAATCTGGGCCTTTAACATTTAACATTAACGTAGAATGCAATTATTTATCATCTTTTCCTTCCTTTGAATATTTTGCTCAGGAACATACAAAACCTTTACATTCTTAAACCTATGTTGGTCTACAACAAACTGTACTTCTATTATATGTATTTTCTACAAAAGATAGTGACAAATATGTAGGCTGTAAGTTCTGAATAAATAATAGTTATAACTGAAATCAGGTACTCTTGAGGCACTTGTTTGTGTGCCTCTTACACAATGTGTAGTCTCACATAGCAATAAGAATTTTATTTGGCTATATCATAGAAAAAAATGTTGCATGTTTAATGGGTCTTTGCCAGAGTGAGAAACATTGTCAGGACATGAGAGTCAATAGAGTCCCTGAGACATCCCTGCTAGAATGGGAAAGGATGCATCATTCCTTCAGTTGTGCTCATGATTCCAGTGGCCAGCATGCTTCCACATGTGTTCCTCAAGTGCCAAGAATTCTCTTCAGTGCTCCAAAATGAGAGTGTCTTGGAGAATGGGTTCCTTGCCAATCGGCAAAGCCAGAAAGAGTGTAGAGCAGGGAAAGGAAGCATGTGTTTTATCTTGCCTACAATGCCATTGCTCTGTGCAGTTCTCTAGTGCTTTTGTAAAGTTTATGGATGGTCATGGCCTCTGAAATCATGATGTCTCCAGACACTGCTGCTTCTCAGCTCCTTTGCCAAGATAAAATAAATCAGAATATTAATGCTAAGACTGGGAATAGTCATGGAACTTTTTCAGGTTGCTCAATTTATTTTCCCAGTAGTCTAAACTCTACTATGTTCATCTCTATCAGGGAAACCTAGGGAAAATGAGTTTTCTAACTGGAGCAAAATCAGGGTTTTAGTTGCCATAATAAAAGAAGGACAAGTTTTGCCCATGCAAGTGAATAATCTCTTTAAGACATACAGGAAATGCTGTAGGCACAAAATTTCCCCTTTTCTCCATTTTAGTTTCAGTATTTGTGTCTTCTTTCAATGGTTCTATCCAGTTTCTGGGGTTTTTTTCTCATCTCACTTTTTCCCATATTTTATTTAAAATTTATTTTTTCTTTTTCTTATATCATCTTGTCCTATTGGGAATCTGCAGCCCATCCGGGCTGTGTTGGACTTTCACTCACAGAGCTTTGAAACTGGTTGAAAATGGACTAAAAATATCATCTGTTGCTGGCTAAAATGTGACTGTTAATTTCATATGCATGAAATGGATACTGTTTACAGCTCTTTATATCTGGACATTGCATGACATGACCTTTTGGTTTTGCTTTCCTGCTACCTCTGACCTTGCCTATACAAAGTCTTCTTCACAATGAAATATGATGTGAGCAAAAATGAAGTTCCTTGTGTAGCAGAATATCAGTTTCATGCAACATGGATGAGAATGCTGTTGTCTCATTTAAATAATACCTCTTAATAAGGTGTTCTCTGAGGAAGCAAGGGGAAAATAAAGTAGTGTCTGGAAATTATTGGCCAGAGCCTGTTTTCTGTATGATATATAGAAACTGTAAAGAAATGCAATCTATTTGGAGTACTTTTGTCATGGGTAACAGATCCTAAGTTTTCTATACAATTTTTGAAATAAATTCATAGCAACCTAGAGATACAAACAGTTTTCATATCACTACTGATAAAATGAATTTTAAAAAGGAAAAGCAAAGAGTTTTCAACAAACAGAAAATAGACCTGAAATCATTGTTATAAATACCACTAACAATCAATTAATGATACCTGAAATAAATGTGCATAAAGGAAAGCAATATAGAAATGAAATAAAATACAGCTAATACACCCAAAATTGTAAAATTGTTTTAAGAAGAGCCTTTCTCATTACAGCTGAATGTGATTTTCCAGATAAAGGCATTGTAATATGACCCTGTGTGCTGTTCTGTGTGTACAATAAAGCAAGCAAAATTAATCCCTTCCCCTGATGACCTCTAGAAATGAAAACCCATTATAGTAATAATATTTGTACTTAGGCCTTGATGTTTTTGTGCTGAATCTGAATGCCATGAAATGATTGTATACAGTGGCTGATGAGGACACATGTACAGATAAATACATAAATAATCCTCTTTATATAGGTGCAAGGTGACTTTTTAGATCTGGTATGGAAACTAGTTGAAGCCTAATAAAACTGGTGATCATTTTCTTTACTGCTTAGGCCTGAATCTTATTATGTTGAAAGGTCTATTAGGAATGTTTCCCTTTTTAACATGGAATGTATGTAACTGGATATTGTGCACAATTTTCCTGTTTGTAAAACTTGAATTAAGCATTGAAATTTCTACCTAAGTTACTGGTTTTGGCATTTGCCAAAGTATATATGGTATCAAATACTATAATACATCTTTGTTGCCAGTCTGCGGTTTGGTTAGCAAGCCCCACTTAAAGGGTAAAAGATCTTTTAAAAAACAACATTATTTAGCTTGGAACAGGAATCAATACTCCATATGATATGGTAATGAAACACAGACTTTGCAACATATTGATGGACAGTGAGAAAGTGTGTGTGGTGAGAGGAGTGGGTGTATTTGTGTGCATGTTGGAGGGACCACAATAATATTAATAGCCTGTAAAGGAGGTTTCTGACATTTGGTAAACACATGAGCACGACACAGAGCACAATAGGAATTACAGTTCAGAAACAATGATATGTACATTACTCTGGAACGCCATTAAGAGCATTTAAGCTTTCCTCTGTCAGCATTTGTATTTTCACAGGATGTAGTAACAAAGCATTAGCTTTGTGGAAAAGGAGGTCTAAAAAGACATCCACATATTGTTCTAGTATTTTGTTTTACTTCTTATGTTTATGTATCTTTCTGATGTGGGCCATACATTCAAGGCAGTTCAGTTTTGCACAGTCTGGCTTTCTATTTGTCTAAGAGGTAATAAATTCCCATTGATCAGGGCTTAGTGGAAATTAGAACACCCTCCATGAGCCTCAGTCAGGAAGGCTGCTCCCAGCAGACTCTCACTCACATTAAAAGCCCACTGGAATGTTTCAGGATGGTTGGTGTTGCTGCATATTACTTCACAATGTCAATACCAGAAGGCCTATTGATTTGGATAGCTTGCTTTAAATAAAAGAAATTAGTATTTGAAAATAGTAAAAATGGCCACCAGACCAAAAATAACACTTTTTGTATCTCTTTCTTAGGCTCTCCTTCCACTTGGAAAAGCCTTAAATTATTCTATGCTGTAATTATTTTTCAAAGTCATATACTATGTGTTGTAATTTCAAAATCATGTACTATGTGTTGTATTGATTGTAAAGACTTCTAATTGCAGACTTCATCTAAAGAATAAAACTTGAATTTATTAATTGTGTTTTATTTTAGATTAAGATTAGGGAGATTTATTTTAAGGTGTGTGTATATATGTTTTGAAGAGAGCGACCTGAAAAAGATATAGATATATGCAAGATTTATCAGTCTTTCAGACCTGTGCTACTCAGTGTCAGTCAAGCAGCAGTGGCAGAGAAGATGTGGAGTGGTCTCTTTCTAATGCTGGTTTCCAAATGAGTGTAAGTAGATTGCTAAAAAGTGAGAGAGAGAGGAGACGTGAAAGCAAAAAGGACAGGTATTAATTGGAAAGCAATGTATGCTATGCTAGTGTCTGCATACATGCAACTCTTCATAATTATTAAATACCTAAGTCAGTTGCTTAAATCCATATTATAAGGAACTAGAAGTCAAAACTTTTCTATATGGCATTAAGATTGCCAGTAGTGTGTGATTTGTTTTCAGAGATGGTTTCTTTTTTCTAAAGAGGTTATGAAGGCTGCAACTCAGCCATGTATCCAAGTGCACTATATGTCAGGAAGAATCTGTCTCCTCTACATCAGTAGTTTATTATCTAACAGTATTTCCAGGATTTTCACCCTGATTGTTTCCCACCTCTTCTTTTGGGTTCCATTTTCCTTTGCCTGATCCTTCAGGATCTTTCTTGATATTTCCTCTTCCTTGCATATATGACTTAACTGTCAGTGGTTGATGAAGCCTATTGAAGGGATAAAGCTCCTTCGGATGGCTGAAAATATGAAACTGCTTTTGTCTGGGCATTCCTCTTCAGCATCCTTCTGGAGCTCTACCACGCTGTTTTGAAATCCTAGTACTACTCTATGAAAATGATGCAACTTTCTCTTCTAGCTCAAATTTTTTTTTCAAGAACAGCATCAGTCATGCACAGCCAGTTAAACGAACACTTGTATTCAAATAACTTACTGATTATGCAAAACAACTCTGCCTGTTAGGATACACATTCAGTGCAGAAAATTGCTCTGTTATTTGGACTGCTTTTCCCGTCACAATGAAACATACATCTGCTTACAGCTAAAAGTCCAAGGGCCTGATTTAGTAAAAATTAGTGATCCATCAGATTGATGGGCAATCTGCACTCTTGGTGCCTTGAAATTTCTTGCATCAGTCACCAGATCATGATTTACTAATAGGGTTTCAGGGCTTGTAAAATAGCACAACTCTAACCACATATTAATATTTAATCTGGCATTTTAAGTGCACCTAACAAAAGACCCCAGAGCTGCTGACAGGACCCTAAATTGTGAATTTCTTTAAAAGGAATTGTGCATTTCCATAGTGGTTTCATGTGGAAATCTGAAACAAGAAGAAATACATGAGTTAAGCCCTGCTCATGAACTTAGAAGCTTCTGAATATATGTTCTTGAAAAACTATTTATATAGTGTGGGGTTTTTTGTAATCTAGCTTCATTAACATATGATGGAACTTCCTTGGCCATTTCGCTGTCTGTAGCTAGTGATTGCAGAGAAATTTCAAGACTCATTTCTATACTGTGTGCAATTAAACAGTCTGTTCTTTAAATGCTTAATCCACTTGGCCACTCTAGCAAAGCACTAAATGAGAGTAAAAATGTATAAATCATAAAGACCTCTTTATAGCCATGAAATTTAGTAATTGAATCTGCACAAACTTAGTAAATTAGGCCCTCTGTGCTTTGTATAACGTTTTTAAGTAACCAAAATAGGCAAGAAACTTAATTACATATTGACAGTGTTTCTACCATTTCATAGCTTAAATAGACCAAAGGAGTGATTTAATAAGCAACTTCTGCTGCTGCTGTCGGATGAATATTCTAATTTTACAGAATGTATATAGTGCATGTCTAGAAAAGGGTTTATTTGTTTCTTCCATTTTCATATGCCATAATTTATGAAAGATGTTCCCAACACCACCTGTAATAACAGAATGTTTATTAGTGTGCAAATGAGGGTTATAAATGATGCTGCTTATCTATGGAACAAAACACAAAAGACAACTTATTAGCAAAAGACAAATTGCTCAGCAAATTTCAATGAGCTGCTATGTTTGTCATGAAAAAAACCTTTTATTTGCACAGATCAATGTTTTTATAATCCATTTAAAATAATATACTTGCCACTAGGTGGCTATTTCTGATCAGATCATTTTACCATTTTAATTACATTTTTAATATCCTGGCTGCATAAACAAAGATAAATTACAAGCCTTGCACAATCTGGCTGCTAGCTCAGGCACAATCTGTAATAATATCAGCTTTTGTTTGTGCCTCCTCTAATTAGATTCTGAAATCTAGGCTTTATCAATCAATAATTTTAATTTCAGAATTGCCTTTTGATCTTACATTTCATGTTTGTTTGCAGAAAATGATCAGTAGGACAAAGCTGATAATTTATGCAGAAACAATCTCTCAGCAGAGTTACAAGCGCATTCCTAGCCATCAACACAACCCGGCAGACTAAGCTTGACACAGGTCTAATTAGCATGCAGATATGTGTCGCCTCATTGGCAATTCAAATTGCTTTTTTATAATGTACCTCAAATTGTGCTACTCAAACATTGTATTTGATTTCCAAAGCCCCCTGGGCATCCCATAATGTCTCCCTTCATCCTGGGTACGAAGCATTTATTGAACAATCTGCTTCAACTCTGGCTATCTTTTTGAAAGCACCCAAACATCATAACCATGGGACCAGGTTTTCCTCCCCATCCGACAGCAAGTTGTTCTTCTGCAGAGCGGCGGGTGCCACGTCCGTAGGTTCGGTGATGATATGTTACCTTGCGAGCTCCTGCTCCCACGGTGGCTGCTCTATAGAGGGCTTCATTCCTGTGCCACTCATCTAAAAAGGGGGAGGATGTCTACAGAGCACACATTAATATGCGGCACATAACCACGTCTCTGAATGCCAGCCTTCCATTCTTCATTAAACAAAATGGCTGGATTGCAGTGATTGTTTTCCCCTCCACGCGCGCGCGCACAGCCACACACACCACGCACACAGGCACATACCCACACACCCCCCACACCACTCCGGCTCTCTCTCCTTTTCTCCCTCATGCACATGCACTCACTTTCATGCACACACACACAAACACACACACACACACACACACTCACTCACACACGTAGCGTGTCGTCGGTGCAGCGAGTTACGTGTGAAAAGTTATCTGCAGCATGCGTGACACGCGAGGAGATTCCTGCCAACGTCAGGGCCCTTTTTTGCCATGCAGCAACAAGTGGCAGAATCAATGGTGTACAGTTATTCAGCAATGTAATTCATTTCACTGGCTTTGGCTCCCAGCCAGATCCGCCATCTGTCTCTTGCTCTCCCTCTCTCTCTCTCTCGCCTGAATTTGTCCTACATTTCGTAATGTTACGTGCTTGCCATCCTTATTCTATGTCAGAGGTACAGCACGAGCCTCACCCCCGTTCCGACGTGGAGTTCTGTGAGTTCGGTGGCACTTTGGATATTCCACTCCAGTGCCATAGGAAGAAAAGGGTAAGCAAAGAACAGAGGGATAGCTGCAAAGAGAATGGTGCTCTTCTATCTGAAAGCCAGTGCCTCCGCTTTTTATTTAAAGCATTGATATGGATCTGTCTCACATGGGAACTTTTCCTGCTTCGTTAGAGTATCTTCGTTTTCTTTATTGGATGCTGGCACTGTACGCCACTGCACAGCTCCGTGGAATGCCTGCTGTTGGATACTTGCATATCCCTGCCACCAAGCAACCTCCTGCATTGGAAATCGGGTGACTACTCCAGGATCTTATGCGTGCTTGCTGTTTGAAGCTGCAGAAAAGTGAATAATCAATTAAGTATTGATTTCTTGTAAGATTTGGTAAATTTCAAAGGCAAGACAAAGAGGATGGCTTAAGGAAAGCACTGCAGGGACTTGGCGTAAATTAGACAACTAACAGCAGTGCAGAATAAAATAACACCTCAACTGAATATTTCCTTGGAAGAATTAGCACTAGCTATTGGAAGACGATGGTGGATTTAATCAAGACGGCAGGCATGCTTGAGTTTTAACCGTGAACCTGAAAGAGGAGCTAATTATAACCACCTTTTTATATGGAGCTAATTTGACTGAATGGATGCAAATGTGCTTTATTTATGGATGAAGAAGCAAGCCTTACAGCATTGACTTTGGGATCATCGCATATGCTAAGCTTTGCAGCTTCTCTAAAAGTCAAGCCTACAGTACATTTTTATTTACTGAGAAGGTATTTATATGTAAGCATAAGCTAGCCATACAAAAGATTCATCAGAACAATGTACTGTGTGGCACTGAGGATCTAATTATAATTTTGCAGCATTTCATGTTTTCTCTAATTTGGTGCTTTTCAACCCTTGCTTGTGATGGGCTATAAATGGGACAATAAATGTATGATTTAAACTATTGTGATTTTCATTGTATAGTTTATTAATCGTACTGTAGTTTTCTTAACGTGTTTCTGAATTATTCAGCAGTAATTTATAATGAAAGAAGCAGAAATGGTGGGGTGGTTTTAAATTCATTTATAATCTTCTTACAGATCTAAATGTACAGGTTCTACCAGCCGATGAGCTCTATAATTATGAAAGAATGTTAAAATTTTCAGATAAATGGGGCACTGACTTTACAATGGGCACAATATTGTATAATCAGTAAAAGGAGGATTGTTATGTTTTGACTCTGTGGAGAATGGTCTTGGTTAGTTAACTCCTTCTATGCTGATAATGGTAAGCAAATGTACTTTATATGAGAAAATAGGGGGAGAATGTAATGCACTGGTTTAATGTTTTGCTAGTCTGAAACCTTAGCATATTTTTTTTTCATTTATTTCCATTTCTGTTACTTTTCTTTACCCTATTTGCTTCTCTGGCTTTTGTCGAGGCTTTTTTTTCCTCCTGTCTTGCAATCTACATTCCCTGAGCAACCACAGGAACCAAGTTACATTAAGCTTCAACACAAAGACGATGTAAGAATAATGAATCCTCATTTGCATCGACATTTGTATTCAGATTTGCCAGGCTATAAACTTGGCAGATCAAGCGGAATATTAAGTAGAGGCTTCGATGGTAAATTGCGACTCTTGCAATTGCTGAGTCGTTTTTCCTATTTTTTGCATGCAAGTGTGTGTATGTGTGTGCGTACGTGTGTGTGTATGTGTGTGTGTGCATGTGTGTACATGTGTGTGCATGTGCATATCTGTAGTGGCAGGTAAAGTCTCATGACTACTTGGTTTCTGAGAAGCACATTGGCCCTCTTTCTCTTTCAGTATATGATGTCAGTTTATGCGAAATGAAGCAGCAATACACAAGCAGTAAGCATTTTAGCTGAAGATACAGACTGACATATGAATTAAGTATTAACTCCATTTTCTAGAGGCTGTGTGAAAGAATTCCTTAAACAAATAGATAAACAGCAGACAGACCTTTTCCATCAGCTGGAGGTTTCATTTCACTGCAAGTAGAGTCCAAAGCAAAAACTCTGAGGTAGTGTTGAACCTACCTGCTGCAGAATATTGTTTTAATTGTGGTGATGCTGCATGTATGTATGCATGTTTCCATTAAACAATTTGGCCTTGGTGCACCTACCATCAGCTGCTCTCCGCTTTGGTTTGGTTGGACTGTCTCCAGCTTTACAGTAGTATGAGCAAGAGTTAAGCTGGCTCTTCTCTTCCAGAGTTGGACATCCAACCATTTCCTTCACTGGCATTTGCTGAAGAAAAGGTGGTCCTACATGATCCATTTCCTCAAGAATTCCTTCCTTCTCTTTCTGGATGAAACTTTTTCAGAATTAATAACTGCAAAAGTGGATTATTTACCCTATCATACTCCTGTTTAACTTTGTGTTATTGAAAGTAATTTATGCATGAACTTTCAAAACTTTATGTTATGTGTAATATGTGCTATATTATTTCAGAAGCAATGAAAAAGTGCTCAGTCAACAAGTGCTAAAAATGCTCCAAGACTCATATTTGCTAGCCATAGAGTTTTCAAATATTTGTCTCAGGACTTCAATTAAGTCCTCTGGAGAGAACTTAGAAGTGTCATTGAATTAGGCAATGCAGGAAATGATCAGGCATACAGGAAATACTTCCAGTGTCTTCTTTTTGTATACATCCCCTTCCTACCACATCCGTAAGCACAGACCTAGCATGAATGTCAGCACAGTCCACAGTGTGTGTTTTCACAATTTGTAGTTGGCTTCTATGTTAAAGAGGTACTATTATAGAGAAAAATCCTAGAACTTTTTCTAGTCCTTTCTAAACAAGTTAAAGGACTGAATTAAAAAACCTAATTTATGGATGGCCATTTAGCTAATTCATTGAAAAGCAAGTGCAGTGCAATTGCTAAACCTGTTGTAAACAATATTATACTTTATAAGTATCGGCTACAATTTCAGCTGACAAAGCTGTATCAGCTTTGTTTTCTATAAAAATACACAAAACCCTAATACTGTTTGGATTTGCTTTAATTTTGTTTTTACACTATAATGGGATAATTGATCATGCAGGAAATGGTCAGTTGTAATGCAGTGTTCACTAAGGGAGGAAGATGATACTCTGCTCATGTAGAACAGTAACCTGTGGCAGGCAAAAGTGACCATGCATCATTATTTGTTTCCTATTTTTGGGTAGCTTTATAACTTTATTCTTTTATTCTGGGTGAAAACATGGAATTTGGTTTTTCCCTCCTTTGAGAGAGTTTTCTGAGCAACATTTCCAAAATGGTGCTTACGGTAAAAGGGAAAGGTAGAACTTTGAAGGTATGTGTCCATACTTTGCTTCCTTATGCACATCATCTTGATGAAATTATATTAAACTTTGTTGTTTGGGTTAATATATATACCTCCCATTAATTGTTTTGAAAATTTACCCTAAAACAGGTAAAAAAGTGTCTTTTTCTGAGAAAGGAAAAACAAAAGAATATCTCAGTAGCTTCCATAAAAAAATCAAATTGAAAATATATTTAAGTTCCAAATTTATAAGGAATAACAGAATAATAGACTGCAATGTTTTTGTAAGACACGTATCTGCAACAGTCATTCACTAAGTGAATCCTCTGAAAAATTAATTCCTTTGGGCATTTCTTTGTCCCCATAAAAAATTCCCCAGTTTCTTGTTGCCTATGACTATAGAACCCAAAGGAAGGAGAGATGAATGAAAAGTACTTTAAGCTCCAAGTTATTTACCATATTCATTGAAAAAAAGATAAAAACACCTGGAAGAAAGGAAAGTGTGAAGCTAATATTTCCTGGGAGCAACTGCAATCTGTTGTCTGGCTTTCCATGTGTACAGTGTTGTTGAGTAAAATACTGGAATGCTATACATAACAAATGTCTAGTGTGTGATGTGTATTCACCACCACAGGACAGAATGATGGCAAGCAGGCAGTCCAGGCTTTAGAAGGAAAGCTGAAGGCCTGTTACAGTACTTCAGTCTAGCTCATTGTGTTGCTAAAAAATTTAAGATTCCAGCAATACAGAGCTCACTACATATAGTAAGGGTCAGATCTGTTTGCCCATAGCATTTGAAGGGAAGTTATACTTTCTTACCATTATTCTTCTAATCAAAGATCCTTTTGTGTAACCTACTGTTGTGATGAGTATCACTCAAGTGTTGAATTTCTTACTGGCAGCTTGGTTGTCTGTTTCTGTCATTGGTGGGGACTTAGGACTGAACTGAAGTTTTCTGCATCTGCAGGAATGTAGTTTCTTAAATAGTTGTTTTCAGATTACTTTGTGCATAAAACAGCAGTTTGAACTTGGAGAATTTAACTGTTTATCTTATATAGACAGTAAACCATTTCCACTTCAAGTTGTTATTTGTTGTTGTTGTTGTTCTTTCCTAGACAAAAAGAAGATAGAAATTACTTTTAAAATAACCAAATACATATATATGCAAACCAGAGAGTAGAAGAGATAATAGATTGAGACTCAGGAGTGGCTTTTCTTTGGCACTTTCTTTTAATAAATGATAAGAGTTAAATCTTTCTTTCCAAGGTGAAACTTACCTGTTCTCCTGCTTTATGGTTCTTTCAGTGGCATGACTTTTGAGACACTGAATCTGTAATCCCTGTGCACATTGCAGTAATTTACAGCTAACAGCTGAATGTTTTGTGCAAGATTTTCTAGTTTTGCCAAAGACTTTGGTGGGCAAGTGTAATCCACTGAAATGTACTACATGCCCTGCTTTGGCAGTCCAATAAAAAGTTCATGTTTTCCTTAATAAAATAAATATGCTTTCAGTATCAACAACTTTCACACAGCAAAGCTTTTAATTTAATTTCCAGAACTGAGTTAGCTATTTTCAGTTTCAAGCTGTCCTTCAATTGCTAAAGACAAAATTGTAAGGACTATAAATATTGTTAGATAATGAATAAACTGGATATGCACAAAATTCCCTTAGACCTGAGACCCTTTTCTGTAGTTCGTTACTTATTGAATCTTAAATCAAATCACACTGCAATCCTGTAATTTGTGTTTATATAGGATTTACCATAATAAGACTCCAGTACTGATCAGTATCATAACATAAATAATCCTAGAAATGCATTGTTTTAGACAATAGACAAGCTTTCCAGGGTGGTTGTTTATTTGCATAATCAACACTGTCTCATTTAGTTTAGTGGTTGCTGCTTTTGGCAAAATTCTATGGTCATTAATTGTGCTTTGTATTTCATTGGGAATTTTACTTAATGAGAACAGATTTTGATGCAAGGTCAGCTCTCTGAAAACCAAACCAACCCACGCTTCATTATTGTCACAGTGAGTCATAGAACAAGCAACATGGAAATCACTGTGCTCTGCACTGAACTTGGCCAGCTGAATTCAGGGTTGAATTCAACACTTGAGTAACAAAACTCAGCAACTGAGCACACAGGAAGGCTGAGGAAAGGAGAATCTAGTTTTTGAATTTTAGGTTATTTCTGTGGAGAGGTTAGAGGAGGGAGAAGGTTTCTGTGCAATGGAGGAACAGTACTGGATGCTGATAAAACAAGTGCAAGGAGATGGGAAATTCAGCAATTTATGATGTCCATAGTTAAAAGAAAGAACAAGAATCAGAACACAAATTCCAGTCGTTGCAACTTGCAATGTATAGCTACCAGTTTCCCCTGGATTCATAATTTATGTTGGAACCTGCAATGAATCATGCCACATAGAAGTAGTCCTAGGCTGCAGAAGATAAATCTAATGACACATTAGCTATTACTAATTTACGGCTACCTGCTTCTGCTCTAAGTAATGTAAGTGGGAGGTTTTCTGTGAACTACTCTGGGAGCTGTATTTGGTCTTATGCACAATACACTGAAGTTACTTGTGCTGTACTATGCCACAGTCATAAACACTGAATAGGGGGTGGCATTTTAAATATCTGAAATATTCTGGAGCCATATTCAATTTAAAGTTTTTCCATCCTGACCTAAGCATTTTCTTATTAATAAATAGCATAGAAGTTGATCCCTGCAGTTTAGAGAAGTATTTGATTTTTCTTTGAAAAAAATTGAAGTTTTTGCATATGAATTCTCTAGATAACAAATATACTTTCCTCAAAAGCATCTTACAAAATATAAATAAAATGAGATTTAAAAGGATTCAGCAATGAAATTTGTCTTCTTCATCTTACATTTTTCAAATTCAAATTGGCTTTCCCTTGCATTTGTGTCCCAACAAGCCAGTAAATTCCCCCTGAATATCTTTGCAGCCAGGATGATCCTGGCGGATATTCAAGCCACAGTAAAAACACAGGAATAAGCTGGTATCCCACTGATGCCTTTCAGAATCTTCTTCATAATTATCATGTCCAGTATATGAAAAGATAGAGGGGTAGAATATGGTAAAGCTGTTGGTCAGAAATCTAAAGATGGGGGGAAAATGAGAAAAGTCAGGAAGAGCAGACCCACACATGTTGCTGTATCACAAAAGGTGTAGTGGGGAGTGGTAGCAAAAAGAAACTTTCCCATAGGTCCACTTAGATACAACAGGTAGAGGGAGATAGCAGTCTTTTAGGAAAACATTAGGAAACTGCAAGACAATACAGAGCTTTACAGTAGAGGAAAACATAATTTACATTGTTAAGCAGTGCAACTATTTTAGAAAAAAAAGCACAAAGTACCTCCTGGAATCAACAACTGAGTTTTTTACCCCGTTTTCATAGCTCCACAAATTTTCTCACTCCTACTTTGTTTTGCACATTCAGCAATATTGTGTATGATTTTAAGCTCTTACCATCAAAATTGCTTTCCATTTCTCATACATACTACTTCGAGAGCACTTCTTCTTATACATAATGACTAGTACTGTCTGGACGACCCGCTGAAAGTGTTTCAGAGTTTCTCAGCAGGATGAAAGTTAAAAACAGAAAGAAGTTGTAATCTTCTTGATTATTTGTGGGGAGATCACAAATTGAGGGAGAAGGTTATCTTGTTCTCAATAAAAATGAAGGATTGCAGAAAAAAAACGCTCAGCATCCTGTGGGGGGTTTTAACAAGTCACACACTTGTTTTATCTCAGTTATGGATTCCAATCTTTTGTTCAGTCATTTTGTTCCAAATGAGTCTAAGTTCTGGTGTTTCTTATTACTTGCATTTTCTTTCCAATTTAGGTTTTAATCTATTTCTACAGCAGGACACTTCCAGATGTTTATTCTTGTGAAGTGTTAAGCATCTTAAGCATATGCAGATCCCCTGACCTGAGCACCATATAGGCTTGTTCAGAATACCTTAGTATTTTTTGAAGACTCAGTTAGCATGTTCCATATAATTAAAACCAGAGTACAGTGATGGTGATTCCTGAGTTTTGCTTTTATTGGCATTTTGCATTAAAGCAAAAATAAACCCTTAAATGAGCTAAATCCAAGAATTTTAGGCTGGCCACATATTTGGGATTTTTTTTCAGATTGGTAGTGCCCATTTCAAAGGGTCATGACTGACAGCACTTTCAAAAATCAGGCCTCTGTCCCAGCCGTGGAAAATGGCAGTCTCCATACTTTAACTTACTGTTTGAAAATACCACCTTCAGTCAGTACTGCATTTTAAACTTCATGTCTTATTTCTTTGAAAAACAAACCATCATTCATGCTGAATTTATCTAATACAAAAAAAAAATCCACAAATCTTAAACTGGTTGTAGTGTTCATTTTGCAGTAACTCGATATTGATATGCAATTACAGTGAAGATTTCTGTTACTCAGGCTGTTAATATTGTAGCAAATGCAAAGCAGAGAAATGTAGCAGAGAGAGTTCTTATTTCTACCCCTGAACGGGCAATACTAGACAGAGCTGGCTTCAGCAGTGTTATAGCCAATACAAAAAGGGAGGAGTTTCTTCCATTCAAAAGAAGAAAAAATATTATCTTTTTATCATCAAATCATTTAGAAAAGAAACCACAGGTGGGAATCCTGAAAGCTTACATGAGTCAGAAAGGTCAAAAACCAATTTCTGACTTGTTGCAGAAACCCTCCTGGTTCTTTGAAGTGTGGGGTTTTTTTTCTAGTGGTATTCTAGGCCAGCCAGGCAGCTTATTAGACAGTCAGACTGCTTCATGTGACTATTCTAAAGACTGCATTGGCTTCTTATTTGCACCACTATTTATTTTAAGGCCTGATCTGTGAAAGTTATTTGGCTTGTGTTTGGGGATACCTCTCAACCCTAAGAGCTGCAACTTAGAAGCATGCCTTACTCTGTAGATCTTCAAAATATGGTGGAAAACCCTATCTATATCTATCTATATCTATCTATATCTATATCTATATCTATATCTATCTATATCTATATCTATATCTATATCTATATCTATATCTATATCATCTATATCTATATCATCTATCTATATCTATATCATCTATCTATATCTATATCTATATCCATATCTATCTATATAGATATAGATAGATATTGATAGATGATAGAGATATAGATATAGATAGATGATATAGATAGATAGATAGATAGATAGATAGATATAGATATATAAATGAAGGTGCTGACTTACAGAAAAAAATACCCAATAAAATTTTAGAGTGGGGATCTGGTTTTGAATGTATAATTGCATAATACGACATGGGCTTAATAGTATACTTGGTAAAGCTGCTAATTATTGCTAACCAAAAAACTGTTAATAACTGCTAAGTCAAACAAGTATTTCTAAATAATGAATTTAGTAAAAGCATTAATATTTATATTGCATCTCAAAAAAAATTGTCTCCTAAAATGTGCAGCATATCTTATATTGTAAGTAAAGTAAATGGAAAGAGAAGATCAAGTGTAGATAAGGGGGTGAAATTATTTGATACCTTACAATTTGTTAGCAATCACATTTCCCATGTCAAATGTGATAGACTTTTACTCATAAAAATTACTTTTTGGAAAGGTTGGGGGAGAGGGGAGGAATAAAAAAGTGTTTATTGACTGTTACAACCCTGATATTTCACCTAAGTGCCTTACCAAAAATGGAGATGAAAAAAATTTTAAAAACAGTAGAAAATACCACTGAGGTATAATCTCCTGAACTCTTTTTTATATATTAATGATTTGATCAACATCTCTCTGTTACTTCTGTAGAAATCTATAGCATCTAACAATAAACAGGATTGGGGGAATATTCAGTGCTATACAAGAGGCAGTCCTGAAAGACAGCTTGCATTTTTGATTTAGAAACAACCTTCCTTTTATCTGGGCCTGACTGAATCAAGCTATTTTTCCTACTTGGATATCCTTTTCTGAGATCCACTTTAATCTCAAAGCAGAACTACACCATTCATAAATGGGTGAAATATCTGACTACAGCTTCTAGTTTCCATTTTCTTTACATGAAACATTCAGCTATCTGTCCTTATTTATAACTCTTACTGTACCAAAGTTTACTTTGAAGATAAACTTTTCATACCTTTACTCTAGACATACTAGGAACAAGTTTAGTAGGAGCTAGTGTGTTGTTTTCTTAGAAAAGGGTGCATCACATGTTGACTAGAAGTTGCTGCAGTATCATTTGCAAATGACCTAGTGAAATTTGGAGGAGAAAGTACACACAATCCACTTCCCACAAGGGGAAAAAAAAAAAGGAAAGAAAACTGAAACCTACTGGATTTCAGCGGAAGGTTTGCAAATCATTGTGTGAAATACTAACCTTTCATCGCATTCAACAGATCCTAGTATGTGACAGTATGAATCTTCTAATCAAGCTGCTTAAAACCCTCAGGCCATGGCTTGACAACACAGTAAATCTTGCTTCAGAGCTCTTACTCTAGGACTGGAAATGCCACAGCCATGTGATGCAAAGCACTCATTTGGTATAAGATCATTACTATGTTTGTACCACCAACTTTTTGTTGGATCAGGTGTCATTCTTCCTCCTACACCTGACATGAAACCCCTACAGGTGAAGAAAGATTATACAAATGCTACATTGCATCTTTTGACCAGTTCAGCAGTAATGCAATGGCATATCGATATCTGAACAAAATCAAGTTAGTACCTGATAGTGCAAAAATCTAGTAAAAATGGAGATGAAATTGCAGCCTGCAGAAAAAATAATTTCCTCTGTGACAGTGTTCCAAAATATCTGAAATTGCTAGGAGCACTGAAAATTCATATCTTGAAGACTCATCCTAAAATTTGTTCTTTGTTCTACATGTAGATATAGGCACCTAGTAGAGCTGACTAAAATTTTGAATCTACAAGTTCTACAACATAAGGCTCAGTAGTAGTAATATGAGTAAGACTACACAATGTGAGATCTTAAAAATCCTGTCCTTTGCCATATGGTGTGTAAAAGTGTGGGAGTTAATTTTTCTGAGTTATTTTTTTCAGTTGCTACCGGATGTTGACCAGAAAGTTGGAAGGACTGACATCCTCCCACAGTAAGTTCTCACTGGTTTTCACTGCCAAAGTTTTCATGATAATCATCAAAATTTATACCAACAATTGTCCCTGACTGTGCTTAATAGTAAAACAAGATGGAAAGAACATTTTCAAGAACAAATTGTTCATTTGCATGCAAACTTCTTGTCCTGAATTTGTCGAAAACCTCTTGCTTTTGCCTTTCGCCCACGCCAGAGCAGTTCCAAAATATTAAGTTTCAGCACACTTAATTCATATTGTTCCTGGCATGGCTTACAGAAGAAAGGGATTCTGATGAGATTTCAAAGCTTCTCATGTACAGCATAACAGTTGTCTACAGCCTTACTGAGCTGTATCAGTTAGCATCCTGCCTCCTAAGAATGTGCTTGATTCTGCTATATTTTAAATACAATTTTACCCTCCTTTGTAGAATAAGAAAGGATTAAAAGATTACCTAACAGTTATTAGTAGTCCAAATAATTAGGCTACTTCTTATTTCATTGCATTTCTTATGTGCAAGTACATTGTGATGCCCAATAAGTTTATACTTGAAATTTAGGAGTTTAAAGCAACTGCTGGCCTAAATAACCAGTGGAAGACTTTTGAATGTGAAGGTGTTGATCAAAATTGGAAATCAGAGGCAAATTAAATGCATAAAGTTACATTCTTAAAAACAAATTAGGTAAAAGGATGTTAAAAGGAGAAGCTGAGGAAGCAATAAAATATGATTGGAATCCATAGATAAAATAAGTTTGTTGAAAAAGTTTTGTGAGGTTCTCAGAAGGTTATGATTGCTTTTGGTTTTGCTGCTGCTGATGGTAGGAAGAGAAGGAGTGCAAGCGATTAAGGCATTATTGTAATGCTTTAAGTAACTTGGATAATTCCCTGACAACTTTAAGCCTTAAGAAAAAAAAAGTAGCTGTAAATACCTGTTTTCCAGACTACATCTGTGACATCATGTTTCTTAATAACAGAGTCTTAAAAGAGCCATAATTTTTCAAAACCTCTTCTCTAAGCAAAGCTGGATTTATTTACTTGGAAAAGAGAACCAAAAGGTCGAGGTTGGGTTATTTTTGGCATTGGTTATATGTTTGGAATTTCAATACATCTGGGCATCACCCAATGTGACATTGAAGTCTTATCTTACCAGTATTTGAATGTCCTTGACTTTAGGCAAGTGAGCTGGAATTCAGATCCCTCTGACAGTTGCAAAGAATCCCAGCCAGCAGCGGTGGTTATACTTTTCCTGGCTATTATGAACGTACATTGAATAGAACCTCTTCTTCCATATGATGTGTGTAAGGTGATGAAGAATCCCAGTCGTTCCTTTTTGAAGAGTGCAAGAAGCCAATGAGATTGACTGTTCTCTCCAATCCCCACACAAATCCTGGAAATAAAGTGGTTGAAGTCACCCTGTAGCTGGAGTTGCCAAGCCTTTTGTCTACACTCTTTCTGATGAAAAACCAAAACAGAGGCTGGTATTTTTCAACTTTTTTGTGATCACTTGATGTGCAGTTCCTGACTTCAGCCGTAAGTGTCATGTAATGGCACTTCCAGTAATTGCAATCAGACAGTTCTGCATGAATACAGTTTTAACTATTAACTGGAAGTAGTTTAGTACAGCTAATAAATAGATATGACTATTGTCCTTATTCTGGCTTCCTTTAATGATGCTATCTGTAACTTTGCAATTTTAAGCACCAGCATAACAAAATTTTAGCTATATTTTGCTCAGTTTGACTGCTTCAAAGAAAGTAGGTGTGCATATCTGCCTGTCTGTCTCTGTGTACATATATCAAAATATATTTTCAAGGTTGTAATGTGAAAGATACAAGTAAAGAGTTCAGAGATTGGCTGTAGACCTAATCATATGTCTCATATTGAAAGAAAATTACTCAGCTGAATTTGTCTCAAAGACATTTTGGCAGCTTTTCATTTATGTTTTTTGCCAGTAACAGACATCAAAATAAGTGCAAAGATCTTTTTTCCCCTAAACTGCCAAATTAAAACATTTTCTGTCACTTCCTTCCAGTTCACTGCTCTTTCATAGAATCATAGAGTAACCAACTATGTGAAAAAAAAATAAAAAGGTGTGGTAAATATTTGTGTTGGGCTTTTTGCTATCAGAACTTCATGGAGATGTTGTGTTGGAAGGGACTTTAAGAGGTCATCTAACCTATCCCCCCTCTCTGTATGGGATCAGTTACACAGAGTGTTATTGGCAGACATTTGTCTAATGTTCCTAAAAAATAGACATTACAGGGGCTTCCTCAACCTCACTGAGCAATCTGTTCAAATACTATTCTTCTAATGAGAAAGTTTTTCCTGTTATTTAAATTAAATATTTTTGCATGCTGCACATATACTGATTACTTCTTTCCTTTCCACCATGAAATATGAAGAATAGTTTATTACTCTCATAATAATGATTTATATATTTCACTTTTTTTAACATTACTGTTCTATCTCAGATGTTTGATTCTTTTTTTTTTTTTTGCCTCAGCAGCTGTACATATAACAATCATCTCATTGGTATAGAGTTTGACTATGTCATCTTTAATGAATATAGAACTTTGCCAGTGAATCTTATGCCACATTGTATGATATCACATTATATGCATATATCTATAAAAGAGAATAATAGAGACACTAAAGTTCTAAGTGAGCAGTCTGTAATAAGTGTAACTATTCAGGAAATATATTTCACAATTTCTGAAATTATTAGTTACATACAATATATATATATTTACATATATATATATATTTTACTTTCCACTTATATATATATATATATATACACACATATATATAATGCTACAGTGTGGACAAGAACGGTACAAAATTAGGAATAAACTAAGAATACAAAAATTCATTTCATATCCAGAAAGGGTTCTGTGGCTCTTGGGATAGACACATTATGCCTAGTGATCATGACATAGAAGTGTGGGTCAGCTCCAGCTAATTATTTCATAGTCAAATATTGTCTTTATGTGTAAGGCACAAAAGCATACAAAGACACACATACACACAAAAAGGTCACACACCGCTTATGCTTCTAAGCTTCTAAAACAGAAACAGAGAAATACCATTAAAAATATGTGCTTCAGTTTGGTTCAGATTTTTTAACCAATGATCTTTGGGCAGGTTCACATTTTTTTTTCCCAAACAGTTCACCGAACCATCATCAAAATGAGTTGTAATGAAAAGAACTGCAATATCAAAAAAAAAAAAAAAAAAAAAAAAAAAAGGCTTTGAAAGACCTTAAAGTTCTGAAACATTTGATCCAACACATGTTCACATGTTGTCCACAGGCCTTCTTAAAGAGATTTCCAAAAGGGAAAATATATCCTTCTAGTTCCAAATACAAATCTGGAAAAAAGGTCAGAAGGGGAATTACCACCCTCATAAAAACTGGAACATTTGGGTCATTTTGCCACAATATGAAGTATTTTCAAAGTCTACCACTCATTTTCTGGCTTCTAGTTTTTATATTCTTTGGTATTTCATAGCACTTTATCTTTCATGTCACATGGTAAAAATAGTATGCCATGTCTTAACAAATGAAAGAGTCGTAAGATTTCATCACTGGTACTGCTCCATAGTCATCAATTGTATGGGATTAACACGCTCAGAAGCAGAGAGATACTGAGTTACAGCTTCACTTCATCCTCCATAAAAGAGAGCACATTTTTATTCGGGGGAAAAGGTAGTATCAAAGTACTTTCTAGTTCTTTGCATGCACTCGTTTAAAGAAACTTTTGCTCTCTTTCCCTTTCCCTATATGTCTCCTCTGCTCACCAACCTAAGAGAAAGTGCCACTTTGATTAAGTTGTTCTGTAATGTTGTAAGACTTATATTCTCTAAAAGATCTGTTTGGACTCAAATTTGTAAAAAATTTGTATAACATTGTCTAATGATCCAATCAGTACAAGATAATAATGTCACAAGAAGTATTTTTTCTTTTTTTTTTTCTTTTGTGTTTAATGCCACAGCCCGAATTTACAAATCCAGTCTTACTTTATATGTATCTGTAGAGAATGAAAAGAACTTTGATAGTTAAAAATGACTGCCTTGTTAAAAACCTTACTCTCTCCTCATTTGATCGTCACCTTTGGTAGCATTTTAAAACGTGACAAAGGTGAAAAAGGATCTCAAAGAAGGGTAAGTTATAGGCAGCATTTGAATACCTGGAGATCTGCCATATTTCTACACCAAAACATTGTCTTAATAAAAAATGAATAAATTCCTATTTATTTATCTTTTCACTATTTATAAATTGAAGGGAGAGTCTGAGATCATATCATTATAATAGGATCATAAATGAATGTCCATAAGTTCTTATTAAAGGTGCATCCATATTTTCATTTTTGTTCACTTTTTTTTTCTGGACTGCAACTACTAAACACTCTTTATTGTAAAAATGCCTGAACTACATTTTAGCCCATTTCAATAGGTACAGCTGTGTTTGCTACTGCTTGTACTTTCCTTAATATAAGGTGGTTAACAAAGGAAAAAGAAAAAAGTAGAAATTATTAGCGCTCTAGAAGGCTGATTGCAGAGGACATAGCTGAGATGTGACTCTAAGGGTAGTGTGTCAACTGATGATGACAAAGGGCCATTGTTTTAGAACAAAGCTTTTCACCCTGGAGGGAGCTCTGTGGGGTACAGTGTGGTCTGGATGTGTGAGTGGAAGTCGATAACTGAGCCCTGCTGCTGCCCTTTCAAAATGTGTCTACAACGTAGAGACACACCAGTGTCTATCTTCCTTCTTCTGAGCATGGAGTACTCCGAAGTGAGGGCAATGGTGAAGGTCTCAGGGCTGTGATGGCACTGAAACCTGTGCACTTTGGATCACACCCTGACAGCCACACAAACTTATGGGCAAAAATAAACTTACCTGGAAGCAGCCAAGTTACAACTTGTTGGAAGAGAAAAGAAATAAGTTGATTGAATATGCTTCCTAAAGAAAAGAAATATAAAGCTCGTGGCATATTTTAGAGGTTGTTTCACTGGCATGACTGAAACAAGAAAAATTACTTTGGAAGGCATACTTGCAAATTAGAGGGGAGTACGTCCATATAAATGTACTGACATGATAGCATTAATAAAGGATCTGAAGCAGGTATGCACAAACACTTACAATGTCAGATTCTGCCTTCTAGAGAGCTTCCATATTAATTTTATCAAGCTTTATACTTGATTACTAATATTGAACAAATCTTAATGCATCATCTTACATGCAACTAGGCAAAATGTGGCTATGACTTGCTAGACTTTACTCATAGTTTAACAAAAAGAGTTAAAATGAGCTAAAAATAAAATTAAAGGAATAAAAAAGAAACAGCCAAAAATAATCTATCTCATATTGTAAAATTAAAATCCAGAATTTAAGGGACATTAAATGTTTTGGTTTGTATTATAGTATTCTAAAATATTTATAGTACCTATAGGAAAAAAATGGGTGCATTTAGAATTGCACATCAGTCTTCACTTAGAAGTGCTTTATTTTGTCTAAGTCACACCCTAACATAATTGTAACATAGCATTTGAAGTTAATTATACTGTATTTAGGAAACACCCTGGATTTTATTGCAAGGTTGGATATGCCAAAATTTTGGGTGCTTCTACTGCCAGCAGCTAGTAACACAGTATGAAAGCCCAGCTTCCTGTAAAACAGGATAAAACAAGAATTTTTATAGACATAGTGAAAATATACATATATTCATGAGTCAGTGGAATGAGTCACAAAAACCATGTTTTCACTTGAGAGGAAGCAACTTTAACCCATCTTACTGAGTTTTAGATGGGTCAGTCATATTTTTTTGTTGTAACTAGTTTTATGACACTCTCTTCCTGCTTCTCTTTTACATACCCTATGAAGAAAGATCACATGTTTTCAGGGTTCCCTTTGATTTGGAAAACTCACGTCTGAGACAGAAGAGTGCTTAGATGACCTCTTTCAGCTCAAAGAAAAATAATTTTTTCAGGAGGAGAAACAAAATAGTTTAAAATAGAAAATTGCTGTTACAGAACAAACATAAAACTATAAATTATAGGTTTGTTAGTTAGAGAAGGTATGATGCCTACCTTCTCTAGCTGTTTCTTAAGATATTCACCAGTGTAACACTTTTCAGTGAATGGGAAATGAGCTGGCTAAAATTCTAATATGTTCTGAAAATTGGAGACTGGTATTTCTGGTTCCAAAAAATTCTGATGCACTATGAGCCTTAGTGTGATCCTCCAAAAATAGCTCTCTAAGGATCTGACTCTTGTCTTACTTTATATGTTCTCACTCATACCTTTGGCAGTGTACTAGACTGATAGAAAAGTAACTGGATCTATGAATATAACCAGCAATTATAAAAATCACAAGAGCAGAAATATATTCCTTCAGAAAATTTTTATCTTACATGAAATAACCCAATTCAATTAAAAGAAAAACAAAACCAAATAGAAATGCAAACACTGCTATTAAATTCTTTACACTTAGCAGCCTTGCACTGATTTCCCTCACCTTTTTGCATGTACATAAAAAGTACAATAATCCTTGCTGGAATATGCTTAGCATAGATTTGGTGAATATCAACAACCAGAATTTTATTACTTTGGTACATAAGTAATTGTTGCAGTGAAAATTCCTGATTTTTCAAAAATAAATGGTGCATGAAAACACATAAAAGCTCAGTTAATATGTCTGAACTTGCTCAAGAACATGGCCCAGCTCAACCAATGGAACTAGCTTTTTATTCAGCAGAGACCTCTTAAATTCATTGCCTCACTACACAGTAAATCTGCTCTTTTAGCAGGTTTTTCTTTTAGCAGGTAGTCAATTAAGGGGGGGACAGATGTCCTCATGATGTATATCTTTGCAGTGAAGTGTATGTTCTCACAACATTTCAGTTATCTTTAAATTTCATCACATATTATTTAAAGAGTGGTGTCCTAACTAAGTTTCTGATTTCCTAGGGTAACATGATTATATTTTTAAGCATGTAGATGGTAAGGGAAGAATACTTTTATTAGAAACTCTCTTTCTTGTCACACTCTAAATGCTATATATTTTAACCAGGGAAGAAATATAACCTCTCATTGAAATTCTCACCCTCTACTCTTCCATTAACTGGTATGTGCACTTCAATGTGGATAAATAGAGGAGCACCATAAAGTTATTATTTAAAAATTTAGGCTAAGTGGTGGATAGAACATTTAAAATGTATGAGCATTACATTCCTGATCTTCAGAATTAGGGAAATTCCATAGCCTAAATAGCAAAAAGGCAATAGGTACATTTTGGGTGACAGCACACAAACAGACCTATAACATTTAGTGGATTAATTTTTGACTTCTGAGGCTGAGTGATGACACTCATTGCTGAAAAGAAATAGAAAAAGGACGCCAGATTATTTCATCAAATGTATGCCACAGAAGCCTAATTTTTAATTAAATTACCTACAATTTAGTGTTCATAGTAACCAAATAATTGAAATATTAGATGATTCTGAAATGTAAACCTTATTTCTAATGTAGGCATTAAAATGCTGCTATAAACAACCATTCTATTCTTAATTGAATTTGTAAAAATCTCCATTATTTAAAAAATAATGCATGTACTAATGGGATTTGATAAGATGACTGTAACTGAACAGTGCTATAAGCTCCAAATCCTGGGAACACTGTATATATTGCAGATGAATTAGCTGTTCTTGAATTAAGGAATATTACAGTCAGTAATGGTATGACATTCTTTTTTATGGCTGTGGCTTGGGTTATAATGTGACAGAAAAAAAATGTAATGTTTCCAAAATGACAGTTTTTAGATTTGTGTTGCCTGAGGTAGTTCAGCTGAACAATAAACTATAATTTGATTGATGGAAAATTGAAGTGGTTCATCTAACTTGCCAGTCTGTCTTACCCAAGGCTTTGGTTTTGCATGTATGATGATGTATCGCAGTTTTAGAGATAATGTTGTTTGTATTATACATGAGATTTTTTTACACATAAAAATGAAGACTTCATTACCCAGTAAAGATCAAAATATTCTATGGATTAGCAAGGAATCAGATTTGTTTGAGAATGGATTTGTACATCAAAATATGCTCTTTGTGAAACTAAATGATAAATAACATATAGGATCAGAGTGCCTTTATTTTCATGAGCAAATCAGCCATATCACCGGTTATGAAATTATTAACTTAAAGGAAAGGTGACATATGCACCCAAGAGAAACAATCAGAGTGGTGGCTTTTCCTTCATCCAGAATTAATCCTGTGAAATAACAGACCAGTCAGCAGAAATTTTTTCGAAAGAGCAATAACATTTTTATAGATAAATTAATATATACTTTTGGAAGAAAAAAACAGATTACTGAGAAAATAATAGAGATAATATTAAATACATATTGGTAACCTTTATAAAAGGTTTGGCTTTTTTTTTTTTTAATTACTGATGCAGTGTGCACCCAGCAGCAGCTTCAGAAAAATTACGCTATAATTTTTTTAGCATCTGTGAGGACAATTTTAAATTGCTTACACCAGTCAGTCAACAGCGATTTTTTCCCTCAACTATTTTGCATCAAGAAGGATGTTTGTCCTCTGCTCTTCTGTCATCAAACTAGTAACACCAGCCATCTCTAAGCAGCTAAAAATAAGGCATGGTATCTAGTTTCAGCTGCTAAAGGAAGCAAGATTTGAGGAAAGGATTATATAGCAGAGAGTATGATTATAACGTCTTGTTTGGATTCCTTCTTTCTCCTTCATTTTCATTTGAAAGGAAAGGCCAGCTGTTGAGCCATTTTGAACAAGAGTCTTTCTTATTCTTTTTCTTCGTACTTAAGAAAATGAAATGGCTAATATTGGCTTTCCAAGTGAAACTGTAACACTTGAACTTGAAGAAACAGGCATATTACATCTCTCTCTGCTATTTATTACCCTGCAAAACACTAAACAAGGCTATGATCAAACAAAACTGTAGTAATCCAGTCTTCTGGGAGATTTAATTGGCATACTACACTTTTTATTTTTTCTACACAATGTCCTGAATTACAGATGTTCAAGAGTTGGGCCTTGAGCGGCAGATAGAGCTTCTTATCATTACACAGAAATGCAGGGAAATTGTATTTTAAACTCTCCTTGAAGTAACAGAAGATCTGTCTGTAATGAGATTTCCAAAATTACTGTAGGGAATTCTCTATAGTGGAAGTGCTTTCTTCTTGGGTCATTACATTGCCATAAGTCTTAATTTTCCAGGCATTTTATTCCTTCTCCCTCTGTGTCATGCTTTTTATCAGGGCTCAAATCTGGAAATGCCATTGTCTTTTCAAAACTGCTTCTTCAAACTGAACCATAAATTTAAGATGAACAAAGATGATGTATCAACAGTAGGACTGGCCTTTCTCTTTTAGAAAAACAAACCAAACCAACCAAACAAACAAAAACATGAAGAAAGGTCAACACAGAGCTTTTCTGCATTTTGCAAAGTAAATCAAAGACTAAAGGAGAAATAAAACTGCTTTATTTAAGGAATATGGAGAGAAATCTAATAATGGAAAGAAAAGAAGGATCAATAAGAAACACAACTGGAGAAGACATTTTGAGTCTTCAATTCGAATTACAGATAACACATCATATAATGCCTTTTATAGAGTTATTATCTCTATCTGAAAACTATTTAGGATTTTTTTGGCTGTAAATATGTTTAGAAAGACCAAAGTCTTACTGCTTGGTCAAGCAGTGAGTTAGGAATGTCCTTCCTGTTTCCAGAAAAATGTAGTAAATGAATGTAGTAAACGAAAACTTATTTCCAGTTCCTCAGCTGGGAATAATCAACATAATATGTCATCTGAATGACTTTTTCTTTCATCCTAGTATTACTAATGGTTTATTGATAGGCATATTTATTTTGGGAAATCATCCGAGGAAAACAATTCAAAAAAGGTTTAGTAGGAGGAGTAGTAGTTGGTGACCATGAGATCAGCACTGTTTTGGACACAAGAATAGGCAAATTTACAAAGTGAGAGGTCAGAGCCAGAAATAGGGAACTATTCATAATAATACACCTTGGTAATGGCTACAGTTCCTGTTGCCATCATTCAAGGATTTAATGAAACTAAAAGTATACTGAAGGAAACAAAAGCAGAAGAAAAAGAGCTGGGATGACCTGGTTTTCCAGAGAACATCAGAAAGGGGGAAGAGAGAGTTAAATGAAAAGTCAGTATTTTTCCAAGTAGTAGTAGTGTGAAATTGGTCATGAATGTCTTGAAGTTGGGGGGGTGGGGGGAAGAAAGGAAGTTTTGGATTTCTTGGTCACAGAAAATCTTGAATAATCTTCTAGTTGAAGCAGTGGGATGAAAGCCAACCTGCTTTTCAGACACTTCAGGCACTTTACATCTCCTAGCAAACTCCATCCCAGCTCGACTTTAAAACATTAGCTTCTTTATTTTCATACTTTGTTCCCATTATGTGTATGCCTCTGCTTATACGTGTTCTGAGAGGATTGTGCACACATTAATTCTCTTTTTGGAAGACATATTTTCTTTATCCATGACACATATTACTGTTAAATTTAACACTTTTGACTTGGAAAAGCTTCAGACCTCAAGTTCTTAAGCTCAGGTTGACCAAATTCAAGGTTTCTAAACAAAACTGACTTTACTACTCAATTCTCATATCAAAATAGATCCTTCTGAAATCCCAAACGTTTCTGACTGTCCTACTTTTGTATATTTTCCCTTTAATTTAAATTAAATCCACTTTTTAATTAACTCTATGTTAATTACTTAAAGTTACTTTCACCAAAAGTACTTCTGGGGGATAGTTGATTAAGAAACATGTCAGCTAAACACATCTAGGAATACAGAGTTCCTTTGGCTATTAGTTGCATTTTTTCTCCAATATATATCTTGAGAATTAAAATTTCTTAGTGTCATAACTGTTCTCTCCATTAATTTTACAGATAACTCTACCCATAGACGCAGTCCTATCTGATTACCCGAGTACAGAGGAGAGCTCTATCATTAATTATCTATCCTAAGTGAATTTCTTCAGTCTTCCAAAAAGTGACCTTGGCACTTTTAATACATGTCCATTCCTTCTTCTTTTTTTTTCTTTGTATTTTATCACATGCTGTGTTTTTCTGCCATTTTCCCCTTTTGTCAGTATTTCTGGATAAGCCCAGATATGTATTTCATACCTCTTTTCTTCTCCAGGGCAATGATCAATCCTTTTGTCCCCAGATGCCTGTTTCCTGTTCTGTGTCACTAGTTCAGGATTCTCTAATTTGCTGTACAGGTTTCTGGCAATTAAGGCTTCTTCAAAAACCATTTTAAAAAAATCTGCAAAATTAGCGAAAAATATTAAATTGAGCCTATGGTAGTAATTCAATTTTCATGGCACCTTAGTGTCTCACTAACATGCAGAAAATTTTAGTTTGGAAGGTTGTAATATCCAACAATTTCAGATGCAGATAACCAAGTCAGACTGACTAAATATTTATCCATGATCAAACTGGAAGTTCTTACAGAGGGATAAAAATATTTATTGCAGTTTTCCTGTATCTCCAGTCCCTTGCCTTAATCAGAATACCTACCCATCCTCCATCTGCCTGCAAGACGGAGTATAGAAGTACTACGGGACTGACTATTCAAAGAGCAGCAGGGAAAGACTCTCAATATGCAATGGCCTGTCAAACTTTGTGACAGTTCACCCTTCACTTTTTCCTGGTAGTTATTGTCACAGCCATCTGTATGCTGATTTGTTTAAAACATAGTTTGTAGAATATGCAACCGAGCATCTGATCCTTAATGTACACATCTAAATTCCTTGAGCTCTTTGAACATTAGAGAAAAGCAACCATTTGTGACTTTTTAATTGGTGTCAGTTGGCTGTATCATTGTTACTACATGACATATGTTACAAGGACTTTTTCTGCTGAAGGTAGGTGCATAGAATGTCACTTCACATTTTTTGCAAGTAGCCAGTATCTCATCAGTTTTGCATAGCACATCATTAGCAACATCACACAGTGTGACAGTATATTGTGCCCAATATAAAATGTTGGTTCCTAGCTGAAAATATATTATTTTTACGTTGGAAAGCAGCTTCTTTATCATAATGCTGGTTCCTGAACCAATATAATCCTGTGGTTTGTCACAAAATTGCAAGCTGACACATTCTACACAGGAATCTTTTACATTTATTCACATCGCCAACACATTACAAACAGTTCTCTCTCATTTGTTTTGACCTAAGGTCCTCTTAATCCTGTATGAGTGCTAGCAGGCCATTTCCAAGAAGCTAATATAGAAACAGATTTTTGATTTAAAGATTTCTTTTTCCAAGTACCAAATATCCATGCCTTCTTTTTAGTTGGTTGAAGGACATAAAATGTTATGTTGGTTCCTATTTATATTTTAAAATTTTATAAATTTTTAAAAGAGGTAGAGCTACAATTCCTATTATTTGTACTTTGCTATGCCCTTAGACAATGAGAATATGTGCTCTCCTAGTCCCATTAATTGAAAGAATAAGAATAGATTCTCTGATTTTAAGACCAGGTGAGTCTGTTTATCCTCAGGGAAGACATGATGTGAAACCCTGGATTCACTGAAAGCACTAGCAGTAACTTTTCAGAGCTGGGATCTCTCCTATTGTTTTATACATAGAATTCTATCTTTAATATGCAGGAGATTCCTGACTATATCTCAGGCTTTAAATTCAACTATCATTTTCTACACCACAGCTAATTTTCTGGTACTGGATAATTTTGAACCAAAACATGCTTGCAACCATTGTTAAAGTCTTTGGGAAATACAATAAATATTCAGAATGAAAACTCTACTAACTCAACAGACTGAATAGACTGAAAATCTTATTATAAATAAAACGACAACTGCTATCATTTGTATACAACATAAGAGAGCATACAGACATATAGACTTAAAATTCCTAGCCATAAAAACCTTATAAACCAAAATCAATTTGTATAAAACTTAATTATAAGCATATCTAAAAGTTTATGGGATTATAATTACAGATTCTACATTTTAAAGAAAACAGCATCAAGACAACATACCTCTCTCTCTCTGCATTTAAAAACACAGGTGAGGCATATTAAACAAAAGTTTGTGGACAGGGAAATACTAGGGAATATATGAACTGATTTTCTGTAAGAATGAATTTATTTCTTTTAATCATCAGAAGCTGATACACAGATAGGATTTGTAGGAGCAGGATTGATCCTTATGACATCTCACAGCTGTAACTAATACTTTATAAGGTGGTTTTCGCTGGATATAAATGATGAAACTGACCTTACACTGACCAGAATATGAAAGATCTGATAACCTTTCTGAATGATCTGTTGGTTAAACCAAATTGCATTAAACCAAAATCAGAGCATGAATGTGACAATTTGTGACCAAGTACCAGTTTTCTATTTGGAGAGAACAAAAATGCCAAGAGCTTTCCTAGAGTAACATCCTTTATTGCTTCTGAGTATAAAAATGCTAGTATGAAACGCAAACAAACATCTCCCAAAGGAACAAGAGATGATTTTTAAAATGACCTCGCAAATGACATTGCAAGATCCTCTGTCCCACTGGAAAGCTGAAAAAAAGGGGACAGTATTTATATTAATCCATTTTTCTGAGGCCAAAATGCATTTCTAAAAGTGCAGTCAGAAAACCTGGGAAAGGCCAGTTCAGTTCAATGCATGGAGAAGACAAAGCTGCAAAATACTAGACTTGGAATGCTTCAGATTGCACTGAAATTGAATGCACAGAATGTCTTCTTCAAGATACACTCTGGGGGAAGGTTTCACACATGCAAAAAATAACATTAAAAAGTACTTTTCTGATGCTTAGAGGTAGCCGTAAAAAAAAAAGAATATACAGGGGTCATCCTACCCTACAAATAGAAGAACCAAAAAATAATTGGGAAAAAAAAACAAAAAAGCCCCACACCAAGGAAAAATCCGGGAATATTCGATCTCCTTTTAATCTTTGTGTGTTTCTTCAGATTTGGTTGCTTGTCAAATTTCTCATTCCCCAGTCTGCTACTGCTGAAGTGATTATCCCAGGACAGTCCCCTGTAGATGTTTTAACTGCCTAAGTAGCCTCCCTGGACTGGGGAAGTAGAAAGGTTGCCAAGTTACCCTGAGGTCTGGAGGAGTTTGGGCCCCTATCTGCCTGAACAAAGCATGAAGACAGCTGTAACAAGGAGTCTGACACACACTGAAAATCTCTTTAAAAGTTGAATTCAAGATCACACTTTTCAGCAAAAATATTTCTCTCAAGACGACATCTTAGTTTCCATACAACATTTCTAGTAGGCCCTTTCTCCCTCCTTTTACATCTTTATCCACAGCCTCTCATGCTCTGCCCACTTGTAGTTGCAGGTGAGCTCTTCCTTAGCCTGCCAATAACCATTATCAGGCCAGACAATGAAGCAAGATAGATCACAACCGATATACCATATCGTGTTGTTGGCTTGCATGGCACCTGTGAAGAACCTTAAGGATTACATGAGCACTTCTAGCCCATGGGCACTGACAAAACAGAAAATCAAAATGAGTCACTGGACATCTATGTTTTGCCTGGGTTACTGGAATCAGTTGCATAGGTTGCAAGTGTGGTATGTGAATCAAAGACTCATTTATGTTGGAAAAGACCTCCAAGATCATTGATAACCTAAAACTGCCAACTCCACCACTCAACCATGTCCTAAGTGCCACATCTACAACTCTGTTAAATACCTCCAGAGATGGTGACTTAACCACATCACTGGGCAGCCTGTTCCAGTATTTGACAACTCTTCCAGTGAACATTTTTTTCCTAATATCCAATCTAAACATCCCCTAGCACAACTTAAGGTCACTTCCTCTCATCCTATCACATTTTACTTGGTAGATGAGACTGACAACCATCTCACTACAACCCAGAAGGTCTCACTACACTAGGAGTCTGTGAGGAATGAGAATGCTAAAGTAAGATCTCAGGAATGTTTCCTGCCTATGCCTCTTCCATCATTACCACTGCACCCTGAGAACAGCTGACCTGTGAGCCTCATCTCTGTGACTGGGAAGGTCATGGGACAGACTCTCCTAGAAGCTGTGCTAAGGCATAGGGAGGAGAGGGAGGTGATTTGGGTCAGCCAGCAGGGCTGCACCAAAGACAAGTCCTGCCTGATAATGTTAGTGGCCTTCTGTGATGGGGTGACTATATCAGTTGGCAAGTGATACAGATTCCATTTACCTGGACTTCTAAAAAGCCTTTGATACAGTCCCCCACAGCAATACCCCAGGTATCAATACAGATTATTGGATGAACAGACCAGGAGCTGCTCTGCCAAGAAGAACATGAGGGTGCTGGTGGATGAGAGGCTGGACATGAACTGGCAATGTGCACTCACAGCCCAAAAAGCCAAACATATCCTGGGCTGCATCCAAAGCAGTGTGGCCAGGAGGGCAAGGGAGGGGATTCTGCCCCTCTGCTCAGCTCTGGTGAGACCCCACCTGCTGTGCTGCATCAGCTCTGGGGTCCCCAGCATAGGAAGAATATTGACCTTTTGGTGCGAGTCCAAAGGAAGGGCACAAAGTGAATAAGAGGGATAGAGCACCTCTCCTATAAGGAAAGGATAAGAGAATTCAGGTTGTTCAGCCTGGAAGCAAGAAGGCTTCAAAGCGTCTTAATTGCAGCCTTCCAGTACCTGAAGGGAGTCTACAAAGAAAGATGGAGAGGACTTTTTATGAGGGCATGTAGTAACATGACAAGGGGCAATGGCTTCAAACTGAGAGTAGGTTTCGATTAGATGTTAGAAAAGAGTTCTTTGCTGTGAGGGTGGTGAAGCACTGGAACAGGATACCCACAAAAGTTCTAAATGGTCCATCTCTGGAAGTGTTTAAGGCCAGATTGGATGGGGCTCTGAGTAACCAGGTCAAGTGAAGGGTGCCCCTGCCCATGGCAAGGGGGTTAGATCTAGATGATTTTTAAGGCCAAATCCAACCCAAACCATTCTATGATTCTATGATCTTAGTGGTCTCTTCCAACCTAAATGATTCTGTTCCACATTCTCCAACCCTCCTTGAAGTGGCAATGTCTGCAAGAAGGGAGAGCCCCAGTGGCTGTGCTTCTTCTTCTGAGAAGGGGTATGGTAACATCAGAGATGTGTAGTCACCAACTATGGTCCAAACAACGGACCTTTATTTCACCTGAACTCCACACTTCCATCACAAAGTTTTTAGAGGAAGTTTTCTTCTCTGCTTCTGAGTTGTTTAGCTTTACCACTCAAAGAGTGTGACCCTCAATTTTTTCCGATTTCCATCTCTCTTAATTCCAACTGAGGTCACACTGTCATTCCCAATCACGGTGGTTGCTGCAGACTGAATAAACAGACTGACATATGTGAAGATAAGTCATTAAGAATGAAAAGAATTCACTAGAAAAGCAGAGTTTGTTGTTCTGGTGTGCTGGGACTGTTAGTCTTATATATTTTTTCTTTTGGTGATGCCATGAGGAAAACTGGAGAAGTCTAGAGAGATTATAAATAACAATCTCATAAGAGTTATCCAACATTTAAAAGGTTTGAGAGAGTTGTTTGATTGTGTTGTAAAATTATTTTGATCTTTGATGGATCATTTTCACTTTTTCTGACATTGATATAAAAACTATGATTCACTTTTTTGAGTTCCTATTGCAAATAACCTTGCTTCAGCAAAACAAACAGCTCTAAATGCCATCACAGAACACCTATGAGAATTCAGAAACAGTTAAGACATTAGGTCCAGCTCACAAGATGTAGTTACACAGTGCTTCCCTTTCACATGACTATTACACCTCTGTAATTGTACCTCTGAAGAGTCAAGCCTCACCCAAGCCTTTACTGCTGATCTCTGCCTGAGCTTGTCTGGAGCACATTAGTGACAGAACTTGGCTGTCCTCTGACAGAACCACTGTCCTCTGAACTCCCTTCATGGATACAGCTTGAAGTTTGAAATCCCTCTACAACTGTGTATTTTTTTGCCTTCCCTCCTGAATCCATTATGAATTTCACTTCCATTTCACACTGTGCCTACATTTAGTAAAAAAAATTCCTGTCCTTGCTAGAACTTGCTAGTCCTAAAACTGTAGAGTCTGTACTTCTGCTATGTGTCTGGAAGTTCTATGATATAGATAATATTATTGACCTCTCTAATGCTGTTAAATAGTCCACCTAGCCTGTTTACAGTTTTCTTGCCAATCTGGGATCAGAACTTTGACCTTTTGCCCCACTTCATATGTCTAAGCTTTAACTTGTCAATCATATCAGATTTTCTGCCTTTGCCGTGCTTCAGCAAAGTTATTATGGTGTGCTAAGGCCATAAACCCACTTACATGTCTGTGGAAGTCCAGCACATATGGTACTACTGACTCCTCTGATGATTCCAGCATGATTTTCTGTTTGTCCCTCACAAGATCAAGGAGCTTTCTCACACTCCTGCAAACAGGAGCATGTAAGGCATAAATCCCATGGTCTCTTTTGAGACCCCTTGACATGCAAGCAGAGATTTTTATAGTTATTTATGTTCTTATCCCTACTTTTGGCTTTATAAGTCTCAACATGACTTTGGCTGTCCAAGTAGACCCTCACAAACCTCTCCCAATTCTCTTGTCCTCTCATTGCTGGTAATGATATAAGAAGATCTAGAAATTTCAGTCCCAAAATTACTCTCAGAGCACTTTGAAGGTACTTAAAAAACACTTGTATTTTGTTTGTACATTTCTTGGTGAATTTTATTCTCTAATCCATCTCAAGGGATCATCCCAACCGATGACTCTGTAATTCAGAATGTACTCAAGATGGTACAAAATATTTTCTTTTGAAATATAGAAGAAATGATTCAACAAAACAGCACCTAGTATTATCTATGATCAAACACATTTTAAATGGGAATCAGAAGAGCATACAAGCTAGTAAGAGGACGAATAAAGCTTTACTTGGTCATTTGTTTGGCCTTTAACATTGGAAAGTATCAGATGAGGCATTCTGATACAGTGTGATGCATAATTATTAAACTTTACTCAGGTGAAGTTTCTTTACAGTCCCTTTTGTAATGTGTCTTGAAGCAGGAATCTCTCATTTTTTTAATATTTTTTTTTCTTTTTATTTCTTAATTTGACCTCAAATGAAGAATATGTCTCATTCATAGTCTTAAAAGACTACTTTGAAGTTGAGATATAATTGAAAGTTAGTAAGGTAATGTTGAAAAGTTAAGGCAGAGGAATTGTCTCCAAAAGGCCACATAACCTTGGATTTTGGAGTTATTTCTTTTTGGTTGATTTTAGTCATCTTCCACCCAGTATTTAAAAATATATAGTACACATTGTACTATATGTACAAGGAGAAAATAAATATTGGAAAAATCCCATAAAATAAGAATATTTCTCTCATTTGTTATATGTACTTTTCACACTTCTTACAAACATACTATCCTACTCATTTTGTCTTTTGTGAACTTGTGAGGGTACCACCTCTAAATATCAGCTATATTTAACTTTACTTACATGGTTTCTCTTTCCTATAAAATGCATTTTGCTTAGATTAAGAGCCTTTTAAGTCATTGTTTTGTACAGGTGCATGGGAAGAATCATGTCAATACTTTTAATCTTCTAATTATGTAGCTTAATTTCACATCTGAAAGTTTCACCGTGCAATTTTCGAAAGACCTTTTTAATCTGAAGAGAAAAGGGAGATCTTATTCAGTGTGAAATCAGATTGACATGGTAACATTTCGATTAATGAATTTTTTGTTAATTTTAGAAGACTTACTTCCTAAGTAATTTACCATTTTCGTGTTTGTTGATATTTCTTTTTAATGTGACAACTGTGACATGCATTTCCACAACAGATGGATTAATGTCATTTTTTTAAAAATTACTTCACCTAGACAGGTGTCTCCTGTATATGTTTGACATGAAATTAAACATTGCTCCAGATGTTCTGTTTGTACCAAAGCCAGTTAATTTTATTAGAACATTTAATCACAGATCAACAGTATAATAGAAATGCAGTCTATATGTGAAGCAGATATTTAACAGAACTTCCTAATCTTGAAGAATCTGTATAGAGTAGTAAAGTACATGGTTTTGTTGGTGCATTACATAAATGTATTGATGTGGCATGCTACATTTTCTGAATTCAGACCTGAAGTCATGTTATTTGCTTACCTAAAAGAATTTTGATACAGGATAGTTATTTTTGACTGGAGAATATTGATATCTTTTACTTTTTCTAATATATCAACTCCCTAACCTCAAGTACAGTTTCAAAACAATTTATTATGAATTATAAGGACTCCATATCTTTGGTTGTAGGGAGTCCTGCACTGTTTTAATGCTTGGTACCCTTTTGTTAATCTAGAGTTGCATACACTCACAGGTAATTGCCCTGCTTGTAATGCATGAACTAAGATCTTTTATGCCAGACTTAAATATCATTACATGCCTAGCTATTCTTCCATTAAGATTAGCTATAGATTTCCCATTAATTATTAGATCAGATTTATTCATCATTAATAAATTAGATCTCTGTGTTCTGTCAGGGACTTCTTGGGACTCATGAAATAGGTGAAGAAAAAGCTTTAATGTAGCCCTGGTGATTCTGGGGTAAATGTAGAAATATTCATAATTTTTTACTTTGAAATACTAGTTTATGTATGTGGACTAATAACAACTTAAACCCCTGTGATGATTGATGTTTTTTGTTGGCCCGTCACCTTATTGTATAGAAGTTTGTTTTAATGAGTTTCTCTAATGAATATTTTATACTGATACTTGGATGAATGGCATATGGTAAATGCAAGGTAAATTACAGCTCTTTAAATAAATATTTTTCATAAATTATTTATTTTGTGATGCCTGTATTGGTTAGATGTCATGTCAGATGAAGACTGGAAATTATTTACTCTAATACTTATTTGAGAGTTGAAAAGTAAAAGACTTTTAATTATTAACAAGCTTCCAATATACTCATGTAATTTATGGGAAACTACCATAAATTGTGTAAGATTACAATTTTGTGAGGACAGTTTTATTTGTATCATGCAAAATAGAATAATCTCTAGTGTCTCTACAAGAAATTTTATTTATTCATACAAAAAATATTGTGCTATTCCTGCTAAAACCTATTTTGATGAATTCTGGCTTTTGAAAGATTATGAGTTCTTGTCAACTGTCATTATTTTAATGGGGCCAGAAATTAAAAGTCAACAAGGACATACATAGTGGATTGAATATCTTTGTTTTGTATTGGAGTCCACAAGTTTTACAAATGAAGCTGCAGAACATAGCTATTTCTATGTAATGACCCAATTCTAGATCCCCACTGAATTATTCTCACTTTTGTTATTCTCAGTGAAATTAGAGAAAGCCGAAGGAATTTTAGCATCTTTCAGAACTGAACCTTTTTTCTTTCAGATATGCCAATGCCTACTATATAAAAATAAACCACAAAGGTGCAAGACAGCTGCTGGAACACAAACACAAAACTGCAACAGTGTCTAGATACTGTAATCTTTAAATATGCCATGTTAGAGATGAATATAAGTAACTTGTGGTCATGTGAAGATATCTGGATTTTAACTTTAGACATAACCTACTATGCATACTCCTACTTACTAGGAGCTAATTTCATGACTAATATATTCCATATGCTTTCTAGAATAAACAGAGCAGAGTTTTCAAAAACTGTAACTAAATCACATCTGTTTTCAAGAGATTGTTATATGTCTGTAATCTAAATTCCTAATTCATGGCATAATTCTGATGTGGAACTTTTTCTCCTATGTATACAACACTGATCTGCTTTGAACACTGTTCAGAATGGTGGCTAAACACATGATCTAGTCTTTAGGAAATAAAGTATTTTGAAAGTACTAAAAATCGCTGTCTTTTCTAGAAGTCTTTGATTAATATTCTATGGAAAAGGTGGATACATAGTGGATATTGATTATATAAACTAAGTGAAAGTGTTAAGGACTCAATGATCTTAAAAGTCTTTTCCAGCCTGTGCAATTCTATGATTCTGCATCATGTGGTAGGTCTCTCATTGAGAGGAATGGCAGGATGCAGTAGTTTTTCAATTGAGTTGAGTCTTTTTCTACTGAACTTTTTCAAAACTGAACTGGTCTATTATGCCTTGCAATTTTCTTCAAGGAAATCTAACGTTCATTTGTTAGGTACACTTCTGTTGCAACTGATATTTTGAGTTGACTCAAGTAAATTCCCCAATAACTATATTTAATATAGTGGAACACACTTCTGTTACATTTGTACTCCTCACATTGGGGCCATAGTGGATTATAAATCATGTAGAAAATAAGAAAAAAAATAAATTGTTCATTTTAGTCACATTTTAATAGTATTGTCCTAATGGTCTTCTAGTGTTTTCCCTATGGTCCTGTGTGTTTTAACAGGACTGATAAAACAAAAGGATGACATTTTTCTTGTCTGCTTCTGACCTAAGCTCTACTTCAGAAAATAACAAATCAGAATTCCTAGCTAAGCAGAAATAAGAGGTGTGGCATTAAGTGTATGCTATTCAATATTGTCTGGTTTGTATGCACATGAACTGGGAAAAACAATGGTTGCAGCCAGTAGGCCATTCTTTCAGTCCCACACTGAAATGCTTATCTGAAACAACAGTTGTCCTTTTTCAACAAATCAACACTAATCAGTGCCTGAGACAAATAAAAATCCCTTCTAGTGGTTTTGGAACTTCCTTTGCTCAACCATTAAAAACCAAAACAATAGTGCATACTAGATTCCCTCAAAATGAACTTTTTCTCATATTTTAAATAAAAAAAAGTTTAAAGACCATCTCTGAAAGACATAGGCAGATGCTGCAATGATATTGCTGTGAATATTTGCCTTAGAAACTATTAAAAGAAATGGTACACTCCATACATTAAGGCTGTCAACAAATTTAGGCAGCCATTCGTATGGAAGTCATAGACAAACTGTGTTTTCTGTTTTGTTTTTTGCACAACTATACCTCCTTTTCTTAAAATGCTGACCTGTGTCTATGCCCAACACCTTTCAAAAATTACACCTCAAATTGGAAAATTCTGCTTCAAAGATTGACTGTATTTTTCTGTTATTACAGGCTGATTCTTACAACCTGATTTCCTACTTCTTCTTCAGAAACTTCAAGTGTGTTACTAGTCTTATCTTTTTGTAAATGTTATTCTATTTAAGGTTTTGATTTGTCTTCTCCTGGATTCTACTAAGTAAAGAATCCCCTTCCAATAAGAACAAAAATCTCACGCATGAATGTGCATGTATAAACTAGTGACGAGTGTGTGTTACAGGTTCCCCTCTGTGCTGGATCCACAGGAAATATATGTCTGTGATAGCCACAGCTACAGGGGATTGGTTTGTTTTCTCAAGTTGTAGTAGCTCATGCTGTTAGCTCTGGAGGTGCCTAGTATAAACTACAGTGAGTTATCCAAGATGGTATCTCTTACACAAATGCACAGATGCCCACACAAACATGTTCATTGCTCTTGTATAGTTCTGCCACACAGACTGGAAGTTGCAGTAGACTTTGGGTAAAGAAAAGAAAAATTATTCTGTCTGTTATTCTCCTGGGTGAAATGGGTCTGCAGAAGCTGTTCCATTCCCACACTCTTTCTGGAGTATATATTTCCTCCCTATCCGCATCACCATGATGCCTGACCAGAAACAGTTCAACATCCCAATATTTCTTACCAATGAGCTCTACAGATAGTTTACCAAGGTAACGAGAGTCTGGGTGACAGAGGAGGAAGTCATCCATATAAGCAAAAGTCCAAATATTAAAGCGACTACTGATTTCTGCTGCGAGGGGCTTTGCAGTAAAGCTGGTAGCTCAGCTGGAAACTATGTTGTCTCCAGAGCTAAGTGTGCTGCTGCTCAAACATCTTTCCGTGCTGGTAAGCACTTGTAGTTTGCCACCAGGGGCTCCTTAGACTGTCAGACCCAGACTGTCAGTTGTGTGGGGAAACACGTCTCACTGGAGTCAGAAGACATTGCAGAGAGAGTGCAGACATTGTTAAGAGGTATGATGGGACAACAGAAGGGGTGGAGGGTTGAAATATTAAAGTGTTCGGAGTCAAGAAAAAGTCTTGGATGGAAGGGAGAGAGAGCTTAAGTGGGAATTTGAAGCTGGTTTGCATCTACCCAAGTGTTATCTATGATTAATTACCCTCTTATGCTCTGGGGCCTGGAAGGGGTCACAAAGCATGGCTAAAGGTCTTGCAGCACACCACATCCTACACTGACTTTTACGCACACGCCTACAGGAAATAGTTGTTAATGCTGATGAACCCGGAACAAAGATTTAGCATCATGGTGAAAACTGTGTGTTATTGACCACTTAGTGCATGTGTTTCTACCCACTGGGGCAAAACTGTGCCCTTTGTAGAGTCTGCCCTACACAGATTCTCCATGGAGTTAGCAGCTAGCAGAACAGCTAAGGCACATTGCCAAGGAGATGCCCTTGAGTGACTGATGCATGCACTTGCCATGCGGTTTGGGTTATTAGATGAACATGCATACATGGATATTTTGTTTTGCAATGAATCTAGCTAGCTATATCAAAATCTGGTATCTTGGGCTGAAACTGAACAGATTAAGGCTTGAACCAGTCAGAAAACACTCTGATGTATTTCTGCCTTTGTAAGCATAGTGCTCCTATGCCATGAAATGCTTTAACACTTTCACCTGTTTTCTATAATGAGGATCTGCTCTATTTTGTTCTCTCATAGCATCTGCAAAGATAGGGTTAGATTGTATTTAAAAAGGCATGATATGCTTGTAGGATATGCTGTTTGTGTCTAGAAGTTGCGGTCAAAATAATACCATTTCTTATATTCACAATTACCATGGGTTTCTATGTATGACAACCTGTAAAAAAATTGAAGTCCAGATTTCAAATGCAAGCATAGCATACTTTGGGGGAAAAAAATTCAAGTCTGTTTAGCAATAGAAAAAAGATTGATCAACAGAATGAGAAAACATGTCTAAACATTACTTACATGAGATTATGCAGCTTCTATACTAGGCAAAAAAAATTGCTTTCATATTTATAGAGTTAGCATTGGGACAAAAGAAAAGGTTTAAATCAACACATAGAACATGCAGGAGGAAAGTTTTTATGTTGTTTTTCTTTGGCATTTTCATAAAACCTGCACAAACACCGCTACTCTCAAAGCCACAGCATCTATTTTTTCTTTTCTTTTTTTTCCTCTGGTGGAATTTAATAAAAGACCACCCCCAAAGAGTTTTTCTGCTGTCTGTAGTAAAGAAAAATTTGTATTACATATTGACAAGTGTCTTATTACTCACTGAAAGTGCTGCTTCCTCTGGGTGTATTTATAAGATTAATATTTACCCATCTGATACAATATCTTCTCAATTTTTAAGGGAGCTTTGTGCTATCAGAGCAGAAAGATATCTGAACATTAGATAATTGCACTCACTACTTTTAAATTATGCACTTTACTTTTAAAAGAATACAGAGACTGTTTTTAAAAATGTATTTGAGTTCAGCAGCAACCTCTTGACACCCCCGGACAGTATTTTAAGAACTCATTTGTTTGAGGGGTTTTTAATCTGGAGACACTGAAAAGTTACACCTGCTGTGATGTCGTCAATCACGCCAGGAGGAAAAATAGTGGCATGATTTGTTATCTGTTATTTCCCTTGCTGTGGTGACTGTCTCCCAGTGCCAGGTCTGTCCTTAAGGCCATCACTTATAGGGACCACTGTCTGTCAAAACCACAGCCAACTTTAAGGGCTGCCTTTGTTGGAGCAGACAAATGAGTATGACCTTTAACAATAAAATAGGCACCTACTGAGAGAGATGAAACAGCAACTGAAATTAAGAACACCATACGGCCATTTCAAACACTCAGGAAAAGTTAGAAGTTGAACTATAACTTAATTATAAGAGTAAATGTGGCTAGATGTTGTCAATAATGAAACAGATATGGTCAGAAATATTGATTAGCAATGAGGACGAAAACTTATTTCATCCAGGAATCATCCTGCATTTCATTAATTATGAATGGGATTGATGGGGTTCATAAAAGAATGCGGAAGAGTTTAAATTATAACATTTAAAGGTTTATTGTCTTTTCTTTTAAGTAGGTTGCAGAAGTGTACAAATCATTTATTAATATTCTAGGCAAGCGAGGAAAAAAAGATAAGAACACGCTAAAACTTTGATTTACACTAATAGGTACTTCAAAAGATCTTCAGAAAAGAGCCTCTGCCTAGTTAGTGATTCGATGTAAGGTGGTCATTGATATTTTGTAGGGTTTCAAAGCACAGTCTGAGAATTCCAGGCAATGCATTGTAAAGACCACAGCACAGTTTGTGGTTTGAAAGACTCTTGTAACCCAACCTAGCAAGTGGTCAGTGGAGACTGTATTTTACAGAGCAACACAAATCAATCTTATTGAGCACTTTTCAGGTAATATAATATTCTGCCTGTGACAATAATGAAATTAGCCTATGGATTTTGTTTAAATATTGAAATGCCATTTGAATATTTAATGAAATATAGCACTCTGTAGATATGCAGATTTTTGTGCCTTTCATAAAAAGAATATAATTTATTTTACTAAAAAATACTTGAACATTATCAAGATAATAATAATTTTTTTTTCTTCCTTTTGCTTGCCTCCTTGTTCATATTCAGATAGACCAGATCAAGCAAAATCCTGAATTCCTTCAGCTCCTTCAGAGGTCAATAGGAGTCGAGGTCACTCAGTAGAACAGAGGTGTTTAGTACATCTAAGTCATGTAAAGCATTAATATATTCATCACAATCCTTAAATCACCATTGAAGTTTACAGTTTTTAATTTTGAAAGAGCAATTTTTTTAAGCACTTTCATTTTTCCCTTGGTTTTATTTTCATCTTACTTATCTCTTGCTTTCAATTCTTTTAGAAATTGTTTACTAGGACTGGGGGTTTTGTGTTTGTTTGGGTTTGCTCTTTTTTCCTAGAAAGTACGTTTTATCTCATTTTCTCATGAAAAATAAAATCATTGTTAAAAAAAAAAAAAAAAAAGACGAAGAAAATCTCCAGAGATCTGAGTTCCAGTCTGAGAATCAGTTCAAGGTGAAACCTGCTTGGTTTTCTCAGTGTAGCCCCCAGTACAGAGATGGCACATCACAAAAAGTAACAGAATTTTCTGTAATCAAAAGCTTTTGCCAATCTTAAAGGCCCAACTTTTTAATACACCTGGAGTCTCAATTGTAATCATACTCTAGAGTGGTTATCCTTTCAGCTTAGGGTTAAAAAGCTTTGACAAAGCACCACAGGGAAGCTTGGATTGCCCTTACCTACATTGTACCTAGCCTTGGGATAGATAAATACAGTCTCATTCTCTAATGCTACTGACTGCCTCCAGGAACACTAAATTTTAAGAGAGGAAAACATGAATCCTGTATTTCAAGAGAGGTGGAACTAAGCCATTGTTCACTCCCCTTAAAAAGGATATTCAGTGGCCAGTTCAGATTGCCCTAGGGACACCTAAAGCTGCATTAAGTACTTGTGAAAGTGAAAATCCACTGGGAACCCAATTTCAGTGTTTAAACCTCAGCATGAGAAGGGGAGTTCCTAGCAGGGTTCACTTTTATATGTCTCTATAACCAGGTTCAAAACTTACTGCACATGAAGTAAGGATCTGCTATTCCAGCTAACCTACAGAAACACTATGAAGAGACAGCTCCTTAGAAAATCACTAACATGAAGAGAAAAAAGCAAACATCTATTTAACTACATCATGACAAAGGCAGGAGAAACAGTGGCATTCACAAACTGACAGATCCCTTTTACAAAGTTATGCACCTTATGCTCGGCTAGAATATTTTTTAACATTGATTTATGCTTTAATTGAGGAAAGATAAAAAATCCAGGCTTATTCCTGAGCTGTGTAATAAATAGAGCTGATGAGAGAAAAAATCTGTTCCATTTCATAAGAACTGGAGGATTTCCAACATTTGCTTTTATTTCACCTTGGATACTCCAGAGGGGCTATGGTTTTGAAACACTGTACGTTCAGAATGACCAGTGGCTGAAAATTATCACCTTAGCTAAAAAAAATAGACAATACTTCTTATTACAGGACCACTGAGGTCTGTGTGTTTGGGTATAACACTGGCAGCTTCAAGAACTGTTAATATTTCAATCGGTATTTTGTGAATTACAGTAAATGTAGATGCTGAAGTTCCTGCTTTGTACAAATATATTTCATAGATATGGGTCTGTTTGCCTCATTGCTATAGTGTGAAACCCATAAGGGGAATTGCTGTTACTGAGATGGGAAAGCAGAGCTGAACATTCTCAGACATCATTTTACTATTTGAAACTGTCTCTTACCAGCTCTCTCTACTTCAGCCCAATATAGAACCTATATTTAAACATTTTTCCTTCTGGAAAAGGGTTTGGTCTGGGTTTTGTGGCAATTTCTTAAAAAAAAAATGCATTGAAACAGCATTGATTTTTTTTTGCTGGCAATGTATGGCTCTTATTAATTTGCAGATCTGTGTTATTGTGCCCATACTTCGCCTTTTGTTGTAACTCTGGTGCTTCTCAAGCACAAACTGGCTATTAAGAAGTATTTCATAATTTGATCAGAAATGTCTTCTCCTGTTGCTTTCTCTCTTGGTGACACTGGACAAGATCACCATCTTGCCTGCCACTCATGCCCATAATCCAGCCACATTCACCAATCCCATTTGCTTTAGATTTTTCCATATTTTCAGATTAACCTCTAAAATGTTTACTTCTATCTTCCCCAGAATCCCCCAAAAACAAAGCCACAAAAACACACACACAAATCCCCAATGTCAACAATAAAAACCGACCTAGAAACCTTCTCCAAGCCTTATTTTGCGTTTTTTCTCAAAACCCAATGAATACAGTCTTGCCTGACTTGTAAGCAAAGATGCTGGATGATATCTTAACAATATCACCCCTGCCTTCTGTATCTCAATTAAATATTAGCTGTTAACTGGTCTCAAATAACTACCCTTTTCATACCTGACTTCTTCTATTGCATAATGAGAGACTGACTTCTATGTCCCATCTGCCCATGGTACTTATTCTCACTGTCCATTTGTTCCATTTTCTGCTATCTACTCTTCCACCTATTCCCGCTTCCTGGAAGATGCTTCTCCTAGCCATGAGTAAGTTGAAAATGCCTTTGAATGTTTTCTTTCAAAATTTCATCAATAAAACCAGAAATGTTGACAACAGGCTGCAAGTATCCTAAGGTCATAGTCTGCTGATAAATTCTGTTCCACATCCCTCCTTTTGTTATCTGCTGCATTTTGTTTTAAGACCCTTGAGTGAAGGGGAGGGGATTGTTTATGTTTATATAGTACTCAGCAAAATGGTGTCCTGGTATATGATCTCAGCTGCCAGGGACTCTAGTAATGCAAATAGTGTACATAAGTGGAGCACATGCTCCTTGGGCACAGACCACATGTGAGGTAAATAGGATTACATCCTGCAGGTTAAAACTAGCCTACTATGGTAATACAAAAATGTATACCAGCCACATGACCCAAGGGGATCTTCTTGACTGCCTCTTGATAACACAGGCTGCAGAGCAGTTGTCTGACCAAAGGAGAACTAAGCCGTTCTTGAATTTCACACCTTAAAACATCAATGCTACTGAGGCAGGAGAAATTTCCCGTTAAATGATTCACAGACTTAATCCCTTTGATATTCGATTGGCTGACCACAACTTAGCACAGCATGCTGCTGGAGTACATCTTTAGCTCTGACTCACAGAAAGATCTCATTCCCACTGGAATTCTGATGCAGAGACTGGGATTAAAACCAGATCTCACAGGGATGGGAGGAAGGTAAAAGACTGCAACTGGCAAAATCTGGTTTATTAATAGCCATATTTTAGAATTTTTTCTTTATCTTAGCCTTGGAAAACTATTTAATTCCCTAAAGTTTTAATTCTTCATCTGTGAGCTTTCTCAATGAGCCTTTACTGTTTGACAAGCTCTGAGCTATTCAAAAAGTAGGAGCTACAGAGCTCTTAATACTTCTCTGTGCAAAAATTAAAATATATATGTTACGGATATAAGCAGAGCTGAGAAAAAGGAATTTAATTCTTCTAAATGCAAAAAACAATTTAAGGGGAATGGAAATGTTTCTTGGAAGAAAGAAAGAAACAAAAATTTAAAAATAAAATAAAATAAAATAAAATAAAAAATAAAATAAAATATCTGAAATAAAATATAAAATAAAATAAAACAAAATAAAATAAAATAAAACATAACAGAAAGAAAAATACCAAGAAAAAGAAGAATAAAACCCAATAGTATTTACCATGTACTTGTAGGTACTTTCAACACTGTCTTCAGTGAGAATGACAGGTTTTCCTGATGTATAAGGAATATTAAATAAATGTATAATTCCTGACGTATAAGGAATATTAAAAAAACCCCAGAATTCTACAAAAAAAACTTCAGAGGAAATCCTCCAAATTTTCTTCCTTTTCTAACACTTCCATTATTCCTGCTTCAGCTTTCAACAAAATCAAGGGGTTTTTTACTGGCCACAAGTTACAACAGCAATATATATATTATGGGCAAATCTAGATTCTTAAAAGTCAGCTCTGAAAACATCACTGAACTCCCCAAACCTTCCTGTGGCCACAAAAAAACAACCTGACTGTCAACAGAGAAAACCAAAGAAATCCACCACTAGATAAGAACAAGGAACACTATCATGTTTCACACTGTCTACACTGTTAAATCCCTGTCAGAGCCCTTTCCTGCCATTGACAATGTCAAACACAGCCACCCAGATGTGGTGCCACCCAGATGTGGTGCCACCCAGCCCAGACCCTGGCGCTCTCCAGCACAAGTGTACAGTGCAGACAAGGTGGTGAGGGAGCTGCTCCCAGCTGAGTCTCAATTGCTGAGATCTGTTCCCATCCTCGGAAAGGATGAGTTTACAGGGCTTCCAGCAAGCTGAGACTGATATCTGCTGCAACCAGGAGGGAAGAGTCCTTGTGCAATTGAGCTCTGGTCTTACAAAGTAAGTAGTAATTAACTGCCCAGCCTTCCAGATGGGGCAGAAACCCAAATACAAGTGTAAGCCTTGGGAAGCAAGAAGCAGGCAGTTCACGTGAGTGGGATGTACTACCTGCCTTCTCCCAGAGCACCCAGCTGGGAGGTCATACTGTGGATTTCTCCTTCTCCATGGAGACTAGGGTCCCACGGTACTGCAAGGGAATAGGTGCCTGTCTTGGCAGCAGTAATTGCTACCTATCAAGAGGTATTTGTGCTGTTTTTTCAAATGGTTCAGGGCTTTTTTCCCCTCCTGTCCACTTCCGCACTGAGTTTCACTGAACCCAACAACTCAGCTAAGGGTCACTGGTGCCTCCCAGAAGACTGGTAGTCACTTGGTCTCTGACCAGGGGTAGCAAGGTCCAAATATGTGAGAGTTGATATGAATCAGTGTTTTCTGCTTCTCAGATATCAGATACCTCACAGATGAAACTAAGGTACACAAGTGAACCAGGCCAGTTCATTTTCCAGGCTTGAAGGCAAAGTCTCTTTTCCATGTAATGCATTCAAAGTTCACACAGCAACATTTAATATCATGGAACACTTTAAAAACACTGAGTAAATATCTGTGCCTGTATAATTAATCATTTTGTCCACAATGTGACAAGCAATGAATGGATTCACAATGGACTTTCTTTGATAACATTTCTGTCAGAGATAACACAAATTTTGGCGTCACTGTGGAATATTCATGCAATCCTGTCACATTGTATCGTATGGCCTGTATTATTTTTAACATTAATATTGGGACAGTAGACCAGTTATTGGCATTCTTCATCTGAAGGCAACAAGGATAATTATTAAAGTATATCTATGGGTGAAGAGAAAATCTTATATTGCACAGCCCTGTGATGGGCTATATAAACTGGATGAAAATATGTCCCATAAATATTACACTGTTTTCCCTTTGCATATAGATAAAGATACTTTTCAAACCATATTGTTTTTAGATGGGTAAAGAAGACAAAGAGACAATAACACACAGATGATGGCAATGGAAATGGAAATCTGCCTCTGTTTTACACTCATTTGAGTTAATCTCAGCAGCTTTGATCATTCCAATCCAAGCATACCATATGCAGATTTTACATTTCTACTGGAGAAAGTGCCATGGAAAGAACCATGCCTTTTGTGGTACTGTTGAGCAAAGAGAAATAGCCAAGGGGGACAAGCACCTGAGTTTGTGTCTCCTTTGGAAGTACTACCTGAACTTCTTTTGCTATTTTACCTCTATGAAGGCAAAAGTTAGAAGAGATCACACCAGGTCATCTGGTCCAACCTCCCTGCTCAAGCAGGATCACCCAGAGCACATGGCACCGGATTGTGTCCAGATGGTTCTTGAATATCTCCAGTGAGGGAGACTCCACAACCTCTCTGGGCAACCTGTTCCAGTGTGTGGTCACTCCACAGTAAAATTCTTCCTCATGTTCAGGTGGAACTTCCTTTCCATCAGTTTCTGCCCATTGCCTCTTGTCCTATTGCTCAGCACCACCGAGAAATGCCTAATACCATCCACTCGTCATACTCCATTCAGGTATTTATAGACACTGATGAGGTCTCCTCTCAGCTTGACTTCTTCAGGCTGTTCCTGTAATAGAGATGTTCCAGTCGCCCAGTCATCTTTGTCATTCTCCTCTGAACTCTCTCCAGGACCCTCATGTCTCCCTTGTCCTGAGGAGCCCAGAACTTAGCTTCCTTGGCCTTATGACTGCTTCAGCCTTATTAAGCAAACTCATCCTGCCTCAATTCATGTATGTAAGCCATGTATTATAATTTTGAATGTCTGAACACCTGATAAACACTGACCACTGTCATACTACTAATTGTGGTTTGGGTCAGAATGGTGCAAAATTGCCAAATTTGTCAAACATATGATATGAAATGAAGTGAGCTGGTTGAAAGGAATAGAAATAAAAATACAGTAATTAAAAATAAGGTAAGGGCAAAGATAAACAGAAAGTTTTAGAAATTCTGTTATGGTCGTTTCTTAACATGTCCAGAAGTATTTGAAAAGGATGCCTTTTATGATGATATACACTAGGACCAAAAAAAAAAAACCAAAAAAAAAGAGGACAGATGTGAATGCTCTGATAGACATTGTAATGAAAGAAAGACCAAAAGCATGTACACAGAAATAAGGTAATAAAGCTGATGAAAAGAAGAAGCAGTGGAAAAGGCATCATTTGAGCTTTATTGCTACTGTCTAGGTGATAGAGGAAAATAAAAAACAAACAGAAGCAACCTGAAAAAACCAAGAATATTCAGGGTAGAATAGCAGATGTCCTTCTGTGTATGAGCAAGTGAGGGACACCGAACAGAACCACAATGGTAGCCTGTGTCATGTACAGACTAGACATCAAATGCACATGATTTAGAACGCACCAGCTGACAAAGAGTGTTGTTGCTTTCTTTTCCCCAATTTTCAATTATCTCAGTGTGAACTGTGAGATTAAAATTTGATTAAAAATATATACTGATATATAGAAAAATAATTACCAGCAGTCTGGTAGCTGTTGGGCACAAATATACAATGGTTGGTTGGTTGCACTACATCTGTAGCTACTAGAAGTATAAATAAGTTGAATGCTTGCAAAGGTGCACTCACTTATATTTCTGGCCTTTCCAAGAAATAAGTTCTTTATGAAGAGTCATTAATAGGGAATGTCCTCCATTCTTTTCAGAAACCAATGCTTCCCCTCAGTCTATGGAAGATAGTTCTCATTGCTAAGCTGAGAAGATTCAACTGAGGCCAGCCAGCGGCAATTCCTCGTCCATGGGATACACTGAAGCAGCATTTCCAATGGTGATGAAGTGCTCTATCAATAGTAAGGTTTTAAAAGAAGAATAGATTATGTCCTTTCACTGAGCAAGAAAGAAAAAATGTAGGTATTATGTATTTAAACTACGCATTTTGTGTCCCTGTTCCAAATATGGACTTGCACAGCTATATCAGATAAATCACAAATCTGCATTTCATTCATATGATAAGACTTGAAAAATGTGTTACTAGTCACCTAGAAAGACAAGTTTATGTACAATATCTTGAAAAACTGTTTGACAACAGAAGGTCGGATGTGACATATATTTGACATCCTAAAACCTCAAACTAGTAAAACTTTGAGGTCAAGCAAAGGTAAAATCAGAATAACCCTCTTCAGATTTTTATCATGTATGATAGGACCACAAATAAACTTTAAGTTTCACCAGCTTCTAACATGTCTGAACTTGACTGAAAGCTAAAGAGAAAGCTTATCTATTGATTTTCACAGGTAAGCTAAATGGTAAAATAACCTTGACTCATTAAAGGTATCAGTGTTGTAGATGATTTGGATATCTTTGCCATTTGAAAGTAACATATGGATAATTTACTCAAGCTCAGTTATTCTTAAGTAATTTGTAATGCTGCAAAGCTTCAGATTTTTTACCTTTGTGATTACCCAGAACACTTTAGCATTAATCACAATATTCAACAGTGGAAAGAAAAGCTAGTCAATTTATTGAATCTGTAAAAAGAGTAATATTTCTTTTTATACTTATAAGTTTTACAGTGGGTTGCTTATTGAAATTTTGCCAGTGCATGCACAAAAAAATGTTATAAATAGGAATATATTATTCAAAATTGCAAATTATTTTGCAAATAATAGGTCCATTGTAAAATATCAAGAATGCCTTATGAAACAGTGTCAGTGCTTGCCCATGTGTTGTATAAATATTACCTATCTAGCCTGTCACCTCTAGTCTGTGAGAAAACCAAGATTTTATTTCTAATTGGTTTTTTTATTACTATCAAATAAAAAAGCTCTGTTCATAAAAAATTATTAGGGCTGTTTCACCAGAAATGTTGTGGTCTGGGATTGCACTTTTTCCTAGGTAAAGCTGCCATCTCTTTTCTTACTGAGAAAGAATTATTCTTTCTCCACATTTGGCAGAATTATTTCAGCTATGTCTCTTGATTTGGTGTTTGGCTTCTAAATGGATACAAGAGTCAGCCAATGATGAAAAAAGATTACTCAGATTACATGGGATAATGAAACAGTAGGTGTCATGCTAAAGAAAGTTCCTTTATAGGAAAAAATATGTTTTCAGACATATTTCAGATTTGACACTGGTATTCATACTCTACATAAGTAAACTTTTGGAGCTATTTACAATTTTCAAAGGATAAAAATAGGTGTTCCTTATCCTAAGGCTTTAGGGCAGCTTATTCACCTAAGCAGATAATCTATGATGCCCTAAGTATGAATATGATACTGAGAGTGGATGGGCCTGTGCAACAGGATTTTTAAGATCACAAACAGTATGATGTTTATGCAATATTATCTTTATATCTAGAATATTTGTGATTTCTGCATATGAAAATTCAAGTTTTATACAACACTGGAGAGAATTGGATGGATGGAATAGACAAGGTCCTTCTGAGATCCTCAATCTGAATAAGGCTTTGTAGCCTTTTGAGAGCCAGTTCTTGTCACCCCACTCCTGACATGGCATTTTTAAATGGTGTGTCACAAGTACAGCCAAGATATTTGAACCTAAGCATGCTTCAAAATCAGAGTGCTGTTAATTTTTATGCAGATACTTTGCAGACTCTTCAGATTTTCTCTTGAATTTCTGTATCAGAAACACAATATGTGAACTGATAATAGATTCCAAAACAATCAAATGTAAATTAATTAATCTTAGTTCTAAGATCTCTAGAAGCCTGCATGCAGAATTTGGCTAAGAAAGACAGCAGTGCCTAGAAAAGGAGGAGAAGGGGGAAGAAGGCTCTGTGAGTGTTCCTTAGGGTTCTAAACTTACAAAAGAAATTTGCACTTCCAGGGAGATATAGGATTAGAGTTTGGATTAGGAAGCCATTGGTGAAACTGAAGGAACATATAAAGTAGAATTTGTGTCTGTGCTCCTGCCAGTGCTTGAGTTATTGGGAACACTACACATCTAGAAATGAAGCTTTCCTTCAACTCGTGGTGCTTCTAATTAAGTCAGACTGTGGTTACAGACCTGTGTCCACAGAACTGTTTTCCTTTGCTTGAATTATGTTGGATCTCTCCTAGGAACAACTGTCTATTAAGTTATCATTTTGCTAAGGAACACTCAGTGGGAGTTTTAAAATTCCTTTCCAAATACAAAAAAGGAATACTTGGTCAAGAATCCAGCATTGGTCTGAATCAGTTAAGAGCTCTGCAGGGGGTTTTTGCCCCCCAAAGAATCACATCAAGGACAATCTACAAAAGGAAAAGTCAACCTGTCTGAAAGGAAAACAATGAAAATAGCTTTATTTGGTAAAAATAAAAAACTTCAAGGCTTGTTTTCTCATGAATTTCTACTGAAGAAAAACATAAGGTAGTGTCTGTAATCCAAGTTAGGAGAAAAGTTGACTGAGTATTGACAGACACCACAAAAACTGGTTTAAAAGATTGATGTTTTGAGGAGATATATTGTTCTTAGAACAAACATTATTGCAGAATGATACAAACTACACTAGGGAAATCAGCTAGAAGGGCGAGCACTCTCTGAATATGTGGCAGCTTTGAAGAAGTTGGCAGGAGTGTATATTTTTGGGACAGTCACAGATCAGGCATTGTGGGATAGGAATGTTTATGACATGCGAAACTGTCATCTGTAAGAGCTTGCAACCTGTGCACAGACACCCATACAAACACAAGTACCTTAGCATTTGGAGCTTAGAAAAGAATAGTCATATAAAACTTTGTTGTAACAGCAGGGATTAGATTTTTGAAGTGACAAACAAAACACACAGATATTTTGGAAGAAAGCCTTTTTTATTTCCCAAGTATCCCTCTGAAGAAAGTGGGAGAGTAGCCCCCAAATCAAATTGTAGATGGAAGATGCATTTATACTTTAAAACAATGTTATGAGATTCAAGTTTGGTAAAAAATCTGCCTTCAGCAGAGATGGAGATGAAGTTGTTGGTCTTCCTTCCTTTGGATACATTCTTCCTGGGAAGCTGACCCCAGAAAAATAGGTGAGGAATAGAGAGCATAATGTAAGATGAATTGACACCAGGGTGATATGTAAGCAGAAAAGCACTCCTCTCTGGTAGGATATAGATTAAAAGGAAGAATGGATGAATGTTTGACTATTAAACTGATTGTAAGTGTTTTATGAATTAAATAGAATTGTTCAGCATAATTCAAAAATTAGAGTATAATAGCTCACTGCCAAGAAGAAATTATTTAGTCAGAGTCCACAAAATTTTCCTTTTGATCCCAAGAAGAAGGCTTCCAAAACTAGAGACCACTGCTGATATAAAATGTGCATGTCCAGGAACTTATTTTGGTATCCTACATATGAGAAATCTAAACTCAGAGATATTGCTATTGAGTATTTATTAATAAGATAGGATAATAATGCATAAGAAGAAATACGAAGTGGGTTACTGAAACTCATTAGGACCTTTCATTTGAACGGATAATTAAAGCTAAGCATTAAACTAATCGTGCAAGGTTAGAATGTAGCAGAATACAAAAGATAGCACATTACATCAGAGATTTGTTTGGGCAGGTATTACAAAAATCACATAGCCTTTGATATTTATGGATTTAAGTTGTGCCTGTTGCAAAGCTTTGATGGTGTTAGAGGTGGGCATCTGACAAAACACCTGTTCAAATCAGGAGCAACATCAAGGCTCCCATAAGCATTCACCCATAGGAAAAATTGTTTCTTTAGAATGTAATTTCATGCAGCTAATTTGAAAACTGAGTTTCTAAATATAATAGAGAAAACGTTTCATCAGAGATGTATAATAGGGTATCAGGCATCTGAAGGCCCACATCCACCTGCAAGGAGCAGGGAGTTGGACTCAATGTTCCTTATGTATACCCTCCAACTTGAGATATTCTATGATACTATGATCTTTTTTGATAAATAAAGTGAATTTCTGACTTCAAAAATTTTAAAAAGCAAATACAGCAGTATTGGTGACTGATATAAAAACTGTTACATTAAAGTAGCTGATTTTCCCAAATTTGCAAGTATTAACAAGTAAAACATTCTCAAGGTTATCCTATATATATCAATGAAATTAGAATTTTTTAGAAAATGTCATATTGGATTTCTTGGCTTTAAACTGCTATAGACATAACAATAGAACAAATAGCAGTATATGATGGAAGGAAAAATGGGAAAGCAAATGAAAGTGGATATAAGCTGGAAGTTAAAACCTCTAGGAGAACTAAAGGAAAGCCAAAGTTTCAATGAAACATCAATTTCCCAAACAATAAAAAAAAGTAAGACTGCTTTAAAAATCTTATTGGTAACATCTATAGGTTCACTGCTAAGTTTGTTTGATCATGTACTGATGTATAAAGACAGGAACGTTCAGCAGGTATTTCACTTACTTATTTGAAACAGAGAGATGCACCTGTCCCATATGATGCTGTTGTAATTGTAATTTTACCCATTGTGGCAAAGATTTTTAACATTTTTAAGTTAACTGGCCAAGATATCTTACACTTGGTAACCACCCAGTATCTCTCTAAATCATAAATGTTAACCATAGAGAAATGGAAAACAGGGCAAATTCCTAGGGACTTGAAAACTGTAAGTGATTTCCAAGTATTTCCAAAGGTTCAGAAGTTAAACCAGAGAATTGCTAATGGGACAGAATGGTGCTAAATTTAACTAAAAAGCCATTACTCACAAAGTAGCTAGAAATTTAATTATAAGAGGAAAAAGTATAGTCTATGCAAAGTTATTTTCGAAAAGACAGGAATTGTCATCAAATTGTATGGAGTTTTTTGTTTGAGCCTTTTAATAGGATTAAAGACTTCAGTTACAAAAACATTCTGCTGGTAATGGGGACTTCTTCCAACCAACTGACTTATTACTAAAAGATATTATGGTTAATCGTAGGTTGAGCCCTACGTGGTTAATGGGCGATACAAATTGACAGATGACAGAAATTAGTATTGCTAGAAAACAATAAAGTGACCTTTCCAGTCAAGTCCAGAACTTCAAATCTGGATCCAGTGTTAGCTAACCTCTTAATCAAAAATGCAGAAGTCAATTTCACATTTTTCAGATGACACAGATGTTGGTGTGGTAGCAAATGATGAGCACATCTAACTTTCACAAAGTGATTGAATGGCTTATTCAAATGGGTGGGGTTTGTACGTTTTAGTACAACACAATAAAACATAATATATTGGAGAATGAAAATCGAAAAGGATTCCTGTGAGAGATCTGAATAATTCTAGACAGCAGTGACTCAGACTTGAAATACAATACTGAGTCAGTCAGAGACAACTGCTGGTCCTTTCTGCAGGACCTGTGTGAGCCTCCATGGCTCACACTTCCCTGTGGTATGAAAAGAAAACCAATACCAGGTAGCAGTATGGAACTCAATTTCACTTTGTACATAGCACAGGAAAAGGGTGAGTAGGATATATATTCAACCATACTTCAGGAAGGACATAGAAAACCTGAGAAACAGAGAGATTAAGGGAATCTAAAAAGGGACTTGGGGAAAGAAATGACAGATTTTAGAACCCAAGGGTTAAGGCTCCTCAGTTACTTATTTTGTAAATTAAATTGAGTGGGGCAATCCAACATCAAAATATGTGGTAGATTTACTTTTGGAGTCCTAAAGGCAAGATTATACATCCTCTTCAAAAGTGTGCACCTGTGAGCACGTTCAAGCTATGAGTACAGCTCACTGACTCTGACAGGTGCCTCTCTGCAATGGCTCTGGATTCTGTAGGTCCTTATTTAAGGATCTTATTGAATAGACTATTAGATGTGCAACTCCACAATGAGATGGTAATTTTAACCAGACCTACCCTTGGCTTTCAGCAAGCCATGAGTAAGGCATTAAGGCTTTCCCCAAAGGCACATCTGGGCTGTTGCTTTCTCCTTCCCGTATCTCCTGATTTTTCAATGGCCCCTTTCATGGAATTTCTGACTAAGCATTAGGTTCCTTTTCACATATCTGGCTAATCACACTTACAGACAGAGCTCCCTGTGTAAATCCTAACTCATCATTCTCAGTGCAGAATCCTCAGGCTTTCCAGCCCCATATGTCTCTGCCAACTTCGACAGGTCCATGCAATTTTGCATTATATGTAATGTTAGATCTGTAGGCTCAGTGAAGGATTTCTTGTATAACAATTTGGATTATGGACTGCATAAATGATTCCTTTCACGAGAGTGGTGTTTCCTGATAAAATTCTGTCCCTTTCCATCCTTACCCTATTTCTCTGTTTCACTACCTCCCAGTCTGCCTTCAGCTGCTGCCTTGGAAAATGGATATCCTGGAATCACACAGCAGTTCTAACTGTGTTTCAAGAAACATACAAGTTGATGGACTGCAGTAATATATTGTGATATCTTGACTGTACTGAGGGGCTGATTGTAAGATGTTTCAGTTATAATGTACCTGGGAACTGAGAATGGCTTGGGTTGTGGTGCAGAGATGTCATGATGCTACTCAGAATTTAGGTGTTAACATTTGGGGGGCGGAGGGAGAAAAACCCTAATGGATTTTGTCTTTGTTTTTGCCTTGGAACGTCTTTTGATAGCGACACATATGTCAGTTTTGTAATTATTATCCTGTGTCTTTCAGTACACATGTTCTCACTCTAATGGTGGTTTTGTAATGGGCTGAAACATATGAATGCATTCATATATGAATATATTTTGCAGTTAAAATTACCATTTCTTGAATTTGCAGGAAGATACTATTTGGAGATGAAAAGCATTCCAGCCTGATCTACCTCTGTTTTCTTTTCTGCAAAACTTCATGTCTGTCTGACTCTATTTGCTGGAAGAAAGGTTGAGAAATTGGCAGTGCTTCCTTGTGAATCAGAATGTTAATATTTATACCTTTTGAAAAGTCACTTTTTTCCAAATAAATAAAAAGCTGCATGGTAGAATATAACTTTTAATTTGATGACAAAACAAGCTCAAATACTGCATTCTTTTGGTGTGGGTTAGGTTTTATTACACAATGTTGCTTTACATTTCATATTTCACTTGGTTAGTGCTCAGCTCTACTTCAGAAAATTTGGTACCCTGGCTTTCTTTCTATTTCTGCTTTATTTTCCACTAATGGAAATGGATTTGGAGGAAAAATAGCATTTGTTACAGTAATACGTTTCATCATTGTATAGGATATCCTCTGTATCACTCCATCTGTTCAAGGTGCTGCTGCAATTAATGCAATCATTCTGTAACCTGGCATTTCATAGCAATAATGCTGGCCTTAATGTAGCCTGTCTCCTGTTTTCTATTGTATAAAACTTTTCACTGTGGATCTCAGCATGGTTTCGAAAATGCATCTGTCTTATTCTTTATTTCATCACACAACCTTGAAATAAGAAGTTAATTTCGATCACAAACTTGACCTTTAATGCTGTTGAGCCTTATCTTTTCTCATACTTTTTCTTTAACCTTCTAAGATACAAAACACATCTTAAACCCATACAGAGCGTTAAATCCTAAATATTTTCTAAGCAGCTATGATCTACTTGCCACATTAGAGTTGTAAATTAAGGTCTCATGTGTTGCAGGAACCAGCCTTCCATATCACAGTTTTCTCCCCTGAATGAGGCAAGAGTCAGTCAGTAAATATATGTGGTCAACCTCAGATTTGCCTCACTGGGAGTTCACATGTATTTTTAACTGCCTTCAATTGTTAATGTATTCCTCAAATGAGATGCATCACCTTGAAGAATGACTTTTTGCCCTCTGGGAATACGCCAAACAAGTATTTCATTCACTATGATAATCAGTTCTACCTCCAGCAACATATGAAACCCAAATTTAATAGGCACTAGTGATTAGGTTTTAAGACACAGAGTCATCACTGTCCACTGTAACAATAATAATAATACGGGAGAAAAAAAGGGAAGAAAAAAATGCACTGCATTTGCTTTTAGGAATCATTAATAAAAGCAATCTAACTATCAACATTTGGGGAGTATGCTTAATAAATATAATGTGTCTTGTCATGAAAGAAAAAAAAATGATAGCAGAATTTTTTATTAATTTGGAAATTATCTTGAGCATAAATAAAAGCTACTTAAGTTTTCCTACATGACTTAGCTGTATAACTCTGGAAGCCAAAAATAAAAAAAAACCCACCAAAACAAAGCAAAACAAAAAATAAAAAAATTAAAATTTTTAAAAAAATAAAAAAAACCAAACAAGAAAAAGGAAGGGGAAACTGAATATCACATTCTTTAAAAGCTAGTAATTATAAATTTTATAAAGAAAGGAAGAATGTCAGAGGGAAAAACGAGAAAATTGAGCTCCCTGCACAGCTCTCAGTGTTAAAATTACCCAAGATCTTTCTGAACTTAAACTTTTATAGAAAGCAGAAAGGATAGTTATATGACATTATGGAAAATAAAAAATCAGCCTTTAAATCAGCATCTTAGGTTGTGGACAGTAAATGATACAGTGGTTCCACTTTCTTGGAACTGAGAAGCAGAAGAAAATGAAGAAAGATGCCAGTGACAGGGTGAGGATGATGAAAGCAGGCTAGCATTATGAATGATATGTTAAGTGATTGGCTCAGATGGAATCATGGGATTGCTGCCTTTTGCAGATGCTGATTTTCATCTATATTGTTTGCCTCTTTCTCAGAAGGCCTAACATATGCAGAATGTGTGCGCATGCACATGAGCAATATAGAACAAATACATATATATATTTATATGATAAGCTATATATTCTTATATGTTCAGAAGCCACCTTATCCCTTTTAATGTCCTTACACCTGATCCATTTAGCTAATCAGGATAGCTTACTTCGACATAAACCAGTAAACTGTGTCTTACCTGAATTAATATCCTCCTGCTTTCTTTATTCATGGAAGTATAAAATTTCTGTTTTCATTTATCAACCTCACTGAAAGGGAAAAATTTTTGGTTATTTTGGCTTTCATTTTTTTTTACTAATTACTAATTCTGAAAGGTATCTTCTGATCTGCTAAACTGCATAAATATGAGAAATAGTATTTCTACTTAATAACAACGTGTTGTCTAATAGGAAGACATACTGAGGTCCTGTTACATTTTCTTTGATGTGCTTTAAGCTGCATACCGTGCATTCTCTGCTTTCAAACTAACAGGCATTACCAGTATCATTCAGTCTGCTGGCTTCTTTGTGTGGACAAAAAGAAAGATAAAATGATGCTTAACACTGATGAGATATATCAGAAACACATGCATGCAATTAAATGTAATACTAATTTTGAAGGGTTGTTTTACTAAGATTACCTTCAGCAACATTTTTGGCATCATAAACAACCCCTAACTCCAAGGTTCATCTCTGAACATTAACTCCTTAGTGCCTCATTCATTTCTTTTTGAACCCTGTATTTTTCTAATATTCTTGATTTGCGATTGAAACAGTTTGAAATTTAAATGGGTTTGGGGGGGGGGGGGGGGGTTCACACACTAGTGTATATAACACCTTAATTATTTTTCTGTAAGATTCTGATGTGAGAATAAAGCCAAATCTCCTCATTTTCTCAAATACATTGCTTTTTTTTACTGTGCAATTTAGGTACCAAATAATTTGTTTCAAAAACACCTACCTACCATCTTAAGAGATGTACACAAAGGCATGTAGATATCTAAATACTAAAAAGAATGTACTTGTTTCCATCTAAATATCTTGTTGGAGATTATTCATTTTATATATACTTATGACGGCCATGATAATATTTAGGACACAGTTTCTGGCAAAAAAAGATGCCAGAGTACTATATAGTTTAAAGTTTCTTAGCTTAAGACTCTATTGTAGATCAGGTCAGTTCCATTTATGTAACTAATTTCTTGCTGCAATCCTATCATTTCACTGAATATTTACCAATTGCTTGTGGGGAAAAATAATGAATTCCTTTTTTCAGAGCAATAAATATTGATAATTAAACTAATGAAGTATTATTATTTTTTCCTGGCTGGACACAGAATTGACCCAGGTGCTCATTATTAAAACTTTTTAATATATTTTTGCAGAATGAGAAAATGAACATCAGTGAACCAATATAATTAGCATGCCTTCTAAATAGATGATATAGTTATATACTTGTTAGTATTAGGAGATCCTACAAATTTCATTTATCAAGATACAGCCCAGCAGGCATTTTCTAGTGAAAAGGGCGCCTGTGAATCCCCAGTATACCACTCAGATCACCCCCTGAGGGGAAACGCAACTTGCATTCAAATCAAACGTTTTCCTATCAAATGCTCCACTAATGGCTTTCCTATGAGACCCAAGCCTCTCAGTCACCTACTACCTATTTAGACATGTCAAAACAGAATTCGTTGTTTATTTGTATTTCATTGAAGTGAGTCTGTTTTCTCATATTGAATTTGTATCCAAACCCCAGGTTGTCAATACTACTTAGTTAGATCTGCTGTTTGTTGTGTTTTTCTCTGCATGCGATCCAGGGGAAAAATTAGTGTCACTCATGCCAGTTTCAACCCTCCTATAAATCCTTAAGCAGTGTATTAAATAATTTTATAAAGTAACTAGCATATATATTGAAGGATCTTGGAAACAGTTCTCACATTGAAAGCTGTTTTATCAGATGCAGTGATGACTTTGTTATGCCAAGGTTTGCCCAGAAAAAAGGTAGAAAAATAACCAGTATAAGGAAAAAAGAAGCAGGGGGGGAAGCCATTGTTTTCAGTATTTCTCTAAATTACAGTAAGTTTAATTGTCTCACTTCAATATAGCTCAACTAGTCAGCAGACATACGTGACTGAAGTGATTTTTGTGAAAATTATTTAAATTAATTCTGTTAGCAGCCTCTAAGTTAGTTTACTTATGCTTAAGCCTAAATCTGTGCATTAAACATTCCATAAAAACAAGAACTAAGTGTTATGTTTGATATGCACTTCAAAAGCCTAAAAGGCCAAAGAAAGCCCTTCCTTAATTATTGAAGAAGTGTCTGTAAAGGAAACATGAGCAAATAGCATTCATGCTTTCATCCCCAGTAACCTTTTATTGTCCTTTTCTTCAGATGGCCAAGTCAGTATATTTAATAAAGGGAGCAGCAACCATCAAAGAAGGCAGGGGTCTAATAAATGGTCCTGATTAAAGGCCCTGACAGGGTATGAACTTTGCATAAATTTTCCTATGGTGTCAGGCTAGGATCCTGATTGAAAACCCATTAACATAATCACACATTTAGAGGAAATGCTGTAATGTATCAAAAACATTTCCCTTAGTGTAATAATTTTAAGGACATTAAAATGCAAATGATAATAAGGAGCTGTGTTTTAGTGATGTTCTGAAAGCCTGATTATTCAAATATTTAGTATGAAATATGGAAGCTCCTTTAACTAATGCATCTACATGATTTCAAAGATTTAATCTATATTTGTACTTGAAAGACTTTTATACCAATACTGAATATTTCCCGTTAATTTAGACTTGCAAAATCCAGCAAGAAATTTAGTTTAAATGATAGTGCTAAGTGCTAAGACCTTTTAGCCGGTTTAAAAAAAAATAAAAAACCTAAAAGGGGTCTGTGTTGAAACCAGGACACTAGCCATGCTCATTCATTAAGTACTGAATTGTAAAAGTCCACATTTTGGCATTCGTTGGCTTATAAAAATAGTTTGCAGAGTTCAAATCATACTTTTCTCTGTTTCTATTAAAATATATCCTTAAAACAGATGGGCCATTCAATCACAGCAGTGATATTCTTTAATGCTAATTTTTAACAATAAAAGAAACACCATCCTCCCACACACAAATAGCCATAATTATGTAAAGAATGACTGCTTCAGACTGATGACTTTCAATATGCTTGAGTCTAGCATACTGGTATAAGAGGCCAGAAAGGTCAACAGTAATTCATAACTGCTATAAAATTGTGTAGCATCCTAGGGCTTCTGGAGGATGCTGACATTATCATGCTTCTTCTGCTGGTTTGTATATGTAAATTTGTGATAGGAAGTGCACTGCTTTGCCATATCGCATGCAGAGCATCAATCAGGCAGTAGAATACATCAGAGTATTTTCATTATGCCTAGTTATTTACTGCATCAGAAGAAATTACCCTGGCAAGCCAAGCGGCCTTCTCTGGATAGCATGATATGACCAACCAGGTTTCAGCTCAGAAGTCTTGTAAACATTACAGGATTAATCTCACAATCACAATCATCAATCTTTCCTAGTCCTGCCTGGGTGCAACTGCGGAGATTGGTAACCAGGCAATGTAGATTTAAATTTAACCCTGAACATCAAGAGCTATATGTCAGATCTGTGCACCATATTACAAACACCTATATTTTTACTCCAGCTTTAGCACAGAATGATGAAAACATAAAATTTTTGCACTTCAAATTCACGTCTAATTTTTCATTCCCATTTTTGATGCATTACAGGGAAATAAGAAATATTCTGAAATAGATACATTTCATAATACCAGAATCTAATGCTAAAATGATGCACTGTGATGCCTAGATCTAATGTATGTATTAGAGACAACTGACACTGCAGTAAAATGTGGAGTAGTAATACAGGTTCAGGACCAGACTTGGGCTCCCTGGCACTGAGCCATTAGAGGTTAGGGCACTGTAGGGGTAATGTACTTAGCCTCTAACAAATGGAGCATTAAATACATCACGCTGACTCATAGGTAGCACTGGCACCAGTTTCTGAAATGACTGCTTGCTTGCCCTCTTGCCAAAGGAGAGAAGGATTCTGGCAAATCTAGGTGCTCTGTGTAAAAATGAGAAGCTAGGAAATGAGAGCAGCCTATATGAATGTTTCATTATTGTGTGTTTAACTATGTGCAGTATATAACCTAGCCTACAGAGACAATGCAGAAGATAACATGTATTCTTTTTCTTTTTTTTTTTTGAAAGTCACATGAAAATAGCAGTGATAGTGATCATTTTTCAGTAGTCAAGAAACAATAAATATATAATGAGCGGATCACATATAGAGACTGTGTGGCAGTTTAATTTGAACTCTGATCTTTATTTTTATTCTTGTTCAAAATACTTTTTTGCTGCATGCATCCTAAACATTTTTCTCCCTTTCTATCTCTGCATCCAAAACATTTTTCTCCCTATCTCTCTGTCTCTGTCTTTTTTTTCTCTCACTCTGTCTCTGTCTCTTTGTCTTTCTCTCCCTTTCTCACATATATAGTTGTTCTGTTTTACAGAATGCCTATAAAAATTGTTAATAAGCTTGGGCTTACTTTTATGATTTACAGAAATATTAATTTCCATGGGTTTGTGCCTTTCTCTTTATTTAATCAGAACTGCAAGCATTTTACTGCTGTATATGAATGCATTCCCTCTGTAATAGGTTCCTGTTTAGCAAGAGAGCTAGCCTCTGCCTACTAAATAATTCCTGTATAATATGCAGCGATCATACTCATTTGGTCTTCCATGATGAAAACTCTGCAACACTGTGCTTAGCTGATGCACAGATGTGAAACCACTGATTTCAGAGATGCTCCCTGATTTATGCCAGCTGAATGTCTCATTTAAAGCGTGCTTTCCTCCTACACATGTGGGGACTGAACAGTTAAATGCGGAGAAGATGGGCGTATTGCAGTGCTTACTCCATTATTTCTGTTCACAATCCTCCTCCCCCAAATTGATTTTTTATCTCTTTGACCATTTTTAAATAACTAATAGCCTGATATACTTTTGTGACTATATCTAGTCACATGCTGTTCCCTTCACAGGCCCAGTTAAACCCACAATACATTAGTCTTCCAGTGCAGATAAGACAAATGTGTAACACCTCACACAGATGAGCTTGGTGCACATGGGGGTGTGAGGGGTATGAGACTTACCTGTTTGCAGGCAGGAATCACAAAGCTCTTTAGGAGGCAAAAAGCACATTCATACAATGAGCTGGCAATATGATGCCCCGTTCTTTGTGGCTTGTTACCATAGTGAGGTGAGGCATTTCTTTGAGTACAGGCTTGTAGAAATTTCTTGGGTGAGCAGGAAGACATGAGAATAGCATAAAAAAACCTAGCCCGGCCTAGCCCCTTTATGCAGGATATATCTCTGCCTCTGATGCCTAGAACATCTGCAATCTCTGGGCAGTCAGAGTACCATCCTTTGGGTCCAGCTGTGCCATGGCAAATGTAACCTCCTATCCTCCTGCTAGTGCATGGTTAGGTTGGCAGTACCAGAGGTGGTGAGCACAAACACAGCTTTGAGTGCACACATGGCAGCCCAAGACCCCCAGCTCTGAGCAGCTATGGAGATTGAAGACCTAAACCATGGCCTGCACATAATGAAACAGTGGTACCTTCACTCTCTTTTGAAAGACTCTGTGAAGAAAAAGAGCTCCATTCTCTCTTCCCATTGTTCAAAAATCCCATTAAAAAAAGATATTCATCTTCTTGTTCAGTGCTACAAGACAGTGATTACTGTTTTTTCTGCTTTTAATATTAACTGATGACACCGAAAGGGAAGCTGGCTTACTGTAAACTATCACAGAACAAAAAGCAGGCTGAAAATTCCACCCTTTGCTAAGGCTGAATCTACAGCATGACATAAGGCAGGTCGCTAGACTCTAAACTTGAAGGAAGTTTGCCCTAGAGAGTGTTGCAATACACGTCAGCTTATTAATTTAGAGACCTATTAGTGACAGGCCACAAACCCACTCATAAATTTATAAAGAGTAAAGGACTGAACAGAACTGTTCAATTCCAGAAATTGTTTAAGTGTTTGGTGAATTATGAAATATAATTTTTGAACCTTTTGTACTATATACACCTAGGAAATTCTGAGCTGGCATTGCTTTATGGACCAGGCAGATTTTCCTAAGCCCCTGAATGACATTGCAGTGTGTGTGCCATCTTTTATGAGGACCTGCAGCTCTAGAAGAGGTAAACAAAGCACTCCCTCTGGAGTCCCTCTAACATGCCTGAGCATTTCTAGCAGCTGCTGCCCACACAGAAAAATACCAACAATTGATGCTAAGTGTTAAGAGCTGAGAGCATTATTGCACTGAGGAAGACATCACCCAACAGCTGGGAGGACTCTCAGGCAGTGAGGACATGTCATGAGTAATATATTTCCATGACTTCTCCCAGTCTTCTCATTTCCATTCATAGAGACAGAACCTCTGGCACACTTTGTGAATGTTATCAGCTGTGGCTGCAGGTGTTACTGTTCCACCTGTAAGCAACAGCTGTGTAAGAGGGAGCTTTCCAAAGCTAAATGGTTTGGCTACTGATGACACTACCTACATGATCTCCCATTAAAAAGGATATATGAGATCACTTTAACCATTCACACTTTTGCAAAGCTTAAATTCTGCTTGTCCATACAAGAAGTTAGTATTCAGTGAGCAAGGGAGTGAATTAATACTGCATGAACTGCACCACCTCATAGGACTGGGCTCTTTCTTAATCTGCCGTTTAGATAATAAGTTCTTCAAGGAAAGTATTCTGTCTTCATTCCTGTCTAAATAGGTACCTTTTTGCATGGATATTCCTAGTATGTATTGTTTGGTGCTATACACTGCACTTTCTACTAAAGGCAATCCCTGTGCAGTGTAGCCAGACTATCATAAATTCACATTTATGCTTACTAGTATCTACCTTTTCCATCTAGACAACCCCAACCAAATGGTGGCAGAGCCTAAAGCAGGACCTGAAACACACTCCTTTACACACAAGTCTGAGGTTATCTCCCCAGCCATTGCCCCAGCTAATCTCAAACTCAGTGAAGTTAGCATGATGTTGTGGGAGCAGTGATTCTTAAGCAGCAATAAAAACCAAGAAAAATCCTAAAATCAGGGGCATCAGTCTTGATCTTTTACACCTAATTAATGAAATCTAGTACTCACTACTTAGCCTTTCGACAACAGCATCCTATACTCTTCAAAGCCTCCCCAGAATTATTCTTAGCTTTGGTCCTCTGAACTCTTGCTCTTTTTAACAGTTTGTTTTCTTATCTCTTGCATCAAATAGGCTCTAACACCAACCTTCTTTTACCACCTCTGAGTAAATTAAGATGCTCTAGGAATCTAACCTAGGCTGTTTTATTGTACTTATCACTGTAGTATGTATGAGCTCACCGTCTCCCAAGACCAGGTTCTTTGTTTATATGCTGCTTAGGTTATAAGGTCTTAGAGGAAAATACTCTCTTTTCTCCCCTGCCTTAATAGCCTAGCCTTACACAAATAAACTGTAATAGTATTTGGATGAATTTTAAAAAAATGTTTATCCATTTTACCTATTTTTGACTTTACAATATTGGAGTCACTTAATGTGACAGTATTAGCTGCACTTTGGGACTGTCCATCTGCAGGGAGAAAAAAAAATAAGACCTTCACCATTTTGGGCAGCAGCTAGAAGTGTGTATGAATTCTGCTTCACATAAATCTGTCAGCAGTCTTGGAGCAAGTGCCAGAAAGTAGATGGAGTACTCCACCCCACTAACAACCAGGTTCATGTTAATGACAGACTAGCAAATATTTTATGATTCCACTGGAGCCTTATCCCTGAATCTCTGTGTTTGTGAAACTCAGATGTAGATTAGCATGGAGAAAGCCACATCTCTTGATGAGATAGAAGGTACCTGCTAATTTGTGTAGAGATTCCACCACATAATATCTTTAATGGTCTCTTCAGCCTAGAGACCACTGCTGATGCATATGCCCATGCTTAGTAGCTCTGACAGAGCTGGGAGGAGCTAGAATGAAACTAGGCGGACTATCAGGAAACTAGCCAGTGGACAAGCCTGTCATACTCTTATAATGCAGTAGAATTAATATTTTTTGTGTCCTCAGTTTCAAAGTTCTTTACTGTGAACACAAGCAATTTAGAGCAGTAAAAGCTCAAATTCAGAGAACACTGATCCTGGTGAAAAATTTACAATTTAGGATCTTTAGGATCTCCCTCTTAACACTAGAACTTTACTTCTATGTGCTTGGGAAATGTATTAACTTGAAAAATTAAAAATACAATGAAACTATTTTGGTTCCAAATAATTATTTTTGGTGGTGTTTACACCTAGGAATGAGGATTTATTTTCGTGTACATTTTCCTCTAAACATTACTTAAAACACCAAAATAAGCTCTAACTGAAGCAGCAGACATGCACAACACACTTTTAGAACTAGCTAAATGTGACCAAGTAGTTCCTAGATGAGCTCAAAATATACATTATTTAATGCTGCAACAAAATACATGTAAAAATACAAAATTAAGGTTCTACCTCCTATTAGCTGATATCCTACTCTCATTTTCTCATTCTTCTTCCCCTTCTTTCCTTGTTTACTTTAAAGGAAACATTTGGTAGGTCAGCTTTCAGTAGCCAAAAAAGCATTGAGGATGTTTGTCTATAGATACAAAAATACTTTCTTACTTTCCTTGCAATTATATAAGTTTTATCTCCATCCCAACTCATCTCTCTCTTTCCTTTTGTTCCCTTTCAGCATATCATATGAGTACCCTCGGATTCTAAGATTCTTGGGTAGAAAGTTTTATATGTCACTAATTCTATCAACACATGTAATAGGTCTGTAATTCTCACACTCAAAAGTAAATTATGGATGTTTACAAAAAGCTTCTGTCCATATCTGTACTTAAGGTTACAGGTTTCGGAGGCATATATGTTTTTTTTCTTCTCACTTTACTCCTTCCTTTTCTTTCACTTCTTGTCATTCTTCCTAAAGCCACACTATTACGGAAAGATTTGCTTGTGAGATGATATGATTCACATTACATCTTGAATTATGTTAAATTTTCCTTCCAGGGGCAGGAGCCTAATACATAAAACACTTCTGAGCATTTGAACATAGGTTGCATAGACTTCAGCATTTTCAATAAGCAAAGTTGCATGGTGGATCTTGGCGAAGAGCCAGTATCTAAAATATCCTTAAATATAAGGACCAGGAAGTTGATTTGTATCTGGATAATGAATGCAGAAATCCATTAGAGTGTGCAGATTTCCATTATGATCTCTTGGCAGGTTTTCCTGCTTAAGAGGTGGGCTGCTGAGTGTTGCACAAGATGAAACTTCTGTGAAGCCCTTAGCCCTAAGTTAGGAACATGGAGATGATAAAAGCATGAATCACAGTTTCCAGATCTTCTTTTGACAGCAATAGGCACAGCCTCTTGGGGAAGTGGGAGCACAACTATTTCTTACCACAATTATCTCTGTAGTCAGGACTATCTATGAATCTAATACAACCTCAAGATTGTTCTACATTATCAGCTAGTGGGGGCATATCCTCTGTTGGAGGTACAGTCAACATTACTGATTGCTCCTTTCAGTGTTTTGCATTAACTTACTTTTCCCTTTAGGAGGTTGCTTTAAAAGTTTAAAGTGTCTTGTTCAGCTATGAGTGGCCTTTTAGCCCCTCAGATCTTTGCATCAATTTAAACTTTTCTCATCATTTTATGTTCCCTCTTTTGGGAGATAACACTGGTTGTAGAGGCTAAGATGGAGGTGGTGGAGCTGGTGAAAGTTCAGCAAAATTGTGGTATTGCAATTATCTCCAGAGATCTCTGAAAAGGAGTAAGATTAATCCATGCAGGGGTCCATATAGGTAACCTATAGATTTACAACTCTCTCACAATCAGCTGAGGTTGACTTAAAAATTGTTCTACACCACCTTGGGTACTTCTTAAGCCAGTCACTGGAGGCCACCCATCACCAACATCCAAACAATATCCATTGTCTGCTCCTGCATGTAGCCTGATGATGATGATGTCTCCAATATGTTGATATAAGCCATATCTTTTCACCACAGTGTTCTCATTGACCAGTCAAGGAAAGGATTTTAGAGAGTACTTGACAGCAGGTGAGATCATTTTGGTCAAGTGTTTAGTGTCCTCAAAGATCTATAGCACATTATGATGGCTGGGAGATTACTTTCTGTGAACCCGCATTTATGTTTCCGGTCATTAAAGTAGCCAGTTGCACTTTGCTAGCTTTTACTAGCTATTAGGGTCAAGAATTTGCTTAATAAATCATAATAACATATGTGAAGACATTTTTTAAAGCTCTGAAAGTATACAGCACATTATTGGCCTTGTCTATGTAGACTCCACCTTTCTTAACTGAGTATTTGAATGGTGCTTATTTGTTGTTCAAAATAAAGTCCTGGGTACTTTATACATTAAGAAAGAGGCCTTTGTAGATTTTTTTTCATTTATATAGACAGAGGACACATAAGATTCATCATTCAGCTCTCTGAGCTTGCATAAAAAGATTTTTTTTTCTGATTGAGACCCATGCATGTGCATAGTCATATACCAAGAGAAAGAAGAAGCAATTTATGCCTAGCATTTCCAGCCTCGTGAGAGAAGGAAGCCTTGAATAGGCTTTATTCCCCTTGGTACAGAGCATTTAGAAATGAAAGACTCTGCTGGCCACAAGACAGTAAAGAATCTTCTATGACCATGTGGTGTAATGCTGTGGTTTCTTCACTATGAGAAATATTTTCATGAAAGACACTGCATGACTGATTTGTCCACCTAAAAAAGCATCAACATTTGGAGCAGAGTCAAAATCTCATCTTATAGAATATATGTTTCGCTGTATGTGATTGTTATGTGTGTAAACACTCTGTGTGTGTATGTGTTTGCATGTCATGTTTGAGAACAGACCTTATTCCTCCTTTCTAGCCACAGCTACCATAATCAGTGTGAAAAGTTTAAGGTAAATTCTTCCTTTTGTCACTCCCTGCACATTTATTTGTATATGCATTTATTTAAGTATGTACATACTCCAAAAGTGAAGAATTTTCATTAGTTATCAGTAAAATGCTGTTCATCCTTCTCTTTGAAAAGGAAGACTACAAAGATCAACAGGAGTAGGGGAACTTCACATTCAGTGTAGTTCTTTGTGGTGCTGTCTGCCTTAAAAACCTTCATCCTTCAATTTTTAGGTTGAAACATAATAGAAAGATCTCCAAAAGGTGGTATTTTTATGAAACACATATTGAGGAAGTGAACCTAAATTAATGGCTCTGCCTCTTCTCTGCCTCTGATGTTAAATAATTAACATTTATTTGATTGAAGCAATATCTGACGTTATTTGATTGCTTCCCTTTAACAAGGTCTGCAGGAAATATGTGTATACAATATGTATATATGTATGTATATGTTTCAATCTTTAGTATGGTCCTGCTTTTAATACTTTCCTTAACTCCTACATATAAAAATAAAAGGTTTATAATTTCTGAGATGATACGCTGTAAATGTAGTGATGGTTTTAGCCTCTATTAGTAGGGCTTTTTCCTTTTACATACATATATAATAATTTGTTTGCTTGAGCTCTGACTTTGTTCTTCTGTTGTATTCGTTGCAACCCCAAAATTTCTTACCTACCAGGACCACTGTGGAGAGGCTGGAGTTTAGGCATGCTGTTGATGCTCCACGCAGATATGAAAAGAAGAAAGAAAAAGTAGTCAGAGGAACTATTTCAGCCTGAGATTTGAATACTTGTCTTAGAGAAGTTGATTTAGGGTGGTAGGTGGATTGGGATATTTTTTTTTCTTTTCTGTTCTTTTTTTATTTTAATCAATATTTTACTGTATTTTTTTTTCCCCCTCAGGGCTGGAACCTTGCATTTATACAGCACTTCACACAGTGGGACCTTGATCCTGGCCAGGACCTCTGAGTGCTACCATTATACAAATAATAAAATGAAGCAGAACAAAACAGGAGCCCTATGGGCTAGTTTTTAATGCTCCTATCTCTTCTTCATCAAAATTAAACTAATTGAAAGATAACACTGAGCAAGGGATTTTTTCTATTTTATTTTCACTGATTGTACATTTTCATAACACGCACACCATGAAATGAGTGGATGACTCATTTTCAAAAAGAAATGATAACACTGGATTCACTTGGTTTTACTAGGCAGGCTGCTAAGCATACATTGGTGGCATCCTATTCTCCTGGACTAATAGTAACTTTTAAAGGGATTTAATGCTATGATACAACACTTTCTTTTTAATTGTTATTTTTGTATTATTTTAACAATTTAGTCTGTTAAACAAATCCACAAAAAATGCTTAATACCACAGAACAGATTGAGCTAAGTTTATGAAATTTACAGATTACCTAAAATGCTAGGAGTTAATTACAGTCTGCTTTCCCTGGCATGTCAGCTTGATTAAATTTGGAGTTCCAAGATGAATTGGCCCAAATTCATTAGTGTTCCCCGGGTGCATATGTTGGTCAAGGTCAAGCGAAGCACATTGACTGTAGTGTTAGTCAGGAGGGGGAAGGGTTTCTAAAGAAGGTGGACTCTTAAAAGGTCTGGGGTTGCAGCAAGAAACTTTGATACTTTTTAACTTAATAAATCTTGACAGCCTAATCATGGCTAAGCCTTTGCAGTGTTATTGGTACAGATGGCAAAGCTAGACATATTTAAAGAGATCTCAGCAGCTAGTGGCAGGAGAGCATTGAATCCAAATGCACTGTTGGGCTCTCAGAGAAAGTGCAAGAAGGGAGGATAAAAAGCTACACAGCATTTCCATCTCTTGACATCTCCAACAGCCTCAGATACAAAATATGATAAGGCTCCTGCTGAGCTAATAAGCCCAACAAATGTCTGTGTCCATGAAGTAGATGAAGTGGGATCAAGTAGTTGGGGGCTGCTGTATGAAAATAAGCCAGCACCCAGGGTATAATGGCACTGTAGAAAGCTGCAAGGTCAGGCTGATGACAGAAACACTGGATAAGTAGAGACCCCATCAGTAAAACAGGTTTGCCTGCTGGATCTGGGCCACATAACTATTAAAAAAAAAAAAAACCCAACAACCTATGTTTTAGAAAACTTGGCTTGTTTAGTAAATAGAAGGACAGTGTTCAGTTTGTTGTATGAAAAACTGCAACTGTTTCCTACTTTTTGCCATATTGATTGTAGATTAATAGTTCCTCTGCAAAATATGACATCAAAACAGATCTGAAAAGAACATTTGACTGCAAACTAAAGAAGAAAAGAAGAAGACTTAAAGAAAATAATAATACCAGATGAACAATAGATTTGTTCTATATTACACTGGTTTTCTCTTAATTTCATCTACCTCAAAAATATCTCTATTCATCGCAGTCTTAAATAAAGCTCTGTCAGTTCCAACCAAACAATTTAAGATGAAATCATACTGGATATACAAGAATGATAAGTGCAACTCCTTTCATTTGCAAAAAAAAAAAAAACAAAACCAAAAAAAAAACCAAAACAAACTATCTTGCTGAAATAGCATTACAATAATAATTAGGCAGTGCTCTGGAGCAGGTCAAGCTGTTAAATTAATTCTTAAAGCATCATATTCCCTTAGTGCTACTTGTAAAGGTGTGTTTGAAAAGTACAGAACCTTCTAAATACCATGTGCATTTGTTTGTTAGATTCTGGAGATAACAAAAAAAACCCACAGCATGTCACAAAGGTCATACCTGTAATTCCCTTTAACTGTGTGATGCTTTACATTTATACAAACATAATTATCGCTAAATTCTAGTGTGTTGCACATGTGCTACTGAAGCCAAAACAAGGCAGATCTGGTCCTGCGAGTAACAACAGCATTAGGAAAATAAATCAGTAGTGATAGATAATGAATATTTATGATTGTTTCTCTCCTACCATTTTAATCATTTACAGATATTTTCAGTTTTCATCCAGCAGCAGTACAACTGCACGCCGTGCCTCCCCTGGAGCCCTAGAGAGGATGCATACTGATGTGGCGAGCGGCTCGCTCCGCGGCTCGGGCCGGCCCTGTATCACCGCGCCCGCCGCGCATTGGGATGCACAGCCGCGCCGCTCGGCAGCAGCTCCGGGAGGCACGGTGCCTCAGGCAGCCGCGGTGTCTCCTGGAGCTCTGGGCCGGCCTCGCACAAGTGCATTGGCTGCTCCAGCCTTTGAGGCTGCGGCGTGTTCCTCCCGCCTGCCCCAGCCGGAGCGGCGGCGCTGGGCCGAGGGGCGGCGGGCTGACCCGGGCCGTGCCGGGCCTGCTCCAGCCGAGGAGGGGCTCTGGGGCAGAGGCGGCAGCGAGGCCTGCTATTCTCTTTGATCCTTCTGTGGCGGTGCAAACCGGACGGGTGCGTCCCTCTGCTCTGAGGGGTTTTATGTGGATTAGGTTTGTAGGTGGCTGCCACTCACTTTAACAGCTCGTGCCTCCCTCCCCTCCCTCCCCTTCCATCCAGAATGCACATGACAGTATTTTTTCACCCCTGCCAAGCATCCCAGTCTATATATTCCCATTTATCACACAAACATCTCCGCACCTTTTTACTCTACAACTCCTTCCAATCAGCAAAAAGCCCAGAAGCAATAATATATTTAAAGTACCCTGCCAGAGCATTTTCATTGCTGGTGGCTGAGGGGAAGAGCAAGTGTGAGAGCTAGGGAACAGAGGAGTGGGAAGAGACAGAGGAATCTCCTCTGTACTGCACCCAGATCATTATATGGTCCTGAGCACAAACAGGGTGCTAGAAACGAAATTACATATAAAATATAATGCCTGGCAGCAGAAGACAGACTTAAAGCTCCACCCCATGTATTCACCCTAAAAGACCATTGCAAGCATCTAGTTCTGCCTTACATGGGTCAGAAAACACACTGTCTTTATGTCCTTCTCACCGCTCTCTCAGTGCACTGAAAGCTGTAAGAACCAGCGAGCAAGTGAGTGGGATGTAAAACTGCTGGCAAACAAGTGGCACTAGTAAGCGCTGCATTCACCATGCAGTGCAAATGGTAAAGTGAACCCCAGCAGAGGGCTGGGCCTTCAGATTGAGAGCAATATGGAAACTAATAAAAATATCAGTTATCAAATTACCAGTTTGCTGAGCACTGCCAGTTTATGTTTATAGAAAAGCAGACTCATTTCACCTTTTGAGCCAAATCAGAGGACGGAACGCAGTGGGTAATGCCATTAAAACTAATGTGTGAGATGCAGGATCCCTGTTTAGCTGCATTGTGGGTTATCTGGTCCATCACAAAACTGTTCAAATCACAGGTGAGCTGTAAAGAAGGAAAGGTCAGGTTCTAGCTTAGCAGCAAATTCTGAAAAGGCCAGAGAACAAAACCAGAAAGACAAGGGCTAGCTTGTGAGACGATTCCTTTGCTTGGTTGAAAATGCTGTTGCTAGTGCAGCCCAGTTACTTAAACCTGCCTGGATTTTTGCTACTAGCAGTGGCTGTTCCTGTAAGTTGTAATGGATCTATATATCACATTGAAAAGCCATGGCTGTTTTTTCAGTCGTGCTCACCATACTTCCTTTTCCTGAAGCAAGTATTCATGAAGATTTTTACCCACTCTTTGCAGCCATTGAATCTTAAGATAGATAATTTCAGGTAGATGATCTCATTCCAGTCTCAGTGCATCTCTTAAAGATTCACTGGGCTGAACTATATCAATTCAGACAGCAGCACACAGGTTTATCGCAACTCAGGACTGATCCACTTCATCTCAGTGATACGTTGCCTTTTTTTCAGTAAAGGAGAGATGATTATGAGGAACTGAAAAGAAGGGGGAATGTTTTTGAAAAATTTCTTAATTCATCATTTTTATAGAACTTATGTTTTTAATGAGGGAGGGAAAGCCCCCTTCATTCCCATGTTTTATTAATATTTTAAAGAAAAAAAGTGAGGCAGTTGGTTTCAATATATACCCAGTAGCTGTGGTTTCTCACCTGTGTCACAGTAGAGATTTTAACTAAAAAAAAGCCTGAGAAAGAATAATTTTAGGAATGATTTGTGGTCAGCTGTGACAGAGAATGTCAATGGTTATTCTACCCATGTGGCATGTACTTGTGGGACAAGGAGAACTGTATTTTTAAGAATGACCTGGAGATACTCAGTATTTTAAAAAGGAAAAGGCATATTTAGCAGCTCACACTGACACCTAAGGAACAGTAAAATTTTAGGGAAAAAAATCCAGACAAACGTGCCCCAACTTTCTAGAATTCTTCATAAATTGTCAAAATATAGATACAAATATTCCATTAATAAGATCATATTTTTGCATAATTAGTGTTATTTGGTATACTTTCGTATAAATAATTTGGCATTTACCTTCCTTCATCTTTTAAGGAGTAGTTACAATAGCTGTAAAATAAAGTTACTCCTTTACTTTTTGAGAATATTTCTGAATTATTTTAATATGATTCTGAAGAGACTCCTGGAGTAATACTCACTGTAGTACTTTAGTTTGCCTAATCCTTTCATGCTGCAGAGATTTAGGAAGACTAAAACAATCTCCATCTCTTGTGCTGAAAAATTAAGGTCCAGCAGATCTGAAATCCCAGGGTGGGCAGCATCCTCAGTGCAACCAGTGGCCAAAGGTAGTCTCTGTTTATTAGTGTCCATCACCCAGCCAAACAAGCAAACCGTATGTGGGAAGGAATATGTACAGTCATCTAGGAAGTGGAAAAATCAGTTGAGGATTCCCAGGGTGCTATTCAATCCCATTGAAAAGGCTCCAGGAAGATAAAACCCCTTTTTGCCTCAAATTCATACACTAATGTACCTTACCTACTTCATCTTAGGGCTGAAAAGGATTATGTCTGCATGTGAGGAACTCACTTCCCTGCAATGTGACACCTGAAAATGGCATCACTGTGCAACAAGTGCAACAAAGAAGTGCAAACCACTGTCCCAAATGCATTAGAAGAATAAAAATACATTAGACTGGCAAATGCATTAGAAGAATAAAAATGCAGCGAGCATTTTTCCCCGATCCCAGTTCATTACAAAATTTTCTGTTAGAACAAAAAATCTTTAAGTCAAATTTTCTAATTGAATGTCTCTTCTGAAGAATGAGATGCCTCTTGCATACATCCAGTGGGATAAGGAATGTTAAAAAAATTTGGTTGGTTCCAGAGAAAATTTGATTTTAAAAAATCAGTAATACACTAAAAGTGTAACTGAAAGGGTCTGAAAAACAACTAATATACATTCCATTTAAGATGACTAATTTGAATAACTGTAGAAAGAGATGAGTGTAAATGAAAACACAGGATTTTGCTATCATCTCACATATTTCATCAAGTTATTATTTTAAAAGTACATAGATTTTTTTAAATGATAGGTGAGAAAAATAACATAGAATAGATTACATTATGCAATCATTTTAACACAGTGGATAGCTTAAACATGTAAAACATTAATTTTATCAGTATAATCCATATAGCTGTATATATATGTAACTACCAATTTATATTTAAGTCTCTAAAATATACATTGCAGGGAGTATTTTACTTGATCTTTAATTTTTTTTTCCATTGCATCACAGTAAATATTTCCAGTCCTTTGCCTTCATTTTTTTTCTCCTTGCAAGAAGTCTGTCTCTCACTGAACAAAGGAAATGATAGATGTGAGCCTCTATGATTGCTGAGAAGGCAGACACAGTAATGACACTCAGAAAATTCTCTTCAGTTCAGAAATCATATCTAGTACATTAGAAGCATTCAGGTTTCCAAAGCACTATGTGCAAAACTCTGTGTTTTCCTAGGATCTTGGTTTGTTGTTAAAGTAAATTAAGTAAAACACATCGAACCAGTACTTTTCTATCTAAAATGTATGCCATGCAGGATAATTGAATTTCTATCTTTTTTCTTTAATTATTTTAAATTGTTTGTTTTGAGGTAGAAGATACATATAGGGCATCAGAGAAGAATTGTATGGCTTTGTTACTAATGCAGTATGTAGGAGCAGTACATACCAGCACCTGAATGCCTAAGAAATACAGGATTTGAAGGTTAATTGACTCACTGACACCAGAGATTGGATTTGTCCCAAACTTTTCATAAATACAGAGACTTTTGTACAGATACATGCATGAGTCTGTGTGTCTGTGACCTAATTCTGACTTTCCTCCACCTTCAGCTCAGACAAAAGCCACTCTGAATGAGTTGTGACAAAAATATGGCAGGGGAGAGAGCTGGCAGTGAAAAACAGAAATTCTTGAAAAGTGAGGTGCATTCTTAATTTTTTTGCTTAAGCTGTGCATATATATTTCTGGTGCCAGACAAATTTGAAATGGAGGTGAAAAATGTGATCTAAATAATTTCTCTTTACATTGAAAAGAAATAAAGGAACTGTGGTTTTGTATACCAAAATCCACCAAAAATCCACATATTTGCCCACTGAAATCAAAATTTGCCAAAGACACGGAAAACATTTTAATCAATCCTTGCTAGACAAGTGGAAGTAAAGTTTATGACACTGGGACTGTGATCATCATGGTCACTGAATTCTAACCAGCCTACAGCAGGTGGCAGGAACCATGTGTCCCAGGTTCTTACTTCCCCAAATCTACTGTTCAAGCCAGTACCCATTTTTCTGTTCAGTCACACATTTTTCTTAAATAGCTTTCCTGGTTGCATTCATCTGCAGAAGGTAGAAAGAGTACTTTTAAAAGAATCTTACTGAACAGTATAACCACATATACTCTATAATTTCTTAAACAATGTCCAGAACTTGTCCCATATAATTAATTTATTTTTCTGTAAGCTTTGGTTTAGAGTTATGATTTTTTTGTAATATTTACTAATGTGCTGGCAGGTATTTTGTGCTGCTGTCTAAATCAGTACAAAGGCTACACTGACTTCAGTAAAAAAAAATTGTATTTGGGGAAAAAAATCTTTATCCTGTAGTTGATATTCAGTACTTCATAGAATCACAGAATGGTTTGGGTTGGAACGGACCTTAGATTCAACTGGTTCCAGCCCCTCTGCCGTGGGCAGGGACTCCTTCCACTAAACCTGGTTGCTCAGTGCCCCATCCAGCCTGGCTTTGAACACTTCCAGGGATGGGCAATCCACAACTTCTCTAGGCAACCTGTGCCAGTGCCTCATCACCCCCAAGATATAGAATTTCTATATCTAATTAGCATCTAAACTAAACGTACCCTCTTAAATTTTCTTCCTTGTCCTGTCACTACATTCCCTTGCCAAAAATCCCTCTCTGGCTCTACTGCAGCCCTGCTTAGGTACTGGAAGGTGCTAAAAGGTCTCCCTGGAGCCTTTTCTTCAGGCTGAACAGTCCCAGCTCTCTTTGTCTGTCTTCATGTGAGAGGTGCTCCAGCCCTCTGGTCATTTTCATGGCCCTCCTCTGGATTCACCCCAAAAGGTCCATGTCCTTCTTGCACTAAGGACCCCAAAGCTGGATGCAGCAGTCCAGGTGGAGTCTCTTAAGAGCAGAGTAGAGGGGTAGAATCACTTCCCTTGACCTACTGATCATGCTGCTTTTGATGCAGACCAAGGTATGCTTGCCTTTCTGGGCTTCAAGCACATACTACTGAATGTTATTTGTTCCAATTCATCATGTAATTTGGTCCTTTTCTAAAAATAAAAATGCTATAACCATTTTTTTCTGCTCTCAGACTTTTAGTTAGGCACTATAACGCATTTTCTACATACCATGGTTAGTCTATTCCCTGTAGTTTGAAAGTACTTTTCTTTCTGGTTTTCTGTCTGTATCAGATGTTTTTGTAAAGAAAAATAAAATAGAACAAAATGTCTCATATTTAAACTTCTTTAAGTAAATCAAAATATTAAAAATTAGAATTTTTAGATGCTATTCTCTAGTAGGACTGATTCAACCTGTGAAAATTTTATTGACATATTTTTTTAACAGAAAAAAAATCAGCCATACTAAATGTTACATGTGAACTACTTGGATTGCTTCTGGCCTTTTGTATACCAGGTTATAATTGGTGATCAACAGTTTCTTCAACTATAATCATGAAAGACAGCTAAAATCTTGACAAAACTAATTGATCTAACTGAAGTCTAGCACATCACCAGTAGTTGCAAATGGTTGCAATGAGATACTCTCTACTATGACTCACACTTTAATTAATGCTGCAGAGAAACCTTATTCTTTTCTGCATGTCAACATACTCACCAGAATTTTCATTTCAATTTTTATTGTTAGTTTAATTTTCATGTTCATTTGAATTAAAGGGAAAACATTTGGTTTTCATAGCAGTGTATGCAAATGTTTTGAATCACTGGGATTTGACCTTCTGGAGTTTACAAGCTGTGTTGGCAAAGCTTGGCTTTTTTTCAGCTGCAACAACTGATATATTGCGTTGTCTGTGGTTACTTGTTCCTGACTCTGAAGCCAATGAGGTTTTTTTCGGAGCCTTTGCCCAAGCTGTTGTAAAGCTATTTTGAGGGTATAGCAGCTCTCTCATCTGACAAGCTCAACTACTCCTTGCATTGAAGTTGTTAATGTCTTTAAAAAAATGTTCCCTTGCTATTTGATGTATTTCTACACTCCTGGTACAGCTTCATACATGTGCTGACAGCTACTCTAAATTAGTTTTGAAATATACAATAGTTGCTACATATTTAGATTGCCTATTATTAGTTAGCTTTGGATATGTACCTATAGTACATATAGACAAGGAAAATTATCTACTGGCAACCTCGTGACTAGGCATTTCACAGCAAGAGCTAAGGGGTCTAACTGGTATAAAAGCACTCTTCAGGGTAAAGTTGATGAATTGTAGTAATCCTGACTGGTGTCGGGACAAAGGAGTCTCTCTAATTGAGCATGGCTGAAGAATCAGTAAGGGGCAGTATTAGTTAACTGGCCTAAAATGAAACTTTCAATAGGCCATCCCTCCCTCTCACACAGAAAATGAATTGGAGCATTAAAGCTACCCCCCTACATCATCTCTTATCAAAGACCTCCATCTCTTGCTCATATACAATATTGCCTGCTCCATAGGCTCAGTCGCCAACACTGCTGTTTTCTCCACCACTTTGTGCGATGCAAAATTAACTGTTCTTATGGACGGAAGCAACTTTGACAGCAATGCATCTTTACCTCTTTGAACCACTGGAGAAACATATGGGTAATCTTCATTGCTTGCTGAAGAGAATGAGACATCTACATTATTTTTATGAATACCAACTCTGGCCCTGGAGTTAATTTCATTGAGCTTATTCTGCCTGGATGGGTAGTTCCAAGAAAAGTTTTGGAGAATGTTTGAAGAGGGCAAACAATGCTGAAGAAAATAAATTGCTAGACAGATTATGAAGAGGCCTTGTTAAAACAATAGAGAACCTGGAAACTCTGCCTGTATTTTCTATACCTGGCTATTAAGAGAAGTCAGACAAGTTTAACAAGATATTTTATCTTCCCAGCCCAAATCTGAGATCAAAGGGGACAGTAATCTATTAAAGTCTCTAAAAAAAAATGGTGGAAGTATCAGCAGCTGAAGAAAACACATGCATTTGGTTCCACAAAGGCTGGCAATAACCCTCACCTATGAATTAAACATGTCAGCTGAGTGGAACTTGTCAACAGTAAAATAAATATGGTTAAACAGTGAGGGCATATGGCTGTTCCTACTTCATCCACTTGCTATGCTTGTTATGCTGCTTTGAGCAAATAAATAATGCTTTGTTTTAAATAAAATTTTATGGATCACTTAAAGCTAACTAGAAAAGTAACTTGAACACCAAAAGAATGTATTTGAGTTTGTCCTACATACAGAAGAATAAAATCTGTCATTTCTTTCAGGAATATTACACCAACATTTTGAACTAGAAGTCCTGGCACTGTGTGCTGTAGTTTGGATGTAAAATAATAGGCATGGCTCAAGTCCTGAGCAGGTGTATATCCTAATTGCATGGTGTTTGCTTGAAAACCAGCTTCAGACAATGATTGTTCCAGAGCTGTGACAAATCATTTCATTCTGTTTAAATCTATCTTTTTCTCCTGATATTCCTTTTGTTTAATATAAATATTAAAAGGTGAAACTAAAATTAGAAAACTGTCTTGTTGAAAATCTTTTTATAATGGACAGGCATATAAAACCTGATATCCTGAAAAAGAGGTCTTTCTATATCAGCAAATAAGTTAATGGGAAAACAAGTATTTTGGTCCCTTTGACTTCCTGATGCTTTCTGCAGCCACAGCGTGCTTGCTAACATCTGGTCAACAGAGATGTCTGAGAATATAACCTAAAAATTAACTTACATTGTATAAGAAGCAATAGGAGGAAAATATTTCTTTTAAAGATTGGCTAAGAACTAGTTGCTTGAAATGTTTTGAAGGACTGATAGGGTTAAATAGTCATAGACCTTTTTAATAATATCTCTGCTTACCAGTATAGACTTCACTGACTGGGCAGAACATAACACTGCATGCATGTAAAACCTAAGTGCAAAGTTGCCAATAAGCACTGGCAAGCAAGCTGGTAGCCATATAGATGGGCTTAATGCACCATACCAATATGATGCAAATACATTTCTTTGTTCTCAGAAGAAGGAAACAATCCTCATACTGCAAGGCTTGTCCATAAAAATGCATTCTAAGTCATCATCTGAACATATATGTAGAAGGCAAGACTGTTTTCTGGTGCAGAAAGCAGTTGGGCCTACTGTGGTGACATAGGACTTGCAGGGACTGGCATCCAGAAAGACAGACTTTGAAATGCTAAAATTAGGATTTCTAATTGAAAATGGTGTAAAAAAAATTAAGACTTACATATTTATGTTCACAGGAATACTCTCACCCCTTCTAAATGGCCTAGGTGCAAAGACATAGAGCCTCTTGCTCCAATTCCCCCTTGTTGTCTACCTGCAATTTTAAAATGGATTACACAGTGGAATGGCTATAGCAAAAAAAAAATGGTGACCATTATACTATTCAATCTTGAGAAGTGAAACCTGTGTTCAAGTTCTTGCCTCAGATCTAACAAAAGATGTAAGCCTGAAGCCCAGATAAATGACTATGCAGTATATGGCTTACATTAATTATTCTTGATAAGCAATAAACTGATGTAGCATTTAGTTTCAACTATAGCTGAATGATTACTCCACCTGCTTTGTTATTTTCCTACTAGTATAGCTAGTCCAGTTTGGTGTGGATTTTCCTTTGGGTTTTGCTTTTGAGACTTTGTGTGTGTGTGGTTTAATTTTAAGCAAAAGATCTACACCTATCCCACCTTGTGCCACAGCTATAGTACTGGAGCTTGATGGGAACATGAAGGAAGCATGTTTCACCTTGAAGAGGGAGACTTTTGAATTCTAAATTTCTCCTCATACAAGATCATCAAAGATGAAATGAGTCTGGTTTTCTTCTCCATTTGTTGTTTCTTCTTCACTTACTGATTTTTATTTGCTTTTATTTTCAGTAAATTTGAGCAACTTGCAGGTCCTTTCAATCAAAAGTTTGAAAATGTCTACTTTTACTTTGTATTCAAAATTCAAATTAAACTTCTGGAACTCACTCTTTATTTAACTGGACACTTTATTTGGCCATTGCCACTGCTACCCACTATTACTGCCCTGATTATATGACACAAAGACATCACAGAAAAGAGAAAATCAAGGCTTTGCCTGCCTTACCCTTGGTGTTTCTCTGTTCTTATTTTGGTAACAAATATTTCCTAAAATCAGCTTGTATGGGGCAAGATAACTTGGGTGAATCTGAGATCATCAGGATCTGCTTGGCAAGGTTATAATATCACAAAATGGTTGAGGCTGAAAGGGACCTCTGGAGGTCATCAGTCCAATCCCTCTGTTCATGCAGGGCCACCTGGAGCTTGTTGCAAAGGACCATGTCCATCCCACTTTTCAATATCTCTAAGGATCAAGACTCCACAACCTCCCTGAGAACCTGTGCCAGTGCTCAGTCCTCCTCACTGTGAAAAAGTGTTTCCTGATGTCCAAAGGAAACCTCCTGTCTGTTCCCATCACCTTTGGTCCTGTCACGAGGCATCACTGGGAAGAGCCTGCCTAACCTTTTTGACACTCCGTTCAGGCATTTATATGTATTAATGGGATCCTCCTGAGCTTTCTCTCCTCTAGACTGAGCAGTAACAGCTCTCTCAGCCTTTCCTCATCACAGAGATGCTTCAGACCCTTCATCATTTTTGTGGCCCTCTGCAGGACCATTAGGTAGCAGAGTGACTTCATTGCAAGGCCCCTCGATATTCTTGGAATAATCATGACAATTAGAAGTGCTCAAGAACAGGAGGAATAAAGAGAATGACCTAGGGACCTACAGGCCTATGAACTTCACCCTGGAAAAGTGATGGAGTAGCTAATTCTGGAAACCATTTCTAGGCACATGAAGAACAAGATAAAGCCTAGATCTCTGGACTGGGGATCATTTTCACAGTGACAAGGCTAAATGGAGGTTTTTTTGCCAGGAAAAGCTTAATTTTAATGAGAAGGCAGATTAGAAACATGGTGTGAAACAGGATCCGAGGTTTGGAAGCCTACAACAACATCCAGGCAACCACAGAGAGACATTGCTTCCCTACTAGGTATACTTTTTTGAGACCATTTTCCTTAGTGTATTAGTTTGAGAACAAAGCAGTGGTAGATCACAAGTCAGGATTATAATTTAATAGGAAAATTAAAAATAAATTCAATAATGCAAGGAAAAACACTGATAGAGCTGGATACAACCTGACACCCTGTTAGTCAGGGTGGTGGTAGCAGTTCAAGTGAAGTAGCTAGGTTGAAGCAGTGATCCTGTGGAAGGTCTGGTCTCCAGCTGAAGGTCCAGTGGTAGCTCTTATCCTCTGGGAACCCAGTAGACAGCACTGCCTTGTGCAGTTCCAAGGCCAGGTTATATCCAGGTGGGAATGCTTGGCTTCTCCCTCCTGGGCAGAGCATCTCACTAATAGGGGAGGGGAGGGGAGGGGAGGGGAGGGGAGGGGAGGGGAGGGGAGGGAGGGGGGGGGGAAGGGAGGGAAGGAGAGAAAAGAAAAGAAAAGAAAAGAAAAGAAAAGAAAAGAAAAGAAAAGAAAAGAAAAGAAAAGAAAAGAGAAAAGAAAAGAAAAGAAAAGAAAAGAAAAGAAGAAGAGAAGAAGAAGAGAAGAGAAGAGAAGAGAAGAGAAGAGAAGAGAAGAGAAGAGAAGAGAAGAGAAGAGAAGAGAAGAGAAGAGAAGAGAAATAATAAAATAACAAAAAAGAGTTAAGGGAGCAACTGATGAGTGTCCACAAAATCTCTAACCATCCTGGAGAATGCCGATAGGGAATTATTGATTCCCCTGTACTTTCTTACACAAATATGTGGGCTACCAGATGAAAAAAGCAGCTGGAAAGTTCAAAATAAACAAGAGGTTTGTACAACATATAGCTAAGCTGTGGAACTGAGTGCTATATACTATGGATATTTAAAAGTGTCATGTGTTCCAGTTTATTGAGAAAAAACATAAATACAAAATAATCTCATTCAAGAAGTCTGAATTACAGCTAAAGGCCAGATGAATATGGGAAACAGTATTACACGCTTGCCTGGTTCTTATCCTCTCCCCCTGACATCTGGTACAGGACATTGTCAGAGACACAATATGGGACTAGCTGGACCTTTGGTTTGAACCATTATGGCTGTTCTTATTTTCCTGTGATTCTAAACTACATGTTATTCCAGAAATTCCCAGGCTGCAATAGTAACTCCTGCTCTAGTCTAAGTGATTACACAGGTGGTACTTCAGTAGACAGTAGTATGGGAACAATGGTATAGCAGTGTCAAATTTGGGCTGGGAACAACTGCACTGGGATCATCAAACCCAGAAGTTTATAATATACCGCTAGGATTCAGTTGCCTGCTATGCATTTAATCTCTGCTTTGGATTATAAATTAAACTGGAATTTAAATAAAAGTCGTGGCCAGAGGCCTTAAACCATGCTGATAGATGTCACAAGGTTTGGGTTTTTTTAAGCTATAGGGCACAGAGTAGAAGGGTTGTGTTATTTCTGATTGAACACAGAACTATTCTCAAACTCCCTTTCTAAAACTATTCAAGTTTCATTTGTGGCTTGGCTCTTCCATAAACTCTTTGTTCATTACATTTCTAGTTGCTTCTGTTGAAAACAGAGATGCTTTCAAGTGAACTGTTTTAAGGAGGCTTAGAAAATGTTCTGGAAATAATTTTTAAAGTAATGAATATTCCCTTGATTTGTATCCTGTATCTTACATGTAAATGTGAAAAAATAATACTTTTAATTGTATAATTTGAAAAACAGGGGGTGTTTTTTTTCTGATTATGTTCCTAACTTTACACTGTGTGGACTGGTGACCTAATCTGATCTGGAAATTAGTGTCAATGTTCATCCTAGATTAATTGTTTGGAAAAAATACAAACTGACATTTAGAAAAAGATAGATGAAATAGAATTCTTGTTAAGTATAGCAGTAAGAAATGGAGCATAGGATGGTATAATAATTGCCATTAGATACAGAATAAAGAGAGTGTGATCAAATAAATCAAACCATGATTTAGATTTTCAAAATTTATTAGCTTTTTTAAACTGTGTTATCAATTAATAGAGTGTACTATCATGAGTTTAAATCAATGAGCATTTTTTTTAAAAATATATTGCAAATGGCTATGTTAATCAAAGGAAATCAAGCTACATTAATGCAGGTTCTTTTAAGGGTGAAAGATTTATAAACACTTTTTTCTTGGTACATGTTTAATTTTCTCAGTACATGTTTAAATAGATTTTCTATTCTTTGACTAGTAAAATGTTTAAGACTGACAAAATAGTCATAGTCTACAACCTACATAGGAAAAGGCTTTGATTACAGTAAAATTACACAAAAATGTGTCATTAAAAAGCATTGGACAGACATAAAACCTAACCTTTTGAGCTGAAGAATACTTAATATTCTCTTCATGATCATGCAAGGGGAAATTCTTTGCTATGGAATAGCTATTTTCCTGTTAAGCAGGCTATTTCATCAATGATTTATTCCTGAGATGTAATAGGTCGTTTAAAATGGTGGTTTAAAAGTTAGGCCTTTTTTGTTTAATTTTCTCACAGGCAGTTGGTAATTATCATGGTCCTGCAGTTTCTCTGGAATGCTGTGGAGGGTCAAATGCCAATGGAACCCTGCTTTATAGGGTAATTAAGACAGTAGACATGGTTATTAAATACATCGTGCTAAACTAAACTGGAATGCTGTGAAATAAAATCCAAAATCATAAATAAAACGTGGGTATTCTAGCAAAGAGAAAAAAAAAAAAAAGGAGGCTTTCTACAATCATATTTGCAGTAAACAGCTCTGGCTGAATTGTGTCTGAAATTCTGCCATTTAAGTATCCTGAGACTTGCTAGATGTTTCAGGAATATTTTAAAACTAAAAAGAGAAGCAAATGTGCTTTAAGTGTGTTTTGTGTGCAGAAATCTAGTACAGTAATCAAAATTCAACCTCATAGTGCTCAGTGTATCTAAAGAATGTTAAAAAAACTCCACAATGAATAGAACCTTCTGTATTCATAATTACCATGCAGCATGTGCTGGAAAATATGTACTAAAACAGGATGATGGATGTAAGTTTAATGTGAATAACAAAAGAAGTTTTGAGAATCATGCAGAAAATACCATGGGGTGATAGCCTCTTTTTAAGATATCACCAGGTGTAGTGGTGTAGCTGTTTTCTTCCTGTCAGTCTGAACATTATGTGTTTGCAATATCCTTTAGGCCACATACAGAGACAGTACTGTATGCCTTATATGCAGGAAAGGGGGGCAAAAATTAAAGGCTTGATCAGCACGGGGAATACTAACAACAATGAAAGGTGAAATATAGTAACCTTTAACATATTTTACTTCCTTCAGAATATAAACTTGTCTTTATACTTTTTACATACTGAAAATATAGAGTAATACAATTTCTTCCTAGAAAAACTATCATGAGCATACAAAAGTGGTGTTAAATTCTCTTTGGAAAATTAGTCTAATGTAAAACAAAGTCCTTAAAATATAGACTGAGATTTGTACAAGTGATTCAAAATTATATTCTCTTTGTTTAAAATCTGGAGTAATATATATGCAAGTTTATTGGTAAATTCATTTCATCACTAGAAAAGGAAAAAGAATTATGTCCTCCCCCTCCCTAAGGAAAAAGGAAAAAAAAGAAAAAGAAAAAAGAAACTAAATATTTCCAATTCTAGCTGTAAAACTGGAAGCCAGAATGTGTAGTTGACAGGCACAGAGCCAGCTGACTTTAAATCACTAGCCTTTCCATCAGATCAGTCTTCCTACTTCCACATGGAACACATTTTAAGTTAACAATGTGTAGTTTGGCAAAGGAATTGTTTTTCTTTGGCATAGAGTAGTTGTCTCATTTCTTTTAAAAAAAGTATTTTCTGCCTGCTTATATATACCGTGTGTGTGTCGACATTCTTTTGAACTTTAAAAACCGTTGTTACATCAAAAAAACTTTACTTAGACAATTACATTCTGGCTATTTTGTTTCTTATATGTATGCAGATATAGGCAACACGAATTGATGTTTAATTCATCTGTTTGCAGGCTGGTGTAACTTACCCACTTTTCAGCCTTTACGTAAATATGTATGTTAATGCCTATGAAAATGTTGATTAAGCTACTTGACCACAGACACTCAGAAAACAGGCCTCATTCCTTAAGACAGTAATTTAAGTAGGTCTCCGTTGATACCAGAGTATTTACGGTGTGGGTATAGACTCTAAGACAAACTAAGATTAAATCTGATCATTTTGCTCTTACTCCAAAACCTGGCCATTTCAACCAGATGTATTTATAGCATGAAAAAGCAGTAGAATGGAATGCTACTCATTCAGACATTTGCAGTTGATTTATTCATTCCCGGTCGCTTCCACTGAAAACTCAGAAAAGCAGAAATGCAAATTTTCAGACATTGGTTCCACATGAAATGGGACAGACCACTGCACCAGCTACTGTTGTGAGACCAGATAGAGCTACTGCTGCCTACACATAAAGAGAGCCATTAAGGAGAAGTTGTTTATTTCTGCTTCTGCAGAAATCATAAACACCAGCCATGAGCCTGACAGCACAAGCTGTGCTGCAGTAAATTCTAGTACTTTGCCGGCCATTCTAAGCTGCCCAGTAAAAGTTACTGTAGCTAAATCCCATATACATTTCATGAAATAATCCTGCCCAGAAGATGGTATCATATTCATGCACAGCAGGGTGTGCAAATGCCTATAAATCATAACGCAGAATCTGAAATATCTATAAAAAAAAAATCTGTGCAAATTTAACCATGACCCTTTGCCAGACAATAGGCCTTCATATGCTTTGCAGCTTAGCAGACACCAAGGAATTTTGTTTGGAAGTGATAGCTACTGTCTATGTAATATTTAGGACCTATTCATGGAGCATCTGGCAGAAAATAAAAGGGTTTCCTCCTCTAACATATGCTAAAGAAGGATGTGGTCCTGTGCCTGCTCCTCCTCTTCTGACTTTTTGCAAATAGCACGACATAAGAGACAGTTGTTTCTGGCTGCCCTGCTGCCTGTCATGGCTGTCAAGTGAAATCCCATGAATTATTGCTCTTCCAGATGTAAGAGATTTCCAGGCTGCCTTAAACTGCCTGTGGTTTGTGGTAGTGGAGAGGAGAGAAACGAGATTAAACTTCATCTCATCAGTGCAATCTGAAAAGATCACACAGAGGACTAATAATCACAGCTTTTTCATTCCAGAGCCGGACCTGAGAGCTCTGTGTTTTTGTTTCAGGGCTATGTCATATTAAGCTTGTTGGAAGACATTGATTAAGGTCAAACAATGTTTGAAGATCAAAAATAAAATTTTTAACTCTGTGTTGCTGCATACATTTTGCATTCTTCAGAAAGTGTCATGCATTACTTTAGCCAGCTGAAACAGAAGAGACTGTGAACGGAGTTCTCTAATTCTGAGATGTCAGCACTTCTTAGCATAAACTTACGAAAGATAAAAAAGAAAATGTTGACCTAAAATTATTAATCTAATGTCGTAGAGCATCCCCTATAAATTCATCCCCTATAAATAAAGATATTTATCCCCTATAAATAACAAAAAAAGCCCACTTGTCATTTTGGTTTCTCCATAAGTGTCTGTCTATGTGATTTTTTTAAAATCTGGCATGTTACCCTTTCTATTTTTTTTTTTTTTTTACATTTTTTATTATTTGCTTGTGCAAACCACAATGGCTTCTGGAGGTTAGTCTGAATGTTTTCTATTAGCAAAGAATATTTATTCAAACACTGACTAATTATACAGTTTTCAGAATGCCCAACTGTAATCTTGCATAAGTTAAGAAATAAAAACAGACTCAAAGTGATAGGTAAAAATTTAAATACAGGTTTTCATTATTGTTTTTTTATTATATTCCAAAATTGCTCTGTTATTTTGTTGTCCACTCCAACCTTCTACTTTTAATTTCCAAGTGGGTTTTTTCAGTTTTCTGAGATGTATACCTATGTATGTATGAATGCAGAGAGACACACATAGCAGTGTAATGCACATAGTTACCTGCAAACTATACTTTAAATAATAGCTGTAAAACAAAATAACATAATGCTTTAAAACCTAAGCATTGTCAAATGATTACTGTCATGACTACATTTTTTTATGAGATCAAGACAAGCAGAAAGACCCCTGACATTTCACTGCAGCCCTATTAATAAGCAAAATATTAATTACAGATAGGGAAAATATGTTGTCCCAAGAACACCTGGAAATAATTGACAAATGTATGTGACTTAGATCAGAACGTAATTGCCCTGATTCGACCTATGTAGCTTTTTAAAAAGCTGACGTAGCTTGTTTAATAATGGTGTTGGCTACCAGATGTAAAACCTCCCAGGCTAGCTTCCTTTTCCATTCAAGCTCAGGCATATCACAAAGGCTCTCTAATATGAGGGAATACCAGTAAAACAGTGATGAAAACCATAGGTTCGAATATCTGCAAGTGGCTCACATGAAAGCATTTACTGCTTTTCATGCACATGTATTAAACCATAGTGGAAGGGAGCCCTTCACTGAAAATGCATTAATTATTTGACACTGGTTTTCCTCAGATATTTTTTTGCTGTGGGATGCAAGAGAAAGATTACAGCTGAAAAAATGATCATTGTACTTGAGGTAGGCTCACAGAATCTTTTCTTATGTTCTGTGTGAAGTTGTCTTGAACCGAAACCTCTGCTCCTTAAGGATTAAGGGATTGAAAAGCAAAGACTGAAGCTGCTGTAATTTAAACCCAGCCATTCTCTAGCACAAAGGTGCAAAATGGACTGAGTCAATCTGCTTCTTTGCTAGTTCACCTAAGAAATAATTTTACCTTTTGAAAGTTTTGTATTATTAACATTCCAAAGATGTCACTATCTTTAAAGGAAATTTATTCTCTTGATTTTTAAACATGAGCTAAGAGCCATGAGACATGGAATAGGGGAACATGGTTTCAAATTGCAATTTACGGCATTTCTGAAAAATTCCAGCTATGTGATGTATAGATAAATCATAAAGATAAAATTAATCAATGAATGCCACTAAGGTGGGTTTTCTTTTGCATAAAAATATCTTGTCTCCAGAAATTCTTGCAGAGCAGTTTTCTACTACTATTTTAAAAAATGGTTTTACATTACTAAAGAGTCGTAAAAAGTATCAGATGAAACAAACTTAGTTCCAAGGACTGCAAGAGAAGAGGGAGCATTATGTTATATTGCAGATAATTAATACATTCACTAGACAGAAAAAATCCAGTTAATTACTGGGTGCATGTTAACTGATTGCAGGTTCTGAGTTTCAGTAACGAAATTAACTGAATTCACATTTCAGGTTGTTCGTTTCTTTTTAAAGTTTGTCACAAAGACTCAGTACATAATTCTAATCAAAACAAATCAAAACTTCTTTTTAAAAATTATTCCCAGGGGAAAAGCACCATATTCAGCAGAAAACAGAGACCCAGCAATGTGGTTTTGGCACTGCTGTGCCGTGCAAGGGACCTGTCTTTGATTACTGGTTCTATTGCTCGGCTTGTCAATGAGCACTCCCCACTGTGACGCTCAGCTTGTGAGAAGGGAGCAGTTCTGCAGCTTTGGGGAGCACAGCCCCTTGGAGCCACTTGCTTGGAAGCTGCTCTAGTTCAAGCAGAAGTGGGCTCCACCTCGGCTGCTGTGGAGGCTTATGTAGAGGGAAATAAGGGAGTTGTACTTCTCTGGAAGTCTGGAGAAGTTTTTTCCCTGGGGGAAAACACACAAACATATTCTTTTGTGATATGTGTCAAAATTTACTACCTATAGGAGCGAGTGTAGTCCTTAGAATTATGTGTATCGACTTTGGACTACGCTGCATAGTTTCTAGTTGGGTGAGGAAAAGTCACATAAGTGGTTACATATTTGTGTTTGTAAATCATCTCCTATCACTGATTTAAAACTGTGACCCACTGCTTATCCATACATTTGATGTGGAGCCAGCAACCAACAATAATACGAGCTTTCCAGGACTTCCCATTTATAACTTCAAAGCCTAACCTGGAGGACCACCCTCTCAAGAGACAGAAGCAATTCATTTTCCATATTCAATGTGCTTCTCTTGAGAGAAAAAAAACTGCCAGTCATGCCAAATTGTGTTGAATGATACAAGGGAAAGCTAGTTTTATCACATGGGCAGCTGACACAAAACTCTTCCACTTATCTTAGGTTGGATGGGGACTGAGTTCAGAGATGAAAGGTCAGTTCTTTATCCACTAAGCCCTCTAGATATTCCAAAATCCCCAGTACATTACAAATTTGAACAGTTTAAGCTCTCTTAAATAAAAGAATCTCTTCTCGAGGTAAAGTATACAGTGTATATAGATACAGCACAGGAGAAACATGTGAAAGGTCAGAGATGTGACCTTTTAACGTCAATAGTTTTATTTATTGACAAGAAGTCCAGTTTAAAGGGCTAAATGAAAAACCAAGACAAGAATCGAGGAATCTGTTAAACTGCGTAAATTTGACTGCCTAAATAAATTGTACTGCGTGCCTCAGAAATTGCAATTGCCATGAATGTTTTCTGGGGCTTATTCTTAGCAGAGGAAGCAGCTTCAGAAATGAACAGCACACTGGTTACACTGACAGGCCACAAGCTTTTTGCTTGATTTTCCTATTATGGCGTAAGGGAATTGAAGTGGTATTTTTATTTTCCTTGATATTTTCTTTCATGTAATTTAATTATTCTGTTATCCCAAGTTAGAAAAAAAAGTTGAATCAATACACACTTTGTATTTAGAGCTTGCTCTCACTGAAATCAGTAGAGAAAAACAAGACAGGATGGTACCAATAAAGCTTTTCTATTTTTTATTTTATTTTATTTTATTTTATTTTATTTTATTTTATTTTATTTTATTTTATTTTATTGTACTTGCTCATATTTGTTCAAGATAACACCAGAGAATTTTAGTTAGTATATGCATTGTCAGAATAGTTATACTTTTATACTGCCTTTGTAATAAATAATTTTCTGATACTACAATAGTACAGCCAGAAATACTCATGACTGTGTATAGAGATAATATAACTAATACACTAATATCAATAGAAATAATATTGATAATGTTTATATGATTAGGTTTTCCAGTGGTCCTGAGCACCATCAGATTGTATTGAAACTATTGGGTGTTGTAGCTTAAAAGTTTTAATATAAAGCCATTAAGATCTTAAAATTGTTTTTCCTCCTCATCAAGTGCAATCTAAGAGTTCTGAAACTATAAGTGGAATTCAAAAATTTGGTTCATGCAGTACTTTGGCCTTTTTCAATGCTATTTATAGCCTATAGCATTTTGTTTAGGTGAATCAATTATCTGCATCCTCAAGTGCAGATTTTATTTTCATGGACTTTTGGATTTTTTCATTTCAGTAATAATGTCTGATATTGTTCTAGTTCAATTTTACAGCTTCTCCTCTGAAAAGACAACTGCCTTTTGTGATGCAATTTAGCGACTTCAGTGTGAATGGGCATCAAGAAACACAAATTGAGAACACAGGGAGGAGAAACAAAGCTGGATTAAAGATTGCCTTGAACTGATAGAGCTCTGGCCCAAGGACTCTGCATTCTTGTTTAAAATGCCTTGACAATAATACTGATCATTTCACCTCTAGTGCCTTTTATGATTTTTTTGTCCTGTAAAATGAGAACAAGATAAATTGGGAGCATCGATAATGACAGAAACTAGATAGGGCAACACAACAAAGTGTGCTAGTATTACTTCTGGTAATCTTTTCATCTTATTCCTATTTGTTTTCCTACTAGTGTGCTACAATGCCTTTGCAAATTGATATTGATAATTTTTCATATAAATACTAAATAATATCACACCTTTAAAACCACTTTGCTTATGAAACTTTATAGTCTAATTAATTCAGCAAGATCTCTTGTCAATATTTCAGACTACCTTCAGCATGACACCATCACTCCGTTTGATCTTTCATGCCCCAAAATATGCTATTTTTATTCATATCTTACAGATATTTTTTATGATCTTTGAGGTTAGACAAACTATTGATGAAAGATTTCTGGATCAAAACATATACCTGGTTTTATCCTTAGTTAACTGTGCAAGCTTTACACTACCAGCTTACTCACCAGCTTCAGTCAGAAGGGTGCAGCTTGTTCATGACACAACCTGTAACAACTTCACATTTGCAGGATTTTTTTCCTGTATTTTAAACATCGGTCCTCAGCCTCATAACAAGTGAAGCAGATGAACACTGAATCATCAGTTCTTTCACACCTGCAACAAAACATTAACTAGACTCTCCTTTGAAGGAAATACAGAATTGCTGGATAGATGTATCTCATTTCTTCATTGTTTAAATTATCTCATTGGAAAGAAATTTCATGCACAAAGAATATGTTCACATGCAATGAGCTAAATTACGAGCAAATTCTCTGGTGTCATTCTGGTTTATTTTTAAGAAGAGCTGGAATGTCCCTCAGTTAATCTGCATTATATTGTACAGACTAGTTTTTATGTAGTCTCATCACTGTGGTGAAATGACTGTTTATCAAAGGTCAGTTACAGTACTCAGAGTCTGACAATGGACTGAAAGGTAGGAGAAGATGAGTAATTTGGAACCTTAATAAAGAAATTTTGCTTTATTTGTGCCTAACCTTGAAAAACACTCACAGATTTCAACTATTATGCGGTATGCGGCAGTAAACTTCTCAAGGGCCTTTTGTCTGCACACCTCACTGCTGCCAGAGGCTTATTGTCTGCTCTTAGTAACTGCAGTAATACAGGATGGGTGTTTATTGTATTTATTGACAAGTGCCTTTTGTTTTCCTTGCTTTTTTTTTCTCTCCCAGATCTTGATGAACATTCTAGCCTTCCTAGTTTCCTTGCTTTCATTTCATTTTAATAAGCATTTGGAGGCCTTTTCCAGAAATGCTGAAGAAAGGTTCTTTTTTTCTTCCTGAGCTTCTGGGCAGACAATTTTTACCTACTGTGTGCAGCACAAGTGTCTGAAGCACACATTAAAAGAATAAATGGCTCTACTCCAGTTCCACATATGGGAAATATGTTCTCCTGATCCTGCCTTACCCTGTCAGATTAACGAATATATAGCTCTTGAAGTTTGCAAATAGAACCTGGTAAAAGTCCCGATAAAATCAGGAAAGGTTTAAAGGCTTTGTTTTGGGGTCTTCTTTCTCTAAATGTTGGAGAAGGTGTTTTGATGTTATGGCATCAGGAAGAGTTGTATAAGATTGTTATTAAGGGTGTTTTAACATCAAGAACTAGGTTTTTACATTGTTGAGCACCTACAAAACTGTCTGAATTTTCAGAATCTATGAAAACACAGCCTGAAATTTACTAGCTGATTTAGGAAAAATATGTACCATCATTTCATGGTGTTCTTTTCTTTTTTTCTCTGATTTCTAAATTGAGATAAATCCAGAGCTTACAAGTTTTCAGATAAATTATGGAACAGACTGGATATCTTGGGCAAATAATAAAAAAACAAACAAACAAACAAAAACACAGGTGAAAAAATATTATCTATTTAAATCCCATTGCAGCTAATGGCAGTTCAATACCTAAACCTTTTTGATATGTGGAAAGGCTTCCCTATTTGACAAGAACTCACAAATAGAACTGAGGTAAGTGTTGTAAATTCTGCTTTTAACTAAAGCCCACGGTTCGCTCATGCTTTTTCTTTGAACTCTATATATTAAAACATAAGAAGTTCAAAAATATTTTACTTAAGCAATCTGTGTCCTGATATTCAGCATCATAATATAGAGGTGAACTGAAAAGAAGATGTGTACACTGCCATGGAAGTTGTGAGAACATGTTGTACTAGTACCTTAGCTGTCACTCCAGACAGTCAAATGAAGTAAGTCAATGGATCTATGGTACAGAGGTCAGAGTGGCAGTATTTCTGAAGAATTCAGAGAAGCTGTCTGGAGACTGCTAGTGTGTGAGATGGAGGAAGAAAGAGAAAGATGAGCAATGAATTCCCTAAAGCTATTCCCCTGAATGTGTTCCATAATAAATTTTAAATGTGTGTCATAGTGGGGTAGAAGGGTCAGATTTACTAATAATTTGCATTAACATTTGTAATATCTATTTTTTATGAGCATGATTGCTTTTAAAGTTTTGCAAGTTTATATTCTTCCCCAATAAATTCAGATTTTTTTACTGGCTATGTCATTCTCTGTTATTATATACTTTATCTGCATCTTTTATATATGAAATGAAGAGGCTGCTATATCCCTCTTACTCTTTTCTTTGCCTGACTGCTTAACAGACAGAAACTGCTGTAATCTGTCGCAGCATCAACCACTGAATGGGGGAGTGGATGTTTTCCCCACAGAACCTAGACAATAACTCTGGACAGGAGGAAAATGGACTAACACAAGGATCTGATGAGAGAGTGCCTTTCCTCCAATGACCCAGCTGGCTTGCTCATGACAAAGCTTTTACAGGACATAACATAAATGAAATAAGAAGAATGAAAGCATTAAACAATGTAGCCAAGGAGAGAGGAGAAAGAGGAACTTAAAGGAAGGCAGAGTCTATCTCAGAAGCCGCAAAAGGCAATATTGCCTGTGTGATTGTTCCAGCCTTCACAAAGGGGATTGTTTGCCTAGCTGGGAGCCGCCGGAAAGGATTAGCAGTTTTTCAGGGCAGACAACACCCCCGCAATCCCACCTCGGGGTATCTCAGGTGTGAAGTGGGGGCTTGGGGAGAGGGCAATGGTGCAGGCTCAATTGGCCAGTAGTGCCCTTGGCTGACATCGTAGTTTATTTGTGAGCTTATTAAGCCTGGCCAGTCCTTTGGGGGCACTCTTGGCAAAGGTCACAAAAGACAAGATTTTGCATAATGAATGCATTAAAATCTTTTTGTTAGTGCATGGGGAGCAAGAGGATAATGGCAATGAAGCTTTGGAATACAGGAAAGGAGGTAAAAGAAAATTAGTCCCTGAGGTAGCAAATATGATCACCATGTGGACTTGGGTTTCTATTTTAGCAAGTAAGCCCTGAGAGAAAAAACGTGCTTGGAAACATGCTGCCTTTTATTTAGATCCATAGCTACTACACTGAAGGAGTATGCCACAAAGGGCAAAAATGCCACTCCTCTCTATGATGAGTCATTTATATGGAAAGATCCCAGACAGTGAATAGGAAAGAATAGAGGCTGCTGTGCACATTTTGAAGATCTCAAAGAATGGTGTAGGGAGGGAAGAAAAAGGGAATAAAAGGATGCCATATCAGCACTTAGGCTATAAATTGTACTTAGTTCATAAATTCATGCTGAAAATAAAGTTAATATTATCAGATTTTTATCATGAGTCTCGTATGGGATTGATGTCCTAACACAGCAGATAGGACCTAGATGCACCTTTTCTGGCACTTTATTAAAGACCCAAATTGGGTGGCAAGGATAAGCAAGTTTAGGTACACATGTGAAGATGGCAGGGTCTCACAACTCAATAACCTGGCGATTCAAAGACTCAGGGCTGATAAAAGATAGAAACACCAGTTAACGGGGTCAGTTCAAGGGTGCTATAAAGAGAACCAAATCCCACTGAAAATAGATAAAGTATTAGTCTAGTTGCTAAGGTACCTTAATCTAATGAAAGCTAAGTTGCGTGAATTTTTTTTAAGGGTTTATCATTCCTTGCACTGGTCCTACAGTACAAATATGCAATCTTAAGCAACAAGAAGAAAGTTAGAAGAGGATTTAGGAATATAGCTGCTGGTCCATTTGAGCACATCAGTGCTGTCTTCAGGCAAGTTTGGGCCGGAGGAAAAATCAGTGAATAACTACATCAATTTGCTAGGATGTCTTTCAACCAGTCTATCAAGATCTCTAACATTCCTGATAAGGGCATACTTTTGGCAAAGCCCAATATAGAAACTGCTGGGTTTTAGTCATCAGCAAATCGTTTAGAAAAGAAAGTTCACATCTATTTGCAGTTCTTCAGGTGTATCTTTGCAAGGCACTTATTTTAAAGTCTGTGAGCAGTTGCAAAGGGTCACTAATGATAATTTTGTATCCTCAGAACTTATTTGCACTAGCTTGTTTTGGAATTTTTGTTTCTCTAGAAAATATGAGTGCTACATGATATATTTTATCTCACCTTGCCTCTGTTTGTGCCTCTGTTACTCGCTGCTTTTATCTCAGCAGATGATGCCACTGGTAACCAGCTCCTACCTTCTAACAGAAAGTTCATCAGCATAAATTGGAATTCTGTGATTCTTATTCCTGGTGACTTTGCATTGGTTACAGGATCCAAGATGGCTCTGGTAAGGTGAAAAAGTCAACTCTAAATCCCCAATCTTTCAGCAATCTTTGTGGCATTTTGAAATCTTCTTTTATTAAGAGGCCTCAAGGATCATTATGCTATTCCAAGCAAATCCTTTAGTGGTAGAGACTAGCAATTAAAATTATTAAGATTTGAAGCTTTTGTATTTGCAGATAATAGGTGAAAGTCACACCTAATTTTAACTCTCAGAGTATGCCTAAATTAATCATATTACTCTAGTCCCATTTGTATTTGAAAACCCTTCTCTGGACTTAACATCCTAAAATGAATTAGTGTTCTTGTATAGTATCCACATGTGCACCATTTGGAACAGAGGGAAAAGATGGCATGCTGTGAAATGTGTTGTGCATGAGTTTCCAAAGCATTGACTGAGATGACCCACACAGCTAGTCTCCCTCTTCTGCTGAAAAAAAAAAAAATTATTAGAACCACAGAAAAGTGGTTTGAGAAGTGATTTGCTTTGTTTGGGGGTTTTTGGGTTTGGATTTTCTTATTTTTCTTAATTTCTTGTTCAACATTTCGATTTTTCTAAATTTATTTCATACATGGAGAAATATATGCGCTATCTTCACAGGTATGACAAGATAACATCTAAATATCTGTTTGTATAAATATTGTAAAAATACTTAGCACATTATAGAAAGATTTTCAGCTGACAGATGAGGGGAATACATTGCTTGACAACCTGCACAACTACCTGTGTTCTATTGTCTCCCAATGAGCACTTAGAATTGCTGTCACTGTAACTAGAACACTTTTCACATCTCGTTTCAGATCACTGATAACACATTACAAGTTCATCAGAGCACCATGCAGATGAATGCAAAACTTATTAAATGAATGATCTCAAAAAAGAGTTAGTCAGTGGTAAATCATCATCAAATGGAAGTGATCCTAGGAGGCTCCTCAGGGATCAACATTAGACTCAGCATTATTCAACATTTTCACCCATGAGTTAAAACATAAACATAAATCATTCTTAGAAAATTTGTGGGTGGCAGAAAGATTGGAGAATCAGTAAATAATAATGAGGACAACACAGCCATAAACTGCATTCTGAATTACTGGTAAAATGAGATCATTCAAAAAATAATAAAAAAGCCAGCTCATGTTGCAAAAAAGTTCAGGCCAGCCCAGCAGGACAGGCATCTTTGTTCAGAAATACATTGACTGAGGAAGCTCTAAGTGTCATAGTGAAGAGGTAACCACAGGCATGATGCTAAAAAACAGCAATTGTAATCCTATAAATAACCAAGTGAGAAACAGGATCTAAAATTCATATATCTTTATTTGGCAATGTTGAGACTGATAAGAGAATACTTTTTCCCTTTCTGTAGTCCACAGTTTAAAGAGTTTTGGTTTGTTGGGTTTTCTTTAAATATGGAGATGTTGTAGAAAAGAGACAGAAAATTATTCAAGGTTGGATGAAATGCCCACAGGGAGAGACTGTAAGAGCTTGACTTATTTAGTCTATGAAAAAGAAGATTGAGCGGTGTCTTGTCTGGGAGGTAACTGTGAAAGTGCAAATACACTCACAATGTAAAAACACAGAGTACTAAATTTAAACAGCCACAGAAAGGGATAACAAGAACTAAAGGCTGGAAGCTGAGCTAAGCCACATGTTAACCATGAGTGGTTAACCACTGGAACAAGTTATAAAACGGTATGATCACTTCCCTATCTTTTAATATCTACAGATCAAGATGGATTCTCTTGCTGGAAGCTGTGCTTTACCCAAACAAAAGTTATTGGCCTCAGGACAGACCAACGGAATAAAATGCAAAGACTCATGTTGGAAAGACTATGGCACAATATAATGACCTCTCCTGATGTTAACTGCTATGGAAAAAAATACACAAATAGTAATATGATTGTACATATCTCCAATGCTATTTATTGTGTTTAAGACCAGTTCTCATACTGCTTCTGTCTGAGATGGTCTAGATTTTCAAGTTTTAAATTACCACTGTAGTAAAATGTTTTTCAAAAATGTGTTCTAGAGAAGATGCATTAGCGTGAAAGTAGGATTATTATGAAATATATTATTAAAATTAAAATGGTGTTCATAGTTGTAGCAGTTGTGTCATAATGCATGAACAGTTAAGGTATCATTACTTAGTCCATTGTCTGAGCAACTCGGTTCATATCAGGGCTAGTTTTGTTTAAACAAGGTCGCAGCCTAGCTTTATATTTTCTAGCAATTTCTATCAGTAAATGGGTCACCTCCCTCTAACACAGCTGTGACAGGCTCAATAGTGTGGTTTCAAGGTATCATCTTTTCAGATGACAGAGTAAACATACTCATTTGCTATTCCAGGATGAATGAAAAGGATTGTGGATCATCCTCCATAGGTAATCAGAACTCTCTTTCTGTCTGGGATTGGAAAAAACATTAACTCCAAATCACAGAAATATAAAATGTCTTGATGCATGCAAAGAGAGCATCATCTAAATTTCAATTTGAACAAATGTTGCAGATATACTTGACATATTGTAGAAAGGCTTTCAGCTGATGGGTTAGGTGCATGCACTGCTTTACAACCTGGGCAACTACTGATGCATTGTGGAGTTCCTGGATTGAAGGATTAGGCAAAAGAGTAGGGCTATTCTGCCAGATACAAAGAAGCTTTAAACCACTGGTAAATTAGTAGAAAGGGGGAAGGCAATAGCATCCGTGTATGGTATGTGTTTTTCTCTAAGAGATAACAGAAGAGAAGTAATCAGTTACAGACTTGTGATTATTCATAAATATTGTGAAGAGCAAGAAAGGCTTTTTTTCTCGCTTACAATGAATCAAACACAGGGCATGGCTTTTTTGAAGAAGCTGATCAAATTTGACAATATTGACTCAGAAGTTATCAGTGTTAGAGCCACTAACTTTCAATTAGTGAAGTAGTTAAAAATTGTCCTAACACCACCCAGGATTTGACTTAATTCTGTGGCTTGTATTGTAGTTTAAATGTACAAGTTTTTACCTATAGTACAGAAATTTAAAAGCAATTTTTTCTAATGTGGTATAAAATTCTATCCACCGAGGCTACAGACACAATAATTTTTTAAGCACTAGGCAAAAGAGGAGGAGACATGGAGTAAATATGTTACCTAAATCAAAATGTAAATACAATTACATAGGACTGCACAATCTCTGATATAAAATATATGATTCCATGTGTTTAAGTTGGCCCCAAGTGCTGATTCTTTTCAGCTTCCAAGATAACTGCACTTGGGTAGAAACTAACCATTGTCACTGTATCTCCAGGCTGAAACATGGCCCTAGGTAACTCTTCTCCTTGTTTTCTTTGGTCAGGAGACATCACTGTTGAGAGATCCTTGCACACGAACAGAAAATTCCTAACCTTTAAGCAACTGGTGAATGACATGCCCTGAACTTCACTTAGCTGAGATATCCCTGTCTCTCACTAACCAAAGTGATAAAAAAAAAAGGAACAACAAATAAGCTGGTCTCTACCTTGTGGATTTTCTTTTAAAAATGTGAAGAACATTCTTTGAAAACTTAAAGATTTTGCAATACTCCTCTGTTCTTTGTTTAATATTCCTTTCAGCCATTCAGATGTCATGAGCACATCAGCTGGGTGAGCTCCTTCAGTGTTGCGCTCTCATATGAGTTTTCCATTTTCCAGCAGACATAGGTTTTATGATCGTTTAGGTTACCCACATTTAAGAAAGTGGTTCTGCATAATTATTTTTGGGGTGTTGGAAGGGGAAAGGACAGCAAACCAGAGTCAACCGCTCCCTGATCCAAGCCTTGGAATCTACCTTCGTCCCACATAAAATTCACTGCAACATCAGATGGGTGGAGACACCACTGCTTTTTGGGGCTATTGTCTTAGCCAAATCAGTGAAGTTATCTCAAAAAGTTATCACAATTAACCCAAAAAATTGCTCGTACATAAGAATTAACAATCATTAAAGGGGCTCCATCTTTGTGAATGGTAGTCATCAATAGCCAACTTACTTTGGGGCAACAAGCATAACTTCTGATAATCTGTTTTAGTGGTATGAAGCAATCGAGTGTTATTCTCTACAGTGGAGGAGTCTCAGTTGTTAAATTTATGTAGAAAATGAAGTTTACTTGTCAGATGACAGCAGATACCACTTTCTTTGTGATAGAAACTTATTCCCAGATACAGCTGTCAATTTAGTAGATGCTGAATTGGTGCCACGATCAAGATGAATGCTTGCTTCTTAATAAAACTTTGTGTTGGGTAAGCAAAGCAGTGGCCTTTACCTCAGGCACTTCATTAATTGAACAACTAACTGATAATGAATCGTTACATCACTATTGCTTAAATAATGGTGTTATACTGAGGGAATGTAAAGCAGCTTTGTTTGGATGTGGGAATATATTTGGGATACGGAAATACTTTAGTACTTATTTGCTATGTGAAAAGGTCTTTTTATTCGCAAACCAATATTTTAGGGATATTTCTATTTTCAGATTTTCTGCTTTTCACTGGAGGTTTTTCAGTATATTTAATAGTTATATAATCAGATTTTGTCTTCTCATTTCCAGCATTCCAAACAATTTGGGTGATAGGCAGACCTGGCTTGATTGCCTTCCCTAGGTCACGCTATCACATCTTGTTTAGAATTGTTCCTCTACCAGTCCGATGTGAAACCAGTCTAATCTGCGTCAACTTCAGTTAGATAGGGTAACTAGCACAAGAATTGTAACATTGAAAAAATGGCTTAAACAAGAGACCAATAGGACTTCTGTTGAAAGGAAGTCTATCAATTTGTAGAATTGCTGATGCAGCTCCTCAGGGAATTGTCTTAGGACAAGTATTTTATCTCTTCGTTAATGGCATGGATACAAATACTGGGAGTGTGCTAATGAAATTTTTCAGATGACAAAAACTTTGGCAGAGTTGCCCATACTGAGAAGAACTGGAGTTTCATACAGGAAGAATTAGATGACCTTGACAACTGTAGTAATAGAAGCAAGATGAAATTTAATAGTACAAAGTGTAAGGTCATGCACTCAGGGACTAATAACGAGAATTTCTGCTATAAGCTGGGAGCTCATCAGTTGGAAATGGTACAGGAGGAGAAAGACTTGTGTTTAATCAGTCAATCACATGATGATTATCACTACCAGGGTGAAGCTGCCATGAAAAAGGAAAGTGTAATCTGTGAATGTGCTGGGATGTTTTCTAGTGCTGGTAGAGAGCAACACTCCCACAAGGTCTTGGCAAGACTGCCTCTGGAATAGGACATACAATTCTGTTGCAAGACAGTTCATTCAAACCAGAAGTACTTCAGAGAAAGAGAAAAGAGATGTTGAGAACTACAGGTGACACCTGAAAAGCACCTTAACTTCTTTTGCTTAGGAGTCCCATCATGCTCCATTGAAGGCTTTCAGAGAAACATTTTTAAACAGTGGTTTAAACAGTTCAGTGGGAGCTGTTCATGCTAATGCCAATATTCAGCCACTGTCCTGCAGTATGCAACTGCTTTCAGCCAATAGAAAAGCACACAAATAACAGTTTGCATAACTTACTTGCATAGATATTGTGAAGAAGGCATCAGCGACGGTAATATATGATCTTTTTTGTAAAACCCTGCACCTTCAAGTAAATGTTTTCAATTAAAATTTCTTAGAAGTACTGAAGAAATCAAGTACAAAATAATAGGAAAAATTCTCTATTTTCATCTTCATAGCTGTGTACCAAAGAGGACAACTATTGATGAACCTATGCAAAATACAATAATTTCAAAGTGCACAAGAACCACAAAATAGAATTTTATATCTAGACTGTAATGAGAATATCCTACAACAGTTCCCTGTCTTTCTAACTGTGCATGAATAAATGAAAATCCTTTGGCCAATGAAATCAGTTGGACTCATATTTTGAGGCAGGAAAATAGTGACATATTTGTACTATGGCATTAGGACTGTTCAAACAATCTAATCTATTTAAATCAGATGTACTTCCTCAATTCTGTCTTTAAAAAAAACACCCTGACAGTTTCATATCTTGGATGCACAAAATATTTTGTTGCCACAAAAAAGATCAGGGTTTGAAAGTCACACAGAATTCTTGTTTCTGGGATAGTTATGCCAAAAATTAACTATTCAAACTAGTGGAATTCAGGGGTTTTCAATAAAGGTGTTAGTGTTTATGACTATACAAATAGGAAGGTGTGAAAAGGCAACAAAAGGGAAAATAAATGTAAAGGCAGAACTAAATTTCAGTCAAACATAAATGTAGAGTGAAAACTTAAAGGCCCTGTTTTGAGAGGGAGAGAGTCCAGTTGAACATCCTTTGTTTGTAATGGTAGATGAGAAGATCTGAAATACCATGAGTGTAAAAACACATTTTCAGATCTGAGACACAATGTGTTTAAAGACACATTTTCAAACACACACATTTTTTAAAAAATCTTCAAATGTTAGACTACAGATATAACTCCAATATAGAAAGATACTTTTGTACTAGATTTATGAGAAAATATGAAGTATGGAAAACATGCAGAAAAGGACATGGTATAATGATTTCAAAGAACCCATGGGAAATGTGCAGTGGTCCACTTAACACCATTTTGCTTCTTGAAGAACAAACACAGCATGGACTTCCTAGTGTTATTTTTAAGCAGGTGCCGTGTTTTTCTGATTAAGGATCACACACTTAGTCCTGAATTAATTGGGATTTTTTTTAATGGGATATGTTAAAATTTTTCTTTTATTCTTGGGGAACTATGCTTGTAAGATAATAGAAGAATTTAATTCCCTGTCAGTTCTGTTGTCCTGTATTTTCTGCTACTATTGCACTGTATATTTTTAGACTGGGAGAAAGGAAATTATATATAGCAAGCAATTAAGACCTAGAATTTTCAAGCTGTCATGGTAGGTTATGGAAGAAATCATATTGTACCAGTATAGAATGTCATTTCTCTGTAGTCCCACTGCCTATAATCCACTGGAAAAAGTAAATAAAGTCCTGGAGCAATTTTTTCTCTCCTTTAGTTTGTCACCTCACTGTTAGGGAATGCAGAGGCAGGATTATAGAAGCTAGTATATAAATACGAGCATCCATTCCTACATTTTAGTTTTAACTTTTAGCAAGGGACAAATTATTGTTGTCTCTACATGAGGTAGGTTTCTGAGAGCTTGTAGGACTATGACAACCATCTCAGGCACTGCACATTTACGAGCAACATTGCGACTTCTGGAAGAAGCAGGCAGTATTGTCTTTTGCAAAGATTTGGCTGCCTAGGCATGAAAAAAAGCTTGAAAAACTACAAAATGAGCCTGATGGAGTTGTTGTATATGTCAGATCATAAGCTTGTAGAGAACATGATGGATTACAGCTGCTACTGAATGCTCTGGACAAAATAAAAGTGCTATCATCCCTGTGGCAACAAGAACAGTGGGTACAGCATTTCCAGAAGATATTAGGGCTCCTGTTCTTTACCGTAGCAGGAAGAAAGCAATATCATTCTGGGTTGGGGTTTGTATAAACCAAACTGGGTTAGTAAGTGCTGCAAAGATAGGCCAGCATAAGGCAAAATAAAGTGAGGATGAAAAATGGGTTCTCAAAACAAGATAGGCAGCTAAATAGAGAGACTACATAGAACAGATAGACTGCAGAGGGTTAAGGAAACTAGATAGAGGGGTGTCTCTCCTGTAGGAGCTGAGTGGGATAGTCATACACAGCAGAACAAGAGAAAATGGCACTAAAAGAAAGTTCATATGGGGAAAAATAGATTGTTACCTTTGAAATGACCAAACAAAATACCAAGCAATGACAAAAAAACCAACCAAACTTTCTTAATCAAACAGCCTTCCAGCCCCACACCAAGAGTGAAACCAGTCAAACTGCCAGAAACCACAAAAACTTGCAGAAACTAAAAGAAAAAGGGAGAGGAACTTTTTACAAGGGTAAGTAGTGATAGGACAAAGCATAATGGCTTTAAACTGAAAAAGAGTAGGTTTAGATTACATATAGAGAAGAAATTCCTTAGTGTGAGGGTGGTGAGATAGTGGTACAGATTGCCCAGAAGCTGTGAATGCCACATCCATGGAGGTGTTCAAGGCCGGGCTGGAAGGAGCTTTGAGCAACCTGGTTTAGTGGAAGGTGTCCCTGCCCATAGCAGGGGGGTTGGAACTAGATGATCTTACCCAAACCATCCTATGATTCTGTAATGAAATCAGCCAGGTGGGAGCCATGTATAACACCATGGACAAAAGTGACAACAGAAGTAGGCTTAAAATTTGCTGAGTTTGTTTATACCGCAGCAAATGAAGTACAAAGCAGTGCTGGAAGAAGGGGAAGTTAAGACACTGTCCACCAGTATTTGCAAAAAAGAGGAAGACTATGTCCAAAAAAACCAGACAGCATTCACAGATAAACTGATGGCGTAGTATAGTAGAAAAGAAGCATAGCAAAAATATATCAGGAACAAAAAAATGAAGGAAGCGTCTGAAGTGTAAAATGGGATGTTGGGAGAATTTTTTCAGGGGTGTGAGTTGACAAAGAGAGCATAAATGAAAGAGAGCACTCAGAAGAGAGAATGGGGTGCAAAACAATAAAGAAAGAAGATTTTAAGAAACTCTAAAATTCACATAAAGGGAGAGGGGAATATGAAAATAGATACACAAACACACACATATTTTTATCAGTACACCCAGTCTATGGACAGAGATGTCTATGTTCTACATTGACAGACATTCAGTATGTTCACATCCTGGGTGTTAACAAAAATAATATCATCATCTTTAAAAGCAGTAGAAGTATTAGTGATGGTGACCAGAAGTTCTAATCTCACTTCAGAGTTTTTTGAGTTAAAGATGACAGTCATGCATTTTAAAATTTTGTTAGTTGTAGTAATTGCTTTGAGAAGTTTGTAATATTTGTTGAGATTTGATATCTCCATGTGAAATCAATGGACATGTTACCAATAGTGTAAAAAAAAATCAAAATTAATAAGTCTTTTATAAATTGTATTGCTGAAGTGAAGTCATCAATTGAAAAAGAAATTGTCTGTTACTTTTCAGTGGTTTGCAGTGATTGCTCTAAGCTGCTATGCTAACTTGTTGACACTGTATAATAAATTATGTCCTACAGTTTTTTATCAGAGTCTAAGAACATGCAACACTCAAGACCAGTTCATCCTACATAACCTTTGCAAATGTCTTCTAGCAAAATTGAAAATGTTTTTATATGAATTCACTTTATTTGGTTTATATGAAGATAGTTGTGAGGGACTGATTAAAATAGAATTCTAAATTTTAAATAGCTTATTTTTTTCCTGCATTCTGGTACTATCCTGTTATAGGACTTTAACTAAGACATTTAAATATGCTTTTTAAGTGGTGTGGTATGTATTCAGAATGTCTACAGGCAAATTTTCAGCAAGAAAAAAAAGAGGCATCTGAAATGAATATATCTTAAAAAAATGCATTAGTGTCCCAGAATTATTTTCATTCCCAAATAGGAATTATGATGCTTGCTTTGTCTTTATAACTGTAGCTCTGGAGTGTTCTATATGCAGAAAACACTATCTAAATTCTCAAAATTATTAATTTTCACAAACCCCTTTTTTAAAAAATAGAGCTTGTTTTTATTTGTTCTAGAACAAGTCCTAGACATTAATTTGATTTATGTTGTATAAATGCTTGTTATAAATTCCAATTTAGAAAATATTGTATCTATACTAAGAGAATTCAGCAAGTTATTACAATGGCTAACTTATTGGCAGCATTGGTTCACATTTAATCAAACAGTACACTTGTCATCTGCAAAAAAAGAAATTTCAGTACAGTATTTAAAAATTTGTCTCAAAAGTTGAAATTATGGATCTTTTAAACCTAATAACATTTTACTAAGTTTGACCTTATAAAAGTAAAATTTAGGGTACATTTTAAGTATCCAGGTTCTAGGGTACGTTTTAAGTATCCAGCTTTTATTTCTTACATATGTTAACAAGCATTACTGAGGTTGCTGTGATAACTTGTCAGTTTTTCCTTAATGGTCATATAAAGCTTTCATTAATGGACAGCATGAATTAGACCTTCCCGTGGGCAACTTGAACTCAAGTACGGATTTTTATTAAGGGTTTTTTAATTGAATGAACAATTTTAATTTTTTAAAGAAGAATAGTTGTTTTTCTTCACGTTCTTTACCCCATTTAGCTTCTCTGATCCTGAGGTGTTACTTAAGGGCATAATTAGTAAACATTTGGGGCTAATGCCCAAATATTAGAGATTCAAAGCCATGATTATATCTTCCTTTTTAACTAAGCTTTAATTTTGCTTCCATGACCATGAAGACTGTAGGAGACATTTTAATATTGAATGTTTTCAGAAATATGATGATTAAAAAGAAACTATATGTTTTTGCAATAAAAATTCAAGGCGTGTTAGTACAAAACTCAAAACTGTTCTCCATGGTACATGAATAAGACCGTGCATGACTTTGTAGTGATGATGGTAGTCAATTTCTTTGGAAAGTGTCTCAAGCTGATGAGTAAACTCTCTGTTTCTGCTTTCAGCAATAATACCTTTTGTCAACATCCTTTCTGATCATTGCTAACCCCAATCTATAGCACAGGATCTGAGAATCAGTGGGAAGAAAAACGTCAGGATAAAGGGTATGTAACAAATCAACCACCTAAACCATCTCCTTCATATTTCCAGATAATTTCAAGAATAGCAGAGTCAAGTCCATTCATCTATGCATTTGCATCTCAAAGCAGAGAACCCACTCAACAAAGATATCATTGAAATTAATAATAGCAATAACAGAAGATATTTCTGATATGCTTTCTAGTCAAAGTACTATGAAAATATCTTCTCAGCACTGCCAATAAATCAACGTGTACTGTTTATTATATAACAGCACAATAAACCAACGTGTGCTGTTTATGGCAATGATGAAACAAAGATGAAGTTGAAACAGCCAAGGTTATATTTCATAGGAGTGATGGAGACAGTGGAAGTTCATACCAATTGATCCCATATTCAGTGCATTAAACTATGAAAGAGTCCAAAACTATTGCCAGATATGGTGAGAAAGGATTGCTTTTCCTGAGTCGAAAGTAAACAAATTAGCTTGGTTCAGCAAGGTCTGTATTGCTGATCTATTAAATTAGGAAAAAAAAATTTTTGGCTACTAAGAAAAAGCTGCTGTTCTATGAAACAAGTGTAATGGCCAGGACACATCTCTGCTCTGATTTAATGTAGATTGCATCTAATTGTGCAGAAGTTTCTGATGAAGTTTCTGTTGAATACCATAGCTTTCACTTCCTGCAATAAAACACAGAATATTGTTCTTATGCACTACTGGGAGAGGGGGGACACTGCTTCTCTTTCTGCTATTCCACTTGGATCAAATCCAGAGGAAGTTTTTACAATGGCAGTCAACCTGTCCCTTTTTATCTACCTACTTACCTATTTTTGCCACATGAATGGACTGAAGTTGTGTAGGTAATACTCTAAGGTCTTTTGAATGTCTTGAATAACAGTCTGGGAGCAAACATTCTTATCAGGCCATTATAGCTCATATGCACCATTTGTTACACTTCTTACAAGGACAGTCCATGGCTTGGCACTGGTGGACCTTAATCCATATCATCTACTTTACCTTCATTGACATGTTGTAGGAGCAAAAAGGAAGTCACTAAATTTAAGTTTCCCAAACATCAACACACCAATTCTTATTCCTTACTGCAAAAAAAAGTGTTAACTTTTTCATCTTGTCTTGTAGCATAAATTTAAGAAATACAGACCCTTACTTCTTCTGACTGATAAAAAATTAGCTCTCCTGAAGAGTATTCAACTGGAGGGCTTTCTTGGAGATCAGTGATATGTAAGGAAATTCAAAACTTCACAAGAGTTAACTGTGAGTTGTGTGTAGAGGCAGAAGGCAACCAGGCATGAAGTGGAGGAGAAAAGAGAAGGGAGAGGAAGAAGGCAAGGAATTGGGATGTTCTACAGATTCAGAGAGTATTTGGAAAATCTTGAGAGCCTCTGTTTGCCACTTAGACACTCAGAAGAACATCCATTTATTCCACTATATTGTCTGCACTTGTCCTCGTGCTAATACAGCTGCCTATTAAGTCAGTGGGCTTCTAAATATTGACATAGAAAAATATATATATAATTCAAAAGTAAATGATAGCATTTGTTTTCAAATTGCTTGGGCATAACATCATAAATATTGCTTATAGCATTATTTTTTTGAAAGTTGTCCCATCAGCTTCTGCCTAGTCTTGCTGTAGCTTATTCAACCTTTCCTTGAAATCTCATTTTAAAATAATGTTTATATTAATGATCTAGTAATAGGTTACCATTTAAAATAAATCTAAATTATTAAAAAGAAAGACAAAGCTTAAACCATTGTTTTGAAAAATGTTTCATTTATTGCATTCCTTGTGGCTATTTAAGTTAGAAATTATATAGATACAGAGTAAATTGCAAGTACAGTAGTCTGTTTTATCATTATGAAAACCGTACCAAAATTTGTAAATTAAACTTTCCCTGGGATTTTTTACTTCTGATGCTAAAGCTGCTTTTACAGATGTTTCCTCAGAGCTCTATAATATACTAAATAAATGAGATATTGGAGTGATATATTGTCACTATGCCGCCACCATTTTGTTTAGGGACTCAGAAACTAAATGCAGACTCTTCAGTCTAAGGAAACTGCTCAGTATGCAGAGGTTTGAGTCACATGATTCCCATTAATTTTAATGGAGTTAAATGGATAAATCTGTGTGCTGAAATTCACAGGAAGTTAATGTCAATAGAATTTACTCTTCCCAACTTCACTCACTGAACCTTTGTGTCTGGCTACCTGCAACTTTGTAAAGATCCTGGAGGAAGGAGAGGATGGAGCAATATAAAGTGATTAAACCGAAAGCATTTAGAGTTTAAGTGGTGTGTGTTCCAAGGTAAGAAATCAGTAATCAATATCAAATGGCAGCAAATCTACTTTTGAAATGATAGTGTCCTAAAAATCTCCTTTGAAAGCATAATCGTCTTTATCATAGTGATGTGCACATTATATATAATTTATGTTTTAATAGAGTAAAAATATATATTCATATTGAAGTCTGACATTTCAGTGAAGCATTTCAAATGGACTATTATTATAACAATAAACAACAAAAAATACTCAGAGGATGTGCTTAGAGTTTTGCTTAAATTTACAAATGTAGTCTCTGGATTTTTGAGAATTTCAAACTGGAATGAATTCAATCTGAATCCATTTGATATGCCTAAAAAAGGGAGGGAAGGAAAAACCAAATACAAATGCTTAGGAACATAATTAGGACATCTGAAAAAGTTAGGCTATGAAAAGAAATACTTAAGTGCTTAGGTTTGGATTCAGTTCCTGCCACCACTACATCTACAGAAATCAGTGGAACTAAACTTGGTTATGAATAAAAGTAGCATGTAGTACAAAATAAGGATCAAAATAATTTTTTAATCTTACTCAGGTCTCAGCCTATTGACTCAAACAATGAACATCTAATATGCTTTGAGAGTTGTTCAGCATTGCCAAATATACCATCCAAGTGCAGTTTTTTGGCAGGATTGTATGCAGCTTGTATTTATTAGATAGGCAGCTATTTGAGTTGATTAGCTACAAACATTTCATGAAAAAGAAATAATTGCTCGTTCACTATAAATACATGTAGTTTTCTTCACCACTTGCTGACTCAGCTTCATTTGTGGTCTGAAGGATGAAGTCATATAGGTTTTTCATATTCTTGTTTTAATTTACAACATTGGAAGGAGTAAGAGCAACAATCTGTTATAGCTTGCCCTTGCTCTGTGCCCTGCTCCTGAGGACAGAGGCTAGGGAATTCCTCTGCTGTCTAGTCACCAGCAGACTCTCTTTTGGACAGCTGGGAAAGGCAGAGACAGCAATGATACCCAATATCCTAAATACACACAGCTGGCAAACAACTTAGTGACTGGTGCCAAATCATGTGAGGAAACCTCCACCCAGATCAGGACTTACCAGACACTGGAGAGTGTGCTGGCTTCTTGATTCTCTCCCCCAAGCAACGCGTACAAACTGAGCTCATCAGAGCCTTTTCCTGATTTTTTTAATTCATCAGAACTGAATGTGAATTTGTGGAGAGCTCGTTGAATGCTGGGCATCTCCAAGAAGCAAAAATTACAACTGACATAACTTTTTACTGATGCAGTTAAAAGACCATGGTCCTGAATTTCATACTAACATTGGGATCATAACTGTTTTACTGGTCTCTTTTTCAGCTTACTAATATTCCCAGGTAGTGTTCTGATCTGGAATATAGTTAGAACATGGTCATGGCCTGGAAGTAATGAGAAGGAAATAGAAAATGACTTGGCCTTCAGCACGTAGCTAATGAGTTCATCCTTCCAAAAATGTTTCTCTTTACAGGGGGAAATTTGGTTTTATTATTGCCCCTTTTGCTTCTTCAGGATGCATACTTGGGAAGGCTCCTATTTCAACTCTGGCTGTCCTCCATGCTACTTAAAAGCAATAATTACAGACCTTTTTCTCCTCTGAATACCCTGAGTGTGAGTTGCGTGAAACACACATTGTTTTCTTGAGATCCTATCTGATTTTTGGCACAACAGCTTAGAGTAACACTATTTCATATGAAAGGCTATTGAAACAAGTGACAGAGACCTGGGGAGACAAGAACTATGAACCTGGAGAAAATACCAGTTACATAGATTTAGAGGGATGGGCACTGTCACAGTACCAACCACAGTGAAAGAATTAATGCAATTCACTTTGAAGAAAGAACATACTCAGAAATGCAATTACACATGTAATAGATTGCATCAGACATATAGGAGGAAACCAAACTTATCAAAATCTAGAGCCATTTAATGCCATGTGAAAAATGTAGCTTGGTATAAAGTTTGTCCTTGTTGTGTGCCAAAACCCCACAGCTACTTAGAAATCTATCTTTATTTCTGTATTTTCAGAGAATTCCTTTCAGATAAATATTTAATAGAACAAACTTTGCTATAATTAACAGATTAAAATGTGCACAATTTGTTGAAGCGGATTTCACAGAATAAGATCAAATAATAGCAAATGTCAATGCATATTATCCATGCACATGCTTAATTCAGGATCTGTTGAAGGAATGGAATATGTAGGGAGCAAAACAAAGTACCCTTCATATTTAACAATACGTTTGCTCTCAGAAGAATGTTTGGAAGATAATAGAAGCAACCCTTAACAAATGTAAGGTTTTGCAAGTAGCAGGAGCCCAGAAAATGTGTCTATATACATCTCATAGTAAAGTTTTGGAAGATGGTGCATAACTTGTAGGAAACATACAGAAGCAACCTAAGTAGAAAAAGAATTCAAAGATACAAACAGCTCAGTGCCAGCAAAAAAAAAAAAAAAAATACAAAAAATAAAAAGAGGAGGAGTTTTCAAGAGAGAATGTGTTTTAATCTTTGTTGATGCACCACAGATAATCTGACCTGAGCAAACATAGCTGGATTTTTAAGAGACCATTTTTTATAAGTTACCCCAAACAGCTCTTCTAAAGTGAGGACATCTTAGCAGAAAGTTTATCTACTTCTTTAACTTTCACTGCTTAGTGGAAACTGCTGCATCCCTCCTCTCCAGTGACACACAGCAGCAACTGGTGAATGTTTATGCACAGGCAGCCAAATACCATAACTGGGATTGTTAAAATGGAAAAACCTAGCTTATATGGCAGTTGATATGGAATCCAGCTACTGCACAAGCAAGTCATTAGCACTGTGTTTTAACAAAATGAGATTGTAATTAGGTGCCTTTGATTCTAAAGCAGAATGAGTTGCACATTTCTGGCTGCGTTTCCTAAAGCATGACATCAGAGTAATCATCCATAGACTGTCATTCTTTGCTCACCCCACATTTTTGCTCCATTAGTAACTCACGACTAGTCCCTGAACAAGATGAGATTCTCAGTCATCAGTAAGCAATAAATATCTCTGCCAGGGTTGATAAGATTTCTCAGACACATAGAGTACTTTTTGTTTTGTTCCTGTTTTTCAATTTCACAAGCTGTCTCTGTGTTGAAGTCAGGTCTGGATCACTGTTGAATTGTGGCTGCTTTGCCTCAGTAGGAATTAACAGTGTTCCTTTGTACAAGCTGCCTTGAATGGAATAGGACCATCAAAATAGCTTGCTTCCTCTCCACAATGTGGGCAGACTGTCCAGAGTATTCCATCAACCCCAATTCCCACCTGTTGCAGTGACCATGTGGGTCACTAATTGCAAACAAATAGGCGAACCCTCTTTCCTACACTTCCTGTGGCCACTGCAGCCCTGCTGAAGGACTGAGAAATCCTGCAGTCCTGCACTTTACTCTAGTTACCTGTACTCTTTCTCCTGGGATCTGTGCATAGTCTTGTTGGCCCATTGACTTCACCAAGAACTCTGTGCTTAGAGTAATTACAGAATTGGGTCCAGAGTCTGGAACTAGACATCTCAAAATGGAGATTAATGACTACATTCACCAGTTATTCCCCAAAATATGTGGTGTTAGAAGAGGACGTCACAAATGATGTGTGAAATGAGACACCTTTGCAGATTGGCAGTGCACAAAGAGGATAAAGTGAATGACATGTAATTATTGCTGTGCTATTAGCTGTGATATTCAACTTACACAAAGACAGAAAAGTCCAATAAATCCAAAAGCTTTAGATTTGCTTAGAAAAGAATAAAATGCTTGGAAATTCCTTTCTAATAAATTTCACCAGAACTTTCTTCTGGAAGGAAGAGTCCAAAGGAAGAAAGGGAGACATTTGAAATTAGTTGACTCATTTTTAAGTTCACTCACTCCTTTTTCTTTACTTGAAAAAATGCAAACACCTTTCAGGCACGTTAACCTTAAATATTGGGGGGTGAGTAGGAGGGAAGCTGTGACAATACTAAAGTTTTGGAAGGGTTCTGGATGTACCTCTGTCTGTGAACATAATAGATGCAGTGCTGTCACTTTTACAGACAGAAATGAAAACTAGGTATGTCTGCCAAAAAGTGGATTAAGAATCAGTTAAGAGTATTTAATGTTATTAATTTGGGGTTTGTGGCAAATTATAAAGCATATGTTATCCAATCTGAGAGATAAACTGTTAGCAAAACATCTTAAATACAGCTAAAGAAAATGCATGCAGCAGTGTCTTGCATCAGTTTTGTAAGCTTCTCAGAGGCAGTTTCAATAAATTCAGAAAGCCCTTGCACATTTTTAGATAGATATGTCAGGCAAGTCAGAATCCCTCCAGTTCTGAAAGATGAACAGTATCATTTATATATGAAATGTTTTGAAATGAAGTTACATGTGCAGAGAAAATTGAAGAATATTAATCCTGTTTTCTCTGCTATGTGGTCAACAGATTTTTTTTCACCTGTCCATGGAATGCTTTTCTTTTCTTTGCTTAATCAATAAATGCATAATAAAAGTTTGTGAATGCTGCATGATAGTTTTATTAAGAAAATAAAAGATCTGCTACATAGCATCTATATACACAATTTCAATCAAGAACTGGCCAGCAGATCATCAAAAGATTAAAAAGAAAATTAATATTGAATTGTTACTAATTGTATCCAGCAGGCATCTGTACTAGGCCCAGTGCTATTCAGTATTCCCAGCAGTGATCCAGAGGTGCAAATACAAATTACCATGCTAAGGATCTGAGGATGACAGAAAGATTATGTACTTGGTGAGTACATAATCATGAGACCAAGGAAGAGGAGATCTCTTTATAAGCTAGACCCATAGCAAGAAATGAGCATTTTAGGAGAGATGAATTCACAGTTAAACATTATGCAAATGAATTTCACCCCCCCAAAAATGGGGTACAGTGGCTTGGAATGCCTCAGCTCTACAAGGATTTATAGGCCATGGACCAGCAACTCAACATGAGCTCCCACCATGAAGCTGCATGAACAGAGAATGTAATCCTTGAATCCTGATGCAATTGTTGGAATAATTCCCACAGATCTGTTGTCCATATTTTAATGAGAATGGTGGAGAAAAAAATGGAGACTTCACAAAATTGCATTTAAAATTAATTTGAGTGCAGAAGAAAATTATTTGCTGTGAAAGAATAAACTCAATGTCTTTGATTATCAAAAAGTAGGGCTGAGTGTGACTTGGTTAAAGTTTATAGATCATCGGAGAAAATCCTCACATGCAGATTCTTTATCCTGAAGGATAATGTAACAACCACCCACCACTCCCACCATCATCCCAAATAAATAAATAAATAAGCTGAACACTGAAAAATCAGAAACAAAATCATTTTCTACTAATGAAAATGAACATGATATATATTGCCCAAAAATGATGAATCACGCCTATTGGCATATCTTCAAATCATGGTACAAGTTAATATTTCATCATAAATTACCCGTTCCTTAGTCAAATAATAATTTTATTGGACTTGATACCAAATAAATGAAATGGATAAAACTTAAATGTCTTAAACATGCCCATAAAGTAGCTGAGGTTGGATTTCAGAAATCCAAAACAGAATAAAAGAAGTAAGAAATAAAATAGAGATAAACTAGAATGATCTATTCAAAATTACATTGTCTGAAGATCTGTAGCCTGACTTGAGACTTTTTTTATAACTCTAAGTGAGGATCTCTGGCTCTAAACCATATGCTCTACTGTGGTATGTATTGCATAACTACGGAAAATGTCTTAATGTAGGTATTTTTCATTCACATAAAATTGTCTGTAAGAATTTATATCCCAGCTGGTATGATGTTACACAGAAACAATATCATGTGTTGTTCTGCAAGTTGTGCATATGTTTAGTTTCTGAGGCCAAAAATCAGGATGTGGTTTGAAGAAAAGTGGGAGGAGTCAACTAGTAAAAGTGTTATACCATATGACAACCTCAAAAAAAAAAAAAAAAAAAGAAAAAGAGAGCATATCAGTTGGGAAAATATATAGCAGAAGCAGAGACTGCCTTTACTGCAATAATCAGTGATCTGCTGTGCACATGTGCACTTTCTTGTACCATTGAAATTTTAAAAGTATAGCATTGCAACCTGTTGTTTGCATGGTCTGAACATCTGTGACGATATGCAAAATCACTTTTTTGTGATGCAATCTGATGTGTTTTGCCAGCATTCATAATTCTGGATTTCAATATATTAGAAGAATACCAAATTAATAATACTTTTTGTTTATTAAATTAGATGTTAATTAATTACAAAATAATTATTTTCAATTATTAATATAAAATGTCTTTCATGTTTGAGACAGGAGACAGGGTAGTCATGTCACACTGTAGAGAAGTACACTTGTTGGCTTGTTTTTGATCTAGTGAGGCTTCTGAGTAATTTTCTGCTAGAGAGTAATGGGCTGCAAGTCAACTTAGTGGGTTTTAGGGATATCAGAATGATAGGACTGATGATTTGAAAAGTGTCCAACCTGTAAATTAATTAACATACCTTGTTCTCAGGTTAGTCACACATCTCTTTAAGTCTGAAAATGCTTTACTGACAGACCAAATGTCGCCAATTTGAAATATTTTTTGCTCCCTAAATTAACATCCTAGGTCTCCTTGTGTATTTATCTTGGGTTAGAGATTCACAGTGGAGTGAAGTAAATAGCTTCTATCTCAGTAGTACACAGAATACATGAATTTAAGAAAAAATGTAAACATCTTCAAAAGCAGTTTTTATACGTCTATTCTTAATATATAAACCAGTAAAATAGTAGGAAAAATAGGCTTCTTGAGGCAATCACAGCATTTGTAGCTCCCTGACTCTTTTCTCTATTACTTTTTTACAGTGTATTGAAATTTTCAGGTTCCATATGGACACATTTAGTCACCTAAATGTCTCTGTGATGTTCTATCAAGTTTTCATTAATTTTTTTTAATTCTATGTTTTCATTAATTATTTTTTAAATTCTATGATTAATGAAAGTAAATAATCACCAGGTGGAATGAAATTCTGCTCCTTGAACTTACACAAGTACTGCAGTTAAAGTAACTAGAAATACCAACCCACACAAATTAGTCATTTTCACAATTAAAACATAAGCCTGAAAGATGCTTCTATTTATTTAAATCACTCTGGATTTAATTAAAGACAGATAACAATTGTTGCCAAAGGTTAATGTCTATTTTAGTCTTTCATATACCAACAATTATAACATATCCATTTTTATCATATAGTAATTATGGTTCCTTCTTTTATAGTAGAGCAGATACATTTGGTGGCATCTTGTGAGTGTGTCAGTGATATATGACAAGCATTTCATACACCTGTGCTGCAGCTGTGAGCTGGCATCTACCACGGGCAAAACTGCAGGTAACAGGCACTTGTCATTTCACTGATAATCTGAAGAGAAAATATTGCATTCCTACTTTTGATATTATAATAAAACATCCTAATTCCATATCTGATTTGTAAATTGCCTTTCCTACCCTAAATGCTGAAAGTTTCAAACAGGAATCAAATTATGGGGCCTTTTATGACTCTAGCCTTATGAACTTGGGCCCTTGTTCCAGGCCAGAACACATTTGAAGACTGTTTGAAAGGGCACAAAGCTTCTCTCAGGGTCAAGGTGTAGGATATGCCAGAGGAGAAATCTTCACAGTCCCATTGCATATCTCTGTGGTGACAACCAGCCCCACTTGAGCAGAGCTAAAGGCTGGCAACATGGAGCATGGGTCAGGAAACATCACCCTAAGCACTCTCCTCGCCCATTGTCAGAATACATGTGATTAGTACCACCAGAATAAACTGTGGAAAGGCTGTTTGCTTGCTGTATTTTGCATTTACATAGATTTTCTACAGGTTCTGCTAATTTTCTGCTAATCTCCTTTCCTGTATAATAAAATATGTACAACCATATAGCAACAGCTCTGTTTCTCTACAGGAGATTCAGAAGTATTTTTTTTTTATCTGCTTCTGTCAAGAAATAGTAATGAAATCAACCTGCTTATCTAATAGGGAAGCCAGTATTTAAGATGTTAGCCAGACAAAAAGTGGCTGAAAGTTCAGTAGATGAAATACAAGATATGAGCCATATTAATTCCAAGTTTTTGTGAGGATGACAGGATTCTGATGATGATGGGATCTCCTAAAGACAGCTTTTTTATTTACAGCAACACTCCTGTCTATCAGTCTCCAGAGACCTGCATTTCCGGAGATGATACCAAAAATCAGTCCATTAAACGAAAAAACAAAACAAAACAAATCAAACAAAAAAACCCCCAAAAAACATTAAAAAAAAAAAAATCAAAGCCAAAACCAGCCCATTGAAACTTTGCCTACACTGCCTTAAGAGAGCCATCACTTTCAGGATGTGTAGTCCAAACTTTTATTTTAAAATCATGAGTTCCAACAGGAAATTTTAAATACACTGTGAAACATTTTTTATTTTTCATTGTGAAATTTCTAGAGACCACAAAACACCAGACAGAAGTGGGCATTATCATCTATTTGCAGATAAGGCAACTACGATTAAATGCCCAACACAATTCTGAAGTAACAGCAAAGAACACGCTCTGGATGATTCTTTCAAGCTACCCTAAGAACTGTCAAATAAATCTTTTTTTTCCCTGCTTGAAGATTTTCTTCCCTATGAAATGCCTTTTCTTGTTTCCAATTATTTTTTTAAGAAGATCAGACAATTTTTGGAGGGTTTTTTAAATATTATTTTTATTATTTCAGAGATCCTCTTGCAGTTTGGAAAAACAATAACTTTCCAGGCTGAATTTATTCCTTTCTGTTGAATAACCTTCATGTCTTAGTGCTTCCTTTGTGAATGGAAAAAAAAATCATTACTTGTGCTTCCCCTTAACATCTACATTCCCACGCTTGGTACAGAAACTCTTACTGATGTGTCTGGAAATTGTACTAATTGTCACTAAATTCAAGGGTTTGATTCAGGAAAATAAGTCTAAAACAGGAAAGGAAAAGCCAGTTCAACATTAAAACACATAGTTTAAACATTTACCTAAATTTGTAACCAAAAGGATATATAAACAATGAGCTGGAAAGGCGATAAAACAGTAAAAGTCATTGCATGAATCAATAATTTTCCATAAAAAATAGAGTCTGAAGTCCTAATTAATAAAAGATAATTTCCTTCATTTTAAAACAAACTTAAGAAGGGTCAAAGATTTGTCTTGCAGGCTCTAAAAGTCACTTTAAGTAGTCATTCATTTCAAGCAATGACAGAAACATCCCATCTTCTATGTTCCTCTGGTAGGACAAAAATCATATAATACAATGAAATAGCATTTAAATAAATTTAAGACAATAACATTTTTCTGCCCCAGACTATGTCCCATTTCTTTTAGAGCTTTCAGAAACCTTCATGGTTTTTAGCAGTGGGCAACAAAGAGTGACCTCTGAACAGCCGGTTCTGGGATTTAGACATGTAAATAATTTTTTCTCTTCAAACTTGAAAATGAGGGCTACAGTTTGCTCTGGCACCACTCATGGGGCTTTGTCTGATGACACAGATGTAGAAGCTTTGAGTAAAATGGAAATGTTAGTTGCCAGAAGCATAACCGTGAGCAAATCCTGGTTAGCGAGGTGTCTCATCCCGTTGCAGGTCACCATCTCCTTTCTGTGCCTTGCCTGGTGGCAGGGGCTGTTTCAGGGCTGCTGTTAAGTGCTGTGCAGGATCTCGAGCTGGCAGTAGGACTTGCGAGGTTTGTTCACATGATTACAGGCAGGAGAGGTTTTAAAGCACACAGCCTGTTAAATGCCAGTAAATATGTTACTGCGTATTTTAGAAGGAGCTCTTTACCACATGGTTCACAATTAGTGTGTCCATTTCAGCGCTAAAAAGATACCTGGGAAAAGAAAATGTGTGTGTAAGTACAAAAAAGTACCAGAATAGAGCACTTAGACTGAATAATTAATACCATTTTATGTTATGCAACCATATATTTTAATCATCAAAGATGACGGAGGCTACAAATTCATGTTTATTGACAAGGATACATTTCTTAAGTCACCATTTAAAATGGATTTTTATGGCTGGTCTTAATAACCAAGAGGCAAAACTGTCTTGCACTACATAAACATACACAAGATATGGATTAAATGGCCAAAACAATTCCCTAATTCACTAGGCAAAAAGGCAATAGAATATTTATTGAGGCAAAACAAAGAATTGTCCTATTCTTTGTATCTATCATTTTAAATATGAGCAAAATCGCCCGTTAGTCTAAAAACCCAAAGTTAACAAATTTGCCAGGCTTGCAACACACTACAAGTTTTCATTGTAAGTTTACATAACTAATCATCATCAAAGGTCTGCTTCATAATGCTGATTTCAGCAAAATTACTACCAGGAAACATGTTTTATACCAAAATATAATATTTTCTCACCTCATTTTTACCAGTGAGGACACTTCCTTCTGCCTCATATGGTTCTACTTCCTCTCACATTTCTTCATGTTCTTACATATTTATCAGAACACTAAAAATTATTTTAATCCAACTAATCCAGTTTCCTTGTAAGAACTTTTCCGGTAGCGTGCTTAATTGTTTAAACAGAAATATAGTCCAAGACATTTTGCTCTCCTAAAGCATATAACAGTTACACACAAAAAACAGCTTCATATAGCTTCTTATTCTACCACAGTTGCACCATGAAGTTTACATGACATTTAAAAAAGAAAAAGTTGTATCATGATTCTTCAGTATCTTGTATTTCTGCATTGGCATGAGTTAGTACTTTGTGCAAGTATAACCTGACTATGCTTTCTGACCATAACAGTGCCAACTACCAAAGGAAGCAATTTCAGTCTGCTCGAGCTAAATCTCACACCCCAGATGGAGGTTACTGCTCCTTCAGAGCTGCCAGTGAAGCTGCTTGTGGAGCCACTTCCTTACTCAACTCAGCCACAGTGTACCCAACCAGTTTAATTAGGTAACTCAGCAAAGAGGATAGGGATTGCTCTGGGAATGTAAATTCTGGTACCGAAATAAGTGATCAGAAGCTTAGGGCAAGATGAAAAATGTACTTATAGCTACCAAAGATACAGTTAGAAGAAAACATATTATCACAAATCAAGTTAAACCTAGTTATATTTTACTATCATAGGACTGTTCCACCAATAGATTATTTTATATTTGAAAAGTGACTAACATCACTAAGGTAATTCCCAGCTACTGGTAGGAACTGTACAGGGTGACTTAATACAGTGTAAAGTGACTTAAGATTCAAATATGCCTCAGGATGATTTCCACAGTGACTATTTGAAAAGAATACCCCAAAGAAATCCACTAAAAAGTCCATTCTTTAAACATTCCCTGAAGAATTTCTGTCAGCAAAACATGGAAAATGTTAAGCAATAATAATTAAACTTCTGTAAAACAAAAAAGAGACTCCTATTCTATGGTTTTCTTACCTGAGCTGGATAGACAGCAATTCATAATTGAAAGATTTATTCAGATTTGAATATGTAAAACTCTTAAGAACAGTGTTAAAATACCCTACCAGCCTCAACTGTCTCCTTCTTTTGTTTGCATCACTCACTGGAAAAATACTCCATGTTGTTCAGTTTATTTCCTAATGTACTGACCAGGAAGAAATAAGTTTACAGTGACTGTACTTATTTTTTCTTTTTTTTCTTTCTTTTTTTCTTTCTTTTTTCTTTCTTTTTTATTTTTTTTCTCTGTGTGTGGTTGGTTGATTGGTTGGTTGGTTTGGTTTTTTGGGGGGAGTTTTTGTGATTGGTTGGGGTTTTTTGTTTGGGTTTTTCATTTTGTTTTCCCTTAAGCTGTGCTGCATATGGATGCCTATTTGGACCAGGCACACTTTTATTTAATACTCTCTATACCTTATTCACATCTGTCAACAAAAAATGCACATCGCAGTCACACACCAAGGCACAAGTCACAAAACTCACAGAAAAAGTAAAAGAAATGATACTTATATGTCATTTTGATAGTCAAGGGAGAAGAAGTGTCCCAGTCCCTCTTTCTAAAAATAATGCTTCATACAGGTGTCATCTCTGTATTTCACTGGAGTTATCAAAAGAAAAAAAGTTGTCATTTATGGAAGTTGCTTCCTGCTATTGAAATAAAATGATGTGCTTTAAATCACAGTTCAGTTCTTCCATACCTTTCTTCCAAGAAAATCACTCTTACATGTAGGGAAATGGGAAAAAACAGTTTTATTAACCCACTGTCAACCTATCTCTTCCACACAAATAACACACATAAACTCTCTTCTGGTCATCTCTTCCTATCAGAAATAGATTTAAAGTTTTTGCTATGTCTTAAAAAACCCACCCAACCAAACAAAAGGAGCAAAAAAAGAACAAAACCAGTTACTCCTGCCACCCATAGCAATGATGAGCTGATAAATAACCTCACCATATTGTCTTGTCAGGCATACCTAATAGAGATGAAGAAAGCTCTAATTAGGGCATTAATTCCACACTGCAGTGCAGTAGCAATGCAACCTCCCTTTCACTGACAGGTGCAATATGTGGGTGCAAATTTCTTGGCATCAGCAATCTACTCTTTTGCATTTACATTGCTAAGCAACATCATTGCATTGATTGACTTATGTACAGTACTACACTTTTCACCTCTTAGGTAGGGAAAGAAAAGATTGATTCCAATTTCAGTGCCACAGTTTTAAACAGATGCAGCTCCAATGAATTAGGTGCACTTACTCCTAATTTAGTCATGGAAGAAAAATAATTTTCTTGATTACCCCACTATTTAGAAAGCTCTAACTCTTTTGGATAGAATAAAGTTACACTGGTCTAAAACTCGCATGACAGTCAGGGGCATAGTTACATGTATTTTTCCACAAGAAGATGGCAGCTGTCCTCAAAGTGTAATGTGAGTTAACTAGGAAAAGGTGATTGACTGATGCTGAGGTTAATTGCATGTTGGCATGCTAGAAAGCCTATGCTAACAAGTGCTGCTTATAACTAACAAGTGCCAATTATTTCCTTATATTCCAGTACACATATTATGCTAGGCACTATCCAAACATCCAGAAAGATCCAGACATCCCTGCCCAGATCTGATAAGTTAATGATTTAAGAAAACTGTGCAAGCTACTGATGAAAACAGGTGAGTGCTTGTTGCTTACCACAAGTGTACAGCTCTTCATATAATGCTATGACACAGAAAGATTTTGTTAAAGTTATCAATGCACTGAACATACATTCACAATGAAAGTATAAATAGTTGTCTGATTGTAAACTTTGTTTTCTCTGTTGCTGATCAAAAGCTTACACTAACAGACAGTGCTTATTATGTCATTATTAGAAGCCTGTGAAATCTTTAAAATGTTTTAACCCTGTTTCCACATCTTTGTGGGAAAAAAATTTTTATGTATATATATAAACTGCACATACAAGCCTGACAAAACCTCCCATTTAATAGGAGGATTATTATGTAAAATATTGTCTAATATTTGTATAATGCATTCACCTGGCTTGAAAATATGCTGACAGAACTAGAATGCACAACATCATCCATTGTTAAACTGATATTAAATTCATCATTTTGTTGCTGAAGCATCGGTAAATACCAATTTTAATTGCATTAATAAAATATGAATTATGGAAGTAGGATTGTAGTGACTGATACAGATTTTCACTATGATAATAATGATTTAAAATAAGATTAAAAAGTAACACCTCCTCAAGAAAGAGTAAGTTAAGGTACCAAAAATTATAGTGCAAAGCCAACCTGCCCGCCACCTCCTCCTGGACAAGCCATCTACCTTGTAGAAGTCAGAATAAAACAAGGAAAGTTGATCTGAGTAGAAAACTTACCAATCTTTCAGGCTTTCTTTGCAAGAAATCTTACAGTGCTTGGTAAAACTGCATGCTTTGTATGTTATTCCTTGTCTACTTTCAAACAAAACATATGTAATGGCATCACAATGTAGTAGCACACTTGAAAGCCTTTGGAAATGCATTAATTGTGAACATTGGGAATTTTAACACCTTTTTTTATATGTTAAGATGCAGAAATTGTCAAATATGTTGGTAAGCTGTTGAAAAAGGTAAAAACTGCCTAAGCTGTGGTTTGATCTCTCCCAGTCCTGCAGTGCAGAGAACATTTCAGCACGATGCTATCCGAAGAATTCAAAATAATGCAACAAAACTCTAACCACATGGCTTGTTAGGTAGGCATGGGCGCTCAGCACAGGGTTGGGTGAGGTGACCATAAAAATGAAAATATTTAAGAAAATCTAAGAACGTTAAAACTGTATTTACAAATATTGCATCGATATTCCTAGACTGTTACAGAGTAGATATGTACATTTCTGTACCCATCAAACACTTAATAAAAGATAACTCCTCTAGGCAATTTGCAAACTATAGTTTCATCTAGATATATGTCAGTGTAAATCAGGAACCTTCAGTTCTCAGTTTTTCTAAACAAGTATGCCATAATCTTTCCTAGCCCTGTTTCCGTCAGACCCTCATAAATCTACCACATTGCTCTGTCTCCTCAGAATGCAGTCAAATTCACAAATATTTTAAAGGTATAATGAAATACACATATAGCAAGTCCATCATCCTACAAGGAGTTAGTAATTTCCTTCACCTGCAGTATATATTTCATTTTAACACATCTTTAATAGACACCAACTAATCATGTTTAAAGGCTACCTCTTTATTATTGCCCTTTATCCATAAACTGCTCTTTTCGCTGACCTTAATATATAAGGTGAAGATAGGCAATCATTTGATATAAATGCTTACATATATGATTTTGATTTCAGTGTATGTAAGGTAGAACTAGTTGGGCTGGACACAGCTAAATTTTCTTAATTTACAAGTGCCATTATAGAATATATATTTTTTGTTCTAAGTCACCTAATACCCTCAGAAATACCGATAACCCTAAAATTCAATGCCTTCCCTTTTTTTCTGTATCCTGTATTTTGTAAAAGAATAAAAACATAATGACATTTGTAATTTCAGATCTTTTTAGAACAAAGTACTATGTGAAATTTATAATATAAAAATTTTCTTTTCCTGGAATTACAGTTTTGTATTTATTGAATGCGTTCACAGGCTCCCTTAGGATGTGAAATGTATGGAAATATATGTGCATTACTAAGGAAAGAACTAAATTTATTCTTTCCCCACATCATGCTCTTCTTTGCAGTAGAGGTTTTTAATTCAACACAGAGCTAGAATGAGATGGAGCCAATTTCCTGGTCTATATGTGTGACAAATGCTAAAAGTGGCACAAGATTAACAAATTAGTTGATGTATATATCTTTAAAGATTTTTGACTATGTCCCAAATCAAAATGCATGCTTATTTGAAATGAAGATTTCTTTAGAGTTAAGTATTAAACAGTAACATTATGAATTCTTGTAATTTTAGGATGGAATGATGCCATGTCTGACAACTAAAGAATACCAGCCTGAAAAAAAAAGCCAAAGAAGGTTTTAATGGCACATCACTCTAATAATAACAACTTTTATTGCAATAAATTGTATATTTAGTGATAAAATCTGATATTTTAACAAGAACTTTGCTTTGAAAAATTAATTATTTCTGTACACAAGTATTTCTCTTAAGCATGAATATTGACATTTTATTAACTATCAAAATATTAAATTCTCTCATGTTAAGCAATGTGTCAGATAGAAGCTTTCTTTTAAAATGAGTAGAGAGATCTACAGTATAGACAAGTGTGTTGTTATAGAAAGGTTTCTTTATGATGGTTTGAAATAAAAAGTATGGAACTTGACCTTTTTAGCTGACATAGTAATCACCTACTTGATGTAATCCAGATATCTAACACCAAACAATAAAAACGTCTGTGACAACAAAACCATGTAAAGATTGTGGAATTATTTGATTTTTTTTTAAGAAAAGATAGCAATATTTAATAATCTGGTAAGTCTGGATTGGTTCTTCTTACACAAAAACTTTTGTGTTTTGCAAATACTAATTTAAAAGGGCTATAACTTAGAAGTGAAAGTTTTTTAAGCTTGCATACATATGTTTTGGAGTAACCTCATTCATTCTGCTTTTAGGACCTTGTCATAGTCCACCTGTTTTGCTTTTGCTTAAATTACATCAAAATAATAGCTGTCTTTAGAGGGAAAAAAATATCATACATTTCTACTGACTGTATCCAAACATGATAATACATTTAAAATTGAAGAGAAGCCACATTCAGGTTGCATGTCTCAGTCACCCAATCTCCCTTTCACGTATCTGTTCATGTTGACAGACTATGTCATAATACATCAACAGAGAGATCAGCATAGAAGAACAAAAATTCATCGCCTGACAGCAAGAGGAAAACTGATTTCTACTATTAAATTAGCAAAAATATACCAATAGTTCACTACCAATAAAGACACCATGGCTAAAAACATTCACCATATTATAATAAATTTGAATGAGCATTGGGAATTTTTTGTTTCAATAATCCTTAAACAGAAAAGAAAAAAAAAAAGGAGGGGGAAGAGGGTGGACTCAAGGATGTCAACATCTTTACAAGCAAAGAATTGATTTCTGGTAAACTCTGCCATTACATTTTGGGTTTTTTACTTTTTAAGTATTAGTTCTAAATATTAATTTAATGAGAGAGCACTGAGCACTGCTTTTGAAGGATTCTTTTCTGACACAGGATCTTCCTTATGAGGTCAAGGAAACGTGTAGAAAATGCTCTGTGTCAACAGAGTGCATCAGCTTCTTTATATCTGAGAATTTTGACTCATGTAAAAGGTATTCTGGCTCTCTTATTGCTAGATATAATTTTAATATACTATATTGAGCAGTGGCGTATCACTAGGAATTTAACAATACCTGGAATAAATGTCTTTTTGCAGCCTGGGGCAACATCTGCCACTTATGCATTAATTTTGCCCCTGTTTGAACACTCTACAACATATGCACTTCTCTTTTGTCTGTTATCCTAGAGTTGTGTTATTCCCAAATATTGACATCATCTACTTTTATCAGCACTAACTGCTCTGAAGCTTCCTAGTCTCATGCTCAGCTCTATTTCTTTCTATTGATTATCTTCCTCACTCCAGCAGGTAGCTAGCCAGCGAGGCTGTCCTGAGAAATAGCTTCCAATGACTTTATACGCACAATTTACACGGAATTGTTTAAAGAAGATATTAGCCTCAATACAAATCAGTGAACCTCATTTAGTCAATACTGCACAATTCAGCTGTTGGCACCCTGTCACATGTTAGTCTTTAAAGTCAACTACCATACCCAATCTGCACATTAGCCATCGTATTTAGTTTCATATTAAAATGAGGCTAGTTTTTCACTTTTCTTTTTGAAATCTATTCAATATATTTTCTACATCACCTCATTGAACCATATGATAGTAATATAATTTTAAGTATAAAAACCTGAGATTAAATGCTTGATTTTTGACAGTGTTCTTAAATATAATAAATTCAAAGGGAAATATTGTTAAGTTAAAATGGAGTGTTTTTCATTAAGTCCAATCAAATGGTAGACAACAAAGGATCTTTTATTTGAGAATATGAAGTGAAAATGAAAACCAGAAAACCTTTACTAAGAAAAGGTCTAGCTAAATTATGTTGGAAGGAGGTCTCCAGATTGAACCTGGGTGTTTCTTTTGCTAAGAATGAATTAAACTAAGATGCACTATTGGAGAACAGCTTACAAAAAAGGAAAACCTAGTGCTTTACAAAAATGAAAACATGGCCTAAATACAGCTACAAAGAAAGATCAAATATTACAAAAAAGGAAAAAAAATCGCTACTGTAGCACCTAAACTATTCGAAGAAATTTAGGGGGGGGGGGGTTTGCCCCTTTTGCATTCCATACCAGGGTTCCAAAATCCTAGTAGGACATTTATAAAGAAATAATCTTTTCCTTTTAGCCTACCAGACTACGATCTAAACTATGATTTAGACTACAGATAAAAGATAGAAGAAAAATAAAGTATATGTGCTTATCCCTAAATCTGTTGAGAAATAAGATAGCTCTTCTCTTGTTTTCAATCTGTATTAGACACACTTATTTCACTGTATTTATGTTTCTATTAAAGTTTCCAGGTGCATCTTTCAGCAGCAGGATAAAAATAGGTACTGTTTCTAATTGTTGGAAGAAAAATACTTGGTTTTGGTGTATTTGGCAAAGAAATATTTACATCTTTCATATAAAGGGCAGCTCTCATAAACCATAAATTCAAAGACAACCTGCAAGGATTTGTAGCTATTATATTTTGCAGAAGGTAGAAAATAAAAAGAGGTCTGGGAGTAGAAAGACAAAAAAAAAAAAAAAAGACAACAAAACAGAAATCCCCACTTCATAATATGTGGGCAATATTTTAGAAAATGCAGAGGAAAAATGCAGAATCCTTTTTAAGTCCTGATGAGCAGTCATCTGAACTCACTGATACACAGAGGTACCGATACCGATACCTTTTGAGAGAAAGTAAAAATTATTTGCCTAGTGAGCAACTGGGAATATTGCTATCAGACAATAAGCTTTATTCTAAATACTGGTAATTTGAATATAAGAATGGAAACATTCTGCATGACCTCTGCTCCCTGCTCCTTTCCCTTTAAAGCTCAGTGAGTGGTAGCTGAGGTTGTGGACCTCAGGTAGGAGACAGATGCTGACAGATGACCAGTCTGGCCTTCCTGATACATCTTTGTGTGCACACACACTCTCTCTCACATACACACATTTATCGCAACCTGATGCTCGTAGAAAAGCTTTTTCCTCCCTCTAACTTTCTGCAAGGAACATTTCAGAAATGAAAGGGAAGAAAATATTAAAAAGCAGTGAGGACAGAAATAGCTGCATATTCAGGCAGCAAAAAGGCAGGTGTGGTATGGGAATTCCTAGTGTTCTTGTCTGCAGTGCTCTACTTTGCTGTTAGAGGATTTGAGGGCTACTTTTCATGGTCTATATATGTTTTTGATAAGTGCACTTGGAAAGAGGAACCTTCCAGATACTGTTTGGTCTATTTACTTGGGTAGATCTGGTTATTCAAACTAAACCTTATGCTGTACCTCAGATGCTGTCTTCTATGCATGTGCCTACCCCTTAAATACTTTTTCCCACCAATTACATTAGTAACTACTGAAGTAGATGCAAGTTCTTTTACATATTTATTATAGAAATTACAGATTGGTAAATCTTGCAAAATATTTATATGCATTCATTACTTAAACATGTTATAATACTTCTACTGTAACATTTCCTCAATGGTATGTTAGTACTTACTTCAGTCGTGTCTTATAAGGATTGATAGATAGAATTGTAGTTGGAAAAATAGTTAATCCAAAGTTAATTTCTAAAAATCCTAGCTTTTTAAAGTTAAGTCTGTGTTATATACTAATATGTAATAAATATTCTGGATAAGCAAGTGTAGTAACATAGGACATAAGCACACAATGAACAATACATTCTGGGGAAGATGCAGCAAATAGAGTAAAACAACATATGCTTTCTGAAAGTTTACAAAGTCAGGTTGATGTAGCTGTTTTCTTAAGGTAATAAAAATATTTTAATGATTATTAGCTATATCTCTTTTCCTTGTGACAAGAAAAAAACCCCACAAATTTTCTTACCATTCCTCAACCTTTTATGCTCATCTTTAGAGATGCATGGATTTACTATGTGCTTAAGTTAAGCCTATAGTGATCACCTTTTCCATACTGTCTTAAATGGTAACAGGGTAAAAAACAAACCTAGGAAGTAGAATAGTATTATTTAATATTTAGGAGAATGAACCACTTTTCTATCTGAAACTAGGTAGATTTTTAGCCCAAACAAATGCAGTATTTTCTTTTCAATGCAGATAGGTATACTTGCAGATCTCAGGATTTCTTTAAAATATGTTTTTACTACACAGAAAGGTTCACGGGAAAAATTTGCAGTCAACTTTGTTTAGCCATTTATGTCTAGAATATACTATTTAAAATACTTAATGGGAAAAAATATTAATTGTCTTCCTCTCAAATGCATAATGATTTAAAAATTATTATATTATTTATAAGTAGACACTGCTAGTTTCTTTGCTTGATTATCTTTTGATTAATGCTCAGAAATTTAAATTCAGACATACTTAGCCTCTGATTTTTAGACAGATGTCAGTCAGCATTAGTGAATCAATTTTTCATCAGAAAATAGAGATGCATGTTAAAACCACTTTAACAAACATGGAGTCTCTACATGGGACCATATTATCAATGCTAATTACATCCTTAAGATAAGCATTAACTGGGGGAAAGAGGGGAATCAAACCGTTTACAGAGCATGTGAATCTCAACTGGACATAAAGCAGCCTACTTTGCTTCCTGCTTTCCTTCTTCAGTCCCACAGTCGTTTATACATGGAAATATTACTAAACAATTAAAGAAACTTTAAAAAAAGACATTCTCCTGACATGATTAGCTTGGCATACATGTTTCAGCATGGCTACCCAGGAAGCAGTGATTGTGTGCCAGTGTTAAAAGCACATATGTAGCATGTTCTTTGTGTGTGTTTGCATGCTTGTGCATGCAAACATTTCATCACCACTGAGAGTGCGACTCTGTGTATGTATGTGGTTACAGCCTAGAGCTAAAAGCGAGAGTGAGGTCTGAGGGTGGAAGTGAAGAGCACTGCCTTTTGGAAGAGCCCTTCTTGACCAAACTCCTGCCCCCCATTTGAGAGAGAAGGATGGGAAGGGGCACTGCAAGAAAGGTCCAATACTACAGCCCACTGAAGTCACTTGTAGTTACCAAACATATTTTAAAGGGAAGTTTTAGATATACAGTGCTTAGAGTCCTATGGGCTGTATTAAAGGAATCACAGCTACACAAATCAGGCTTACTATTAAGACTACCTTTTGGGGTTAAAGTTAAGTGGCAAACCAGATGCACCATTTCATTGCAATTACAGAGATAATTCTAAAATGATGCTCAGCTGGTGCAATATGTTATTTTGTGTTCACAGGATGAAGTGGAATTTCAATTTTAAAAACCGGTAAAGATTTTGAAGAGTTTTGAGAGAGGCCTATTTAGCTTCCACCTAATTTAAAAATTAGTCTTGGCTGTCTTCTCACTCCATCAGTCCTTGAATCAAAATTCCAAATCAGAATCTATTATTTTCTTACCCATGTTAAGCAGCATTAAGTAGAGGGAAAGGATTTTATTTACATTAAGGAATCAATCCTAGAGTTTTCACACAGGAAAAGCACCCTTTAGAGGCAATAGCAATTTACGCAATTTATATTTCTAAAAAAACCCAAAACCAACCAAACAAAAAACCTCCAAACAAACCAGCTTTCATTTTTCAGCACTGCTTAATATCTTTACTTAGATTAGGTTTTGCCACATTTCGGAAACACACAAGAACAGAGCACAACTTGCAGTATCAGTGCTCCTTCTCTCCCTTTCTCTCCTTCTCCCTATCGCCTACACCATTTTGATTTTAAATTTGCTGGAGCCCATTTAATTTATAAATAACCTTAAACTGTTGAACTGTTGGCTAGTTTATTTGAACAGGAGACAACGTTATTGAAACAAATCTAGTTAACAAGGTAATTAGCTTTTGCAATATTCCTCAGAAGGCTGGAAACAACAGTTCATCACAGCACTGTACAAATAGCAGTATGCAATGCTAAGCCTCTGCTTCAAAGTGTTTCTATCAAAACTCGTTGGTCACATTACCAACAATGGTATTGTTTCTAAAAAGTATCCAAGGGCCACAAAAACTGATTTATTCACTTGAAGTGGAAGAATGAAAATATTTTCCAATAGTAACTAACCCACTGTAAAAATGTAGGCTACTGCTGGTGTTGAAAAGATGGGGCTAGAACCACAAAAATCCTTTTTCTTGCTTCCACAAAAGGCTTTGGGCCTAATTATTTTTAAGTATAATCCAGCCAACATCTTCTCATGCTTAGCTGCACTGAGTGACACTATTTGTGATGCCCAGTCTGCTGAAACTGAGCAGGTTGCTGTCAGTTTAAAAATGACTATAATAAAAGTGACCATGAAGATGGATCTTGTGATTTTGCGTTTCTAATCAGTCATCTGTGAAGAACACTTTTGCTTTGATTCAGCAGACTGGTGACAGCCATGATTGATAGTGCATGAGGATGAAAAAAGGTTATTAACTGTCTTCCTATTAAACTCAATGTATTACCCCTCTAGGTGCATCTCATACTTTAACTTAAAGTACTTACTCAGGTAAGGTCAAAAATGAACTCTATAAACACAGTATCCATCCTGTTGTAGATGAACCAGGAGCTCTAATGCTAAATTTTGAATGTTCAGCATTAAAGTATATCTGAATCCTGACACCTTAATTACTGTGCCAAAACCAAAAACTGAGGAGACCTCCGTATGCTTCTAAATATATAGCTACACACAAGTATTTTCACGTGAAAAAGGGACAGATCAGTTGCTTCTGTGTGTTGGTGCGTACAAACGCACAGACACATATGTTTTACTTATTATAGTAGTCTCAAAATAAAATTCTGAATAATGTTATGTTAACAACAACAACAAAAAAAAAACATAGAAGAGAGATATGAAGTGTCTGGGGGACTCAAGTATAAATCTTAAACAGAAAATAGCATTTTACCTGCTGATAGGTAACTTCATTATTAACTTGATCAAGTGTGATTTAATCATTTATGAAGGCTTCCTATTAAAAGAAAATACAAATGTTTTAGCATAAACATAGAAGCATCTATTTGTTGCCTTACAACATGTTTTAGTTTTAGTTTTTTATTTCCTTTTTACCAGTGACAATGCTCACAACTATCTACTGAAAAAACAAAGGAAAAATGGCACATGTATTCATTTTCAAAATGATTATTTTGAGGAAATACTGATTCCTAGGGTATTTCTAATTTCTAAAGATGCCTCTCTGAAGAGATAATTTTAAAGGAGTTTAAGGAGAAAAAGAATTAAATACTTTTTCTGTGTTTATTTTTTTATTCCTCCTGTCACCAGAAATGAACTTAAAGGGGAAAGTTGTCCACATGCTGTATGCAGGTTAGCATCTTTTTAGATTCACAAGTTCATTTTTGGAATTAGGTGTTTTACAAACACTTCTTCATAATCAGTAGCATCTTAGATTTTTAAAGTTACTTTATCTTTTTGAATAAATTTCAGACAGTCTTTGAATTTGTTTATGCGTATCTTATATTACAAACATTTTCAGTTAAAAATATGTAGACCAATGGATCAAAAATCCTATTACTCTTACTATAGTGTGCACATTTTTATCTGAAGGAATGTACAGACACACTTGTTTAAAATAAGCCACTTCCACACAGTATATAAGATCTCCCTACAAAATACATTTATTTTCTATTTGTTTTCCAGAGTAGTAAAACATACTTTAAAATTTTGTTTTATAGTAGTCCTTCATTTCCTCTTTTAAATTATATCAAGAATATTTTTTGTACTCACTAACAAAATTTCAGAAGGAAGCAAGAGTATTATACCAAGCTAGATCATTTTGGGGAAAGAAGAAAAAACTGTCTATCTTGACTATTCTATAATGTACTGTCATGCACAAAGTCTGCATCTTAAGTAAATATTTTAATCTTTTCAATGTGGTATGGAACTTCAGAAGTCCCTGTTATTTTTAAACAATTAAAAAAAAACATTCACAGTTGCTTAAAAATAATCCAGAAAAAAAATACAATCTACCTAATATGATGCTGCTATCTCACAAAAAAAATTATTAAACAATCCTCTGTAACATCTTTATTTCTGGAAAGCGTGTTCCTTTCAGGTGTGGACTTGGGAATAGGCACCAATTTTGCCTTCAGTAACATTTCTGCTTTATAATAAATTGCAATCCTGTTGTAGCCCCGTGTAGATTTACAACTGGCAGGCTTTCTCTCTGACAATTTGGGGTCACTGTGGATATAGGTGAGCAATAATTTCAGAGGTGGTGGAGATATTGACAGAATTTAAGAGTCCATGTTCCCAGGCAAATATTTGTAAAATGTACACTCCTACAATGGGTTTTAATTAATAAGACTTCTGGATTATATTGTTTGCATTGTTTGTGCATTGTACTTTCTCTGAAACTATAAAAAATATTAATTTCCATTCCTGCCTCTGTCGAGATTATGAAATATTTAATGTAAAAGCTATCATTCCTTCCTCAAGCACATTTAAGCAAAGAAGAAAGTTACAGTTATTAGAAGCTTAGCTAAAAAAACATATAGCATGCTTTTAGAAAATCAGAATTATATGACAACATTTGTTTTGGGTAGCCATATGGGTGCCTGGAACAGGTAAAACCATTTTATCAGACTTCCATCCAAACAGAGGCCCTGACAGCAGTGAGAGCTCCTAACAACGGGACAGACCTATGTTTACTCACTCAAGAAGGGACTGGCAGGATCAAGCCCCCTCTGTTCACTTCATGTGTGTAACCTATAGACAAGAAGTAAGTCTAAACATAACCCCAGCCATGTGTAAAATCGTGAAAGCTTTTCAGTGAGTATGGAAGAAATTAATGAATTAGATTTCTTCCTCCAGCTTCTTTAAAAGAATTGTCATAAGAATTAAACAGAAGATCCCAATTAATGAAACAAAGGAAAGTTTAGGGCCATTTAACCTGGAACAATCGTTTCCTCTGGTTAAGGTTTATTTAAAACCCAGAGCAGGCCTGAAACGTCAACTCTAGTGGTATCCTTTGAAATCCTGTTTTATTCCAGCACTCACTACACACACGAAAGCAAATCCTTAAACTGCAGGCTAAGTGCATGTGGCCCCAACCAGGACCATACAAAGGCGACACACGTAGCATGTGTCACAGCCAGCAGCACATGAGTGACTTCGCCAGGGGGATCCCTCATCTAGATCCCACTCCAGACAATCAGGACACAGCAAGGGAAAAGGAAAAAAAGAAAAAAGAAGAGAAAAAAAAAGAAGGAAACGGGGTGGAAAAAAGGGGGGGAAAAAGAAAATAGTAAGAAGAGCCAGACTCCAAACCCCACCTCCTGCCCTAGACAAACGAGGGCAAGGTAGAAAGGCTGGCAAAGCCGCGCACCTCCCGCGGAGGGGATGCTGCAGCCGCCAGCGGGGCGCACGCTGCGCGGGGCATCCGGCGCCCTACAGCGCGGGGCGCGGAGGGCAGAGCGGGGCCCTCGCACCTGCCGGCCCGGCGGAGGGGACACTCCCCTGCCCCTGCCCCTGCCCCTGCCCCTGCCCCAGCTCCTGCTCCTGCTCCTGCTCCTGCCCCTTCCCCTGCCCCTGCCCCTGCTCCTGCTCCTGCTCCTGCTCCTGCCCCTGCCCCTGCCCCTGCTTCTGCCCCTGCCCCTGCCCCTGTCCCTGCCCCCCGCTCCTGCCCCTGTCCCTGCCCCCACCCCGCTGCCTGCCCGGGCCGCCCCCGCCGGAGGCGTCGCTGCTGCCGCGGGGCCCCGGCGGAGCGCAGCGCAGCGCAGCGCAGCGCAGCGCAGCGCAGCGCAGCGCAGCGCAGCGCAGCGCAGCGCAGCACCCGCGGCCTCTCCCCGCGCTGCCGCAGCACTGTGCGGCTCGGGGGCGCTGCCCGGCGGCGGAGGGGAGCGGCCGCTCCGCATCCCCCCGGCAGCTCCGCAGGCTCCGCGGGGCTCACGCACCGGCCGCGCCGGGCCCCGTAGACACGGCGCGGTGGGAAGAGTAGGGCGGGTAATGAATTCCAGCAGAGAGCTGGAGAGGAGGCATTTTTCAGAGATCTGCCATATTTAACGTTGACCACACTAAAGATGTTATTAGCGACGGGGGGGTGGGGAGGGCAACGGGGGATGCGATAAGGGAAAATAGATAATGACACATAATCCAAACCAGAAGTTTGAAACCAAGTTAGTTCGCTGAAAAGAGCTGAACTTTTTTTTCCTCTCTCTCTGACTCTCCTTTTTTTTTTTTTTTTTTTTTTTTTTTTTTTTTAAATAGGCTGGGACTGAAAGACAGGGAGATAAACTTGTTAAGGAAAGAAATATTCCTCTAAGCAACCGGGTAAACAAAATAGCTGAAGTGAAACAGTGAAGGAGATGGGGGTAGGGAAATGCAAAGGACATACTACTATTTAGAAACCCCAAAGGAAATTGTAAAGTAGGAAATGAAAAGGAGGAGGAGAAACATTTCTGTTGTGAATTAGAGGGGATGAAGAATAGCGGGAGAAAAGGGGGAACTAGCTGCAGAAGATCTGAAGTAAAGCACCACAGAAGATTAGCCAATGTCTAAAATATTTCAACTGTGGAAAGAGCATGGTGTGCTCATCCCTTCAGCATGGGTGTGTGAAAGGGAAATGAGTAGAGATAATTACTAATATAGCACATGTCCGGAGGAACCAATCCAAAACAAGAGATAAATTTGGCTGGTGAAGACAGATAGGAAAAAGGCTGGAAGAAACTTAAGGAATACTGATGCCCGAGAGGAGGAGAAGAGAATTAAAGAAGGAGAAGGGTTTCAAAAGTACAGGGAAACTTAGACAACCAGCTGGACGGGGAGGAAACAGCTACGGCAGAGATGGGGAAAGAGAATGAAAGTGAGAGAAAGAGAATGGGAGAGATTGAGGGGAGCAAATATACCTGGGAGAGGGAACAGTTGAAGCGGATGGGAAGAGGGAAAGCAGGAGCGGAAAACTAGGAGAGAGGGAAGGAGGGACAGAGGGAGGGATGTGGGGAGAGAGGGAAAGAGACGGAGGGAGGAGACAAGGGCTGAAGTCTCCCAGCCTGGGGAAGGTGCAGCACTGAGTGAGAGAGAGCTCACTCGGAGGGTTAGGTTAGATTTCCAGAGCTCTTAGAGCTCATCGACCAGCCCGCTGGAGTCACTATTCAACCCGAGTCCCAAACACACGCCTCACTAACTACTTTACAGCCACTTTCATTGATTTTCTTTATCAAATAAACATAATACCCGTTACAGCAACACTTCCTCTTCGCGCAGCCAGAATGCCACAAGCTGATTGCTGCATTTCTCCGGCTTGCAGTTCCCCACCCTCCACCCCTAAATAAATTGTGTTCTTTCACTTAAGTGGTCAAATACATTATTGCTTGCGCAATTTTTCTGTAATCTGGAAGGTACACTGCGAGATAGGCAAATTGTTCAAATTATAAGGTAAAAGGTCCCCATTCCCATCGCCCTGGCGTGGAGACAAAGTCTTCCCCCATAAATTCAGGGGTAGCTTATATATTTACATACTTATTCACTGCTAATAAGTGGTAACTTAATTTAAGGGGTGGTGTCAAAGCGAACAGTCCTGCCTTAAAAACGGCAGGAAAAAAATGAACGCAATTTTACCACATGCACCTAAACTGTCACTTAATCTAAGCATTTCAGCCTCAAATTTCAATTTTATTTAAAAAATCCCCTAAAAGTAGCCCCCTTCAAAAGCTGTTTTTGAACCAGGCTCTTCCATATATGTCAAAGGGCTGTTGAATTATTCATTATTATAATTACTATCATCATTGTCATTATCCCTTTCCATGTGGAAATAATTTTATTATCGTAATTTGATATCTGAAGAATTTCCTGTTAGTCGTTTGATAATCATTTTTTTTCTACTGAAAAGAAAAGTTTTGTTTATAAATGAGAGAAAAATATTTTAAATGCTTTTATGTTTACTATAGATTTCCGTTTATCTAATCGATTGGAATGCCAATAAATCGATTAAAGGTTTAGTGTTTTACAAACAACCATTTTGTGCTTTTTGATTTTACGTTCTGAATGATTTTAATAAAGCTAATGTCTTCTCTCAGCATTTGTTCACCCCAAACCTAATATTCCATCATTTCTACTATTTACAATTGCAATTTAAAGTGTTTCTAACGAGAAAAATAAACACAAATAAAAGAAGGAAATAATCTGATTAAATTACTTTGTGCCTGTGGTCAACATATTTAGGCAAAGCCCTTAAAAATCTTGGTGAATTATATGCGATCATACAGTGATTGCGGAATATTAAATTAAACTTAGATAAATCCGCATTGAAGGAGGCAGCACCCAATCCTGAATTTATTTCCCATTTTCTATAACAGCATCACTGCGCTCCTCTCTTTGCAATGACAATGTGCCAAATCTAGGCATTTTGAAAACATTTTCCATATGCTTTAACTGGAGACTGATAGACAAAGAAGAAAAGGAGATGGTCTTTTTTCTCTCGAGGTATATTTCCTTTAACTTTTCCTCCAACCTTTTCTGATCTTCATCATTTTTTAAACAAAAGTTTGAAAATCATTAGGACCTTTTTTTTTCCTTTTACGTTTTGTTTTTTTATTTTCCTTATCGCGTAATCAATTCCTGAATTGTGGAGTTTCAGTTATGCTTTAATGCAGGACTATAGAACTGTCATTTCTATACCTTGGCGGACATCATTTTGGGGAGAAATCATTGATTCATTTAGTTTTCGCTTGCTGCTTTTTGTAATTAAAGATGGTTTTAATTATACTCTTTTTTTTGTAAGTCAGATCAGATGTGCTGCTTGCTTGCTGGAAGGTTTTTTTTTCTTTTAACGGTGCTTTTAATTTATGTGTAGTTTTTACGGATAACACAGAGGTGGTGGCTTTTATTTAGCTGTAAAATCCACACGTTTTCTTTGAAAACTTGGCTCCTTGGGCGAAAATAACTTTTTCTGGTTGCTTTATAATCGCTGTTTGTCGCAGAGGTAGTTTAGCATATTGTCTACACAACAAAGATTCCTGTTTTATTGGCAGTGTGGATTGCTGGATTTAGGTATAAATATTTCATAACTTTCCTCTTTCTGCAGTAAGATCGGTAGTTTTATTGGCTTTTTCTCCTTTTTGTCTGTCTTTCTACCAGAACCGTTTTATTTCTGAAGTCCCTTTTTGTCCTTTTCCAGGATAGAATGTAAAATTTTTCCTTTGGATATATCACTGCTGGAAATATGCTCTTGGGCTTTCTGGAGGGGATGGGGGGAGCGGTGGTAAGCGGTCGTTTTCCTTTATTTGCATAAGAGCTGGTGAAGTGCCTGTGAAGTTGGTGAATTGCTATTGTTTGGGGCTAGTTCTGACTGTTTTTGTTTATAAACACTGGGGTGGTTGCCGGGAGGGGAGGGAGGTCAGAGCACTGTCAAAGCGCTGACCTCTGAAAGCCCAGAGGGCGCCTGGCTCCTTCACCCTCTCCTTTCTCTCTCTCCCTCTCCCTTTTTCTTTCCCTTCCCATCCAAGGCCAGGAGCTCAGGTTCAGGGCATTTAATCCCCGCGATCTGCCCAAGAAAGGAGCTGAAAAAGGGCTGTTAAGGCTCCGGAGGAAACGCCGGCAGCAGACTTAGACCTGGAAGGCTTTTATTTAATGTCCGGGTGTGCGTTTTTGTACGGCTTCAGCCAAAATAACAAGAAGAACAAAAAGCCAATCGGGATCGGCACTATTTAGCTCAAAATCTCAGCGAGATGTCTATACTATTCGGCTGTGATTTTTCTCTAAGGTCACTGCTCGTTAGACGCACTTTCAGTAGGTGAATGCCAAATCTGGGGCACAGAAGGCAGAATTGAAATGCAATATGTTATTGCTGTTTTATTTCTTTTTCGAACAAAACTTTCCAGGAATCAGATCGGGAATTTCTGTTTTCTTTCCCTCCTCCCTCTTCTCCTCGCGCCCCCCACCCCACCCTTTTTAGTGTGTAGTGGAATGTTTTGCGGGGGGGGGGGTGGAGGTAGGGGGTGGGAAAGAGCGTCGTAAATTAACAAAAGATTTGTACATATGATACCTGCAAAGAAAGAAATTATTGATAATAGCCAAACGCTTTGGGTTCAGAGTCAATTTCATCTCGGGAAAAAAAAAAAAAAAAAAAAGAAAGAAAAAAGTACAAGTGATTGCTATCAGGTTTAAGTATGTTTTGAAAAGAAGTTGCTGAGTTAAACAAAAATGTTAGTTAACACACTGCCTTTGTCAAATAGCCCCCGGGAGGAGAAGAGACAACAAAAAGGAGAGGAGGTGGGGGCTGGGGAACTGAAAGTGTCTGTAGCTCAGATAAAGGGTCTGTAACACTGAAATCTTGTAATACCTCGTTTCAAACTGAGCTCATCTATAGACTTAGGGAACGCAGTAAAAAGACATGGATCCCCTTTCCCTTGGGTTGGGGTCTGGGGAGAGGAGAAGGTGGGGGAAGGGAACGCTTATTAGGGAATTATGTCGGTTTATTAAAGAGGGGAGCGGCTATGTCTGTAATTATGCAGATCCTTGTGCCCCTGTGTGTCCGCAGCGCAGATTTAGGGAGTGAAATGAGCTTAACGGAGAGACGTGGTGTAACAGAGCCCGGTTTGGGCTACGATTTCTTTGTCTATTAAAGAATGGTCAGTCTCGGGCTCTGGCCCCCACCAGCTCCGTCTCGCCCAGGCCAATAAGTTTTCCTTGGGGCTGAGGCTGGAGATGGTAAAGGACGGAAAAGACTGAGGGTTTTTTGAGTTTTTTCCCCTTCCCTTTCTTTGAAATGTAACGTCACTATCAAGAGCTTTTTGTGGTTTCAACAGGAGGCTCGAAAAAAATCCCAAAATATGTAACGGTGCCTGCAGAAGTTCGGAGGAGGTGGGCGGGGGGTCCATCGAGACCAGAGGAGAAGAGCTGAGAGGTTAGGCGAGAGTCTTCGGGGGCGATCAGCTGAGCGAGAGAGGGAGGAGAGAGGGGAGTGGGAGCGGGATCCGGGCCGGGCCGGGCCGGGCCGCACCGCCGGGAGTCCGCCCGCCGCCCGCCGGGAGCTCCGCTCCGCCCACCGCACCGCACCGCGGCCGCGCCGGGTCCCCCTCGCCTGCCGCCCCCAGCCCGCGCCGCGCTCCGCTCTTATCACATCCCACAAACCTGCTGCTGCTGCCTCCCGGAATTAACCTTCTTCGATTTTTCCTATCTACGTGGCGATCCCCGGGTTCCTTCTAAACTGTTAACATCCCGTAGTGCCTTTTTTTTTCCTACACCCCCCGCCCCCCACTCCTCGATAGCTACTATTTTTAGGGAGAGAGAAAGCGGGAGAGACAGAGAAACAGAGAGGTTTAAAATGTTAGGAAGGACCGTAAACAGTGGCAGAAGAAACCCTGAAAAATGTGGACTCTCCTATCGCAATTCCTGTCTTATTCCCCCCTCCTTTGTTCCTTAGCTGTAACTCAAGAACACCATAAACCTATATCCCCCTCCAAGACGAGAGAAAGGGGGAAAAAATCTACAGCCAAAAAAGAATGACTTGACTGTTCTGACGTTTGGTGTTTTGACATTAATGACATTAATGATATTGATGTTTCACCAGGAAAAAAGCACTAGGAATAAAAGAGGTGGGGGGGAAGTGCGGGGGGGGACGACTTTAAAACTAAATTATCTTCGTTTCCTTATTCTTCCGTGACATTAAGTATATGTGTTTCTTCACTTGAATTTGAAATAGATGTATTGTTCTCAGGTGTTTCTTCATCACATTGTATTTAATTGTCTTCAGTCTTAGGAAATGTGTTGCCATCCTTCAGGCATGCACTTGAATGGACAATGCATCCTTCTATCTCAGAGTCCCGTTTCGTCTACCATTTAAACCTAAAAGCCCTCTTTCCATCATACTCCCTCAATCTGATAACTGTAAACAGGTTTCAGAGATTTCATTTTCAGCCTTTGTTTGCATTTTTTTCGCCGTGTAAACAACGATGCAGAATATCGCTAGATTCCTTATTTCCTTCATTGACAGGGCGCAGTGCCTGTGGAAATCTGCATACATTTGCTCACACCTTTTTTCATTGATGAGCTGGTGCAATGCTTAGGTGAGGCTTGGAAAAGCAAAAAGTTGCTCTCACGAACCCTCCAATGCCCCTGACTTTTTCTTCAAGTTCGAGTCTTGGAGATTTTCCTAAAGTTTGAAGTAAGGTTTCTCTGGATTGGGGTAGGGGTCCTTGCCTGCTTTATTTGCAGATTCCAATTTTTGTAATAGCTGTACTTTAAGGCTGGCGGGGGATTTTTTTATCCTTTTTTTCCTCCCCTTTCCAAAGACCTTTTTTTTTCCTTCCTTCAAAACTATCAGGACCTTCACTCTGACCTTAAACATCTGCTTTTAGACACTCGGTTCCCTGACACTGGCCTGTGCTTCCTTAAGGGCAGCCTTAATTCATCATCAGGTGGGGATTTTCCTATTAGCGTTAGTTCCAGTACTTGCAAAACGTTCTCCTGGAACAGAGGGTTTAGGGCCCAGAGAAGTGTATATTTCTCCCATCCTGGTTTTTGCTGGTTTGTTGTTGTTGTGTATGCGTGCTTTTAATGGAAGGTTGTGATAAAACCTTCCTGCTGGTTTTTAGTGTTTAAGGCCTAAGACAAGGTTTTGATGTGTATCGCAGGAATCACGAACTTCAAAGGCATGTCAGCTCTAAGGTTACGGTTCACCTGCACGGGGTCCTTGGTACTGTAAATATCTCCTGCATGTAACTGTGACTTAGTGACCATTTCTGGTATACCCATTTCTGGAATAGCATTATCAAAAATCTGCACGTGTTCCTGCGGTGTATTCGGATGCTCTTTGAATAGTCATGTTTTTATCTTCAGTAGGGGGTATCTTAAAGTATGTCTATTCCTAGTTTTAGTTAATTATCTTTTAATGAAAGTGTCAGTCATATTCACATCTGCAGTATTAGGTTAAGATAATTAGATTTTCAAATGAGAAGCAATCTTCTTAAATCCCACACAGGAAAATATTTGTAGAAGATTCTGATTTATAATGACATCTGTACATTTTACCCTACTTTTCATCATAATAGTGTGCCCCCCCTCCCCCCAAGAATGAAATATGTCTGGTAAAATATAGCAGATAAAATATTAATAAAATATCAATACTTGCAGGGAAACTGGAAGATGATGCATGTATATGCATGGAAACTGTATTGTATGCAAAGAGACCCTTTCCCTAGGCTGGTATTTACCTCATTTTGATGAGACTGTTTACAGTTGATGTTGTATGTTCTGTTAGGCTTTGCTTTTTACTTTGTTGATATCTCCAAGCAATTACATGATGGTCAACAAACAAAGTGTGCTATGTTTTGTGTGACTGTGTGTATGTTGAGTGTATGTGCATACGTGTAAATATGATGTAGGATGTGAGCGCGCGCATGTGTGCATCTGTGTGTGTATGTGTAAATAAGTCTGTCTTTATCTCTGTACCGGTAGTTACTCCCTATCTTAGATATATTACCTTTCATTTTGCAGATGTGTCATACATTCATGAGCCCATTGAAAAAATGGGATGCAAAAAAAATATTTTTCATTAAATCCCCATTAAAAGAGAGAAAATGCAAGAGACGAACAGACAGACAGAAATATCTCCCTGATGCAATAATTAATTTGGACCCATTTCTTTTAAGTTTCAGAACAGTTAAAAGAGCAAGTCTGCCACCCTCTTCTTTTTTTTTTTTTTTTTTTTTTAATTTTTCCTAGCCATCTACTTTGTGTGCCTGTGCATGTGTGTCTGTGTTACTAATGAAGTTTGCAGACTTGTGTTTGTATCCATGAGCTCCCTTCTGCTGCCCCTTCTTCTCTGGGCTGCCTCTGTGGCTCCCGCAGCCCCGGCGAGCCCCCGGCAGCCGCGGCAGCTCCGGCTTCTCCGGCTCCGGGGCTGCGCGTCATTTGCAGCCCGGAGAATGTTGATCACCTCACTAATTACACCTCTCCCTCTCCTCTTCTCTCTCCTCTCCCTCTCCCTCGCTCTCCCTCTCCCTCGCTCTCTTTACTCTCTCTCCACTCTCTCTCTCTCTCCCCACTCTCTCCCTCTCTCTCTCTCTCTCTCTCTCTCTCTCTCATTCCCAGAGTGCATATCGGGAATAGACACACAAAGACATGCGCACTCAACTTAATCAGCCATTTTTTTAAACAGGGCTAAAACGATAATAATTAGCAGAATAAAGACATATCGGATTTTCATTTCCTTTCCTCCTTTTCCCAACCCCTTCACAACCAAACAGCGAGACCGCGGTCGGCACATGCTTTAACAACTCCCGGACCCCAAAGGACCGCTCCATGCCCCCCACTTCTTGCTAAATCATTTTTATTTTCACCCAATAAAGTTGGAGGATTATTTTTTTTTATTATTTTTTTAATGAACCTTCTCTCGTTTACTTGGATGTGATCAGCTGTTAAGTAAATAAAGCAAAACAAAAAAGAGAGGCGAAGATCCAGTAGGAACTGCGAGGGGAAATGGAAAGTAAGTTTTTTCTTTAACTTTTATTGAGTAGTTTGTGTTAAATTTAGGTCGAGTATCGATTATCTTTCCAGGCTGATCTTGCACAATCTTTGATATTTCGCTCTCGCTCTCTCTCTCTCTCTCCCCCTCTCTCTGTGCCTCTTTCTCTCTCTCTCACATACACACACACACACTCACATCCCCAGATCCCATGTACCTCTCCCCTCTCTCTCTCCCCCCTTTTTCTGCCTGTTTCCCCACTTTTAGGTACAGTATTTGCTCTCATTTCGGAAGGAGGGGCTGCTTTTTCTCTCTCCCCTCTTTCTTTCTCTCACAGCCTTTCTCTTTTATTCCGGGGGTTACGTTTTGTTTGTGTATTTCTTCTTTTTTTTTTTTTTGTTTTGGTTTGGGGCTGTGGGTTTCTTTTTTTTTCTTTTTTTCCTCTTTCGGGCTGTAACTTTCGGATTAAGTGGAGGACCCTGCTCGCTTTACAGAAGAGGTTCGGGGGATGCCCCCCAGTTTTTATTTCGCTCTTCTTTTTCTAGGGAGCTCGGGGAGGGGGGAAATACTGTCAGATTAGGAAAGACGTTACGGCTGTCAGAAGTCATCCCTTGCCAACCCCTTTAGAGCTCGCACTCTCGTTTCGCAGCTCGGTCCCCCCAAAACTTTGAGGTGCCTTTTGAGGGCACATTCCGCTCTCCCACCCTCCTTTCCTCTCCTCCTCATCTCCACCCCCCTCGGCCTCTCAAACTTTCGCTTTCGGGCGAGGGGGGGGATGCCAGCAGGGCAATGGGGACCCTGACTGCGTGCGTGTGTACAGGAGAAGGTGTGGGGTGCTTTTTCCCTCTCCCCCCCCTTCTCCCCCTTTTCTTTTGCAGGTAGGTTTCTCAGCGGCAGAGGCAGGGTGGCCGTGCGGGTGTGTGTGTGTGTGTGTGTGCGCGCAGGGGATCGCGCTGCTGGCTGCCGGCTCTGGCAGCAGGAGGAAGAGGAGCCCGTTAGGAGCGCGCCCTGCGTCTCTGTCAGTTTCGCCGCGCGGCGCGGGGAGGCGGCCCGGCTCGGCTCGGCTCGGCCGGGCTGGGCTCGGCCCGGCTCGGCTCGGCTCGGCACGGAGCGGCCCCGCTGGCGGGGATGTGGGGATGAGCGGCTGCCGCTGCCTGCGGGCTGCAGCCGGCCGGGCGCCGGCGGAGCCCGCGGCATCCCCGCCGTGCTGAGCCGAGCCGAGCCGAGCCGAGCCGAGCCGCTCCGTAGGAAAGGCTCTCGCGGGCAGGGTCGGGGACTGCTTTCAGCGAAGCCTTTCTGAGATTTTTTGAAAGGGGGTGGTGGTTGTTTTGCGGGACAGGCGTCTTTTTTTTTTTTTTTTTTTTTTTTTTTTTAGCGAGGGCTAAGATGTATAAAAAAGAGACAGCCAACAGACAAAAAAAAAAAAAAAAAGGGAAAAAAAAAGCTCATAAACAGCGAGCCGCAGTTCGGTTCCTGCTCTAACTGCTCGTGCCAGAATCAAGTGCATCCCTTCCCATCACGGCGGCTAATGGCAGACGCGCCCCTGCTTCCCCGTCTTTCCTGACATGAAATTTCCTACAAAATTGCTAATAAACTTTCCCCCCATCCGATGCCAACTTACGGTGGTTCCCCTCCACTCCTCCCCTGCTGCATCTTCTTCCCCCCCCCCCCCCACCCTACAGCCTCCCCAGCAGCGGCAGCAGAAAACACACGGGTTGGTATTTCTTTTGTTACCTGCGAGCCGGGCGGCCGGGGGTCTCTCATCGGCTGCTTAGGGCACTGGGTCCAACCGAGAGAGGAGCCACATCAGTCGGGTTCAGCCTGTTTCACCTCAGCGCCGTCCCGAGGAGGCTTTAGCCACCATTCAGTAACACACCCTCCTCCTCCTCCTCTTCCTCCTTAGGTACCAAGGCAGAGATCGCAAACATAACACCCCCCTCCCCACCAAAAAAAAAAAAAAAAAAAAAAAAAAAAAAAAAGCCCAACCAAAAGACAACTTGCCAGGCTGAAGATGGTGGAGATTTACATTAAGCCAGACACAGGCAGGTTCACTCAGGAAGTCTGACCATCCCGTTTTCTGACAGTTGCATTTCCTCGGCTCCATTCCGTCCTCCTCTTTTTTTTTTTTCTTTTTTTTTTCCTTTTTTTTTTTTAATTTTCTTTTTATTAGCCTTGCTCCGGTTTTATCAAGGATTATGTAGTTGGCAGGAGGAGAGCGAGCGAGTGGAAAGAGAGGGCTCGGGTGCTTTTGGGGTGGCTGCTGTGAGGGTGGCTTTTTTTTGATGGTGTATTTTTTTTTTTCAATCGTGTTTCCCCTGGATTTGCAGTGGCTCGATCCTTAAGAACGGTGGTGGAGTGTTTAAAAAGATCATATGTAGCATTATATTTTTAGTTTGGTGGTGGATGGATGGAAGAGGTAGTGAGAAGCCTTTGCAGCCCTGCCTGTTGTTGGTTAGATTGAGGCAGAGACTTGGCTGCGATTGGGACGCGACTGTGACATGGGCATCGATCGCTTCCATTGAGAGCAATGCAAAAACACAGCCTGGGTATGTAACACTCTCAGTGCCATCAACACTTGTTTTACTTTATATTTACTGGCAAAACTGACAGAACGATCCGGAGTGCTTTTCTTTGAAATGAGGAATACAAACATTTGGATGGGAAGGTGCACAAAGAAGATCGTGGAAATAAACGGGGGGTTGAAGGTTGGGGGGTGTGTGGGGGGGGAAGAGCCTTAATCATCATTGCTCCACTTCCTATTCAACTGCCTGTATTTAAGGGGTTTCTCTCTTTTCTCGACTGGGGGATCCTACTAAACTGGTTGAAATGAAAAAAATCAGACTATCAACCTTGAGGGAATATCTGCTAGTTTTCAGGGTTTGCGGTTTCAGCCGGTAGGAAGGCACACAAAATAAAAGATGGCTAGCCAGCTGTTTTAACCTCTTGCACCTGGCTCCAGCGCTGAGGCTCACCAGGATTATTCAGTTATTCGTGTTATCTGTGCTTGAATATTTATAGTGTACGATCTAGAGATCCACACACTGCATTGTAGCATCTCTTTATCCTTTAGTCGTGGGCTTTTTGGACTTTGCCAACATAAACATGTATTCAATAGTTTTCATTTTTATGATAATGAACTTAGAGGGTCAATGAAATATAGAGGGAAAAGTCGTAAATCTGCAAAAGTGAAACCTACCCAAGGAACAAAGAAAGGTCAGGTAAACCATCTGTGTAAGTCACAGTAATAGTACCTGCTGTTTGGTTTATGCAGTGATACTGCTTTATTATTCTCTAAAATGGAACTTATCCGCTAGATCAAGTTAAAACTAAAGGAAAGCTGTGGAGATGGCAAATGACATTGCGTGCATCTTTCAGAATAGGGCGACAGATGTGTTCCTTGATTTTTGAATAGTTCAGGTTTATTTGTGGAAATAGTGCACCATCAAAGAACATATAAAGGGGGCTGAGAAAAATCACTGCTTAATATTGCAGAATTTACTGCTTCCATTCTGACCATGAGCCTAAATTTACACAATGAAATTTGATTATCTCTAATAACAATATTAGATCCTGCACTGGATGGATGAGAATTGAGGTGGTTTTGTTGATTGCAAGGGTTTAATGTTGCATTTCAGAATCTGATGTGGTTTAGCCTCCCTTCCATTAACTGGAAAACCCCTGAGGTTTTACAATTATTTCTTAAAGATAATACATTTAAGATTGCATTGGTAGGCTGAAGAAAAGTCATAAAGGCAAGAAGGGAAGCCCTTAATAACTCTTGAGATTCAGACATGTTCAGCAGTTAGATTGGCTCTGACTTCACCAAGGGTCGACAATGTGTCATTTCCATGAAGCCAAATTGCCCTCTGCCTATATGATATTAATGTGCAAATCAATATTTCAGGGATTAAATTTCCCTTCTTCATTTTTTATGGTTTCTACCTCAATAAGTCTCAAGTCTATTAGAAGAGGCTGGATGATTTAAAATCTTTCACTGCAGAATGGCTTGTCGTAGCCTTGTTTCACAGACCGTTTTTTGGATTTTCGTTATAAAAGACTAAAGGCATTCCAAAGAAGTTGATAGTCAATATAGGGATATGCTCACTGTTGTAAAGCCCTTGTTCGATTAAGAGCTAAAAAGGTATTGAAAATATAATATATATGCTTATATAATATATATACATTCTACTGCTTTAAAAATATTGTGTTAATCACCTATTGATTTATTTCAAAATCAGTTGAAGCTCCTTTCTTATTAGTGATTTGTTCAGCATTCTTCAGCCTTGTTGTTAATTTTCTTAAGCAGCATGCATGAATTAATCTGCTGGTAGAATGTGTTTTGGTGTTTTTTTTAAGCATATTTAAAACTAGGTATTTTTACCTATTTAAGCTAAGTGTGAACAGTTTAGTATTGTGGGGGAACCAGGACACTTTGAATTCAGCATTGTTTTAATGAAGCTAAGGGGCGTTTTGTAAATATTTTATGATTTCTGCTCATATGCTTATCAGTAATGTTTATTGAGAGTTTCCATTGAATATTCAGGATCAGTTAAAAATTCAAATGGAGCTATGTGATCTGGAAGGAAACAATACATGATAGAAAATTTAAGTCAAAATATGAGGTTGTGACTTTATCACATAATCTTGGGAAGGCCCTACTGTCTATCATTTAGTGTTGTTTTATAGTCTTAGACCATCTGGACTAGGTTCCGCACAGCTGCATGAATTTCATATGTGATAGAACATTTTTTCCATTCAGTGTGAAATGTTCCTTCCTAAAAACGTACACCAGACTCGCTTAATTTAGTCTGCTAAAAGAAATGCACATGAAAAAGGACAAAAGGCTCTTTAATCTCTGCAAGCTGTTTGTTTTTCTTCAAGATTCCTGTCTGTTTGGGTTTGAAAAGTCATGTTTATTGAGCAGATGATTCTGAGGTGTGACATTAAGATAATATATGATTTTTGTGCTAGTTTCTGCTCTCCTAGTTAATTTGCAGATCTACTTTTTATGCCTGTCAAAACACAGTTAATCTATTCTTATTTACAATTAATCTCAATAAAATTAATCTTAACTATGCCTTAGTCAGTAGCTTAAAATATCTAATTATATTCAATTAACTGCTGTCATAGTAATTAACACTGCTTAATTGCCTCTGCATATATTTAGGTAAAGCTCATTAGTTACTGCTTGCTCTTTTTTCTTTTTCTCATTCCCCTTTTCGTGGCTGTGAGAGCAATGACATAAAACCCCATCTAGTTTTGGACAATTCGGGTCTTGAAGACCTGTGACAATGGCAATACATGTGTTTGTGACCTGTTATGTGGGTAAATATTTGTGTTTTCATATGCAAAAAGGGCACCAGAGCTAGGTCTCTAAAGAACTTCCAATCCAGCTCCCTCCACCCCTTGGCCTTTCTCCTACCCCACCACATAGAAAAATGTTTTCTAGCCTGTTGATAGAAATATGAGAAGCCAGGTTAAGCTTTGTGTTTATAAATGAAGGGCTTTTCTGCATCTGCCTTGGGGCTGTACCCAGAAGGCAGAGCTTTGCTGCTCCAAATTCATTCAAAGGGTTAAAGACTTGGCCAAGGTTCAAACTGAGAAGCGCCCAGGGAAAGTGCATGTGAATATGTACAAGTTTCATGTAATTAGTGCTTAATTATATTAACATATGCAAATTGTCAACTTAGGAGCTTGTTGAGCTGGCAAAGATCAGCTAGGCACAATTGCTGTATTGTTCTGAAACAATAATGGATTTCAAGTTGGATTGTGAAAACACATAACTAGCTATCTAATTTAACTCATACCATGGTGAAATTTCATTAGTCTCCATGGAGACTGGTTTAATTGTGCTGACTAATGTTCTGGGCTGCAGAGTGTCCTAAAAAGAAAGCGTTGTTTGCCTAATCCACCTTACAATGACACTTGTTTGTACATGTTTCCCTTGTGTGAGAATTTGCATATGCAAATAAATAGTTTCTCTGCCCCATTTGTCATGGCTGTTCATTACCCATGAAGAGGACATTGTTACTAGGCTGTTACTGAGTCTCCCAAGACAGGATAGTGTCAACCAGTCCAGCCACATTCTTTCATAATTTGTTTCTGATTAATAGACCAGAGTGAGGCTCATTCTATTCAGGCCTCTGCAAAGGGAAGGTCAGTTCTGTCACTGAAAAGAGTTTCCGCAGCAACTGAAGTTTTTTTCTCTCCCTCCCCCTCCCCCCTCTTGCTTTGGCTAAAATAATCATATTTAAAATAATGTATTCTTGCTCTAAGGAATACCGCCACTAATAATCTCTAGTTTCCTAAAGCAAAAGATAGGAAAATAAAGGAGATTCTGGTATTGGAATATTAATCCTGTTTTTGACAGAAAGGTAAACTGATATAATTGCTTTTCAGTCGAAGGAATGGGGGTTTATACAAGTGTGAAAGCATCGGAAAAGGATTAGCATTTTTTTGCATAATGAAAAGCTCTGTTGAATAGGGCACTGAATGGTTGACTGAATGACTGAGATGAAAGGAAGATGAAAATGCAGGCTCCTCTTTCTTTATGCCTATGTTCAGCTCTCCCTAAAGTTATGTTTGTCCAAGACTTGAGAAAACAAGCAGAAGCTCAGATTTTAGCAAGTTGCTAAGATGCCCCGAGTTTACATCATCGTGTGAAGTAACACGTACGAGAATAGTGCAGCGAAAGGATGAGAAACACAGGTTTGTATGGAGGGGAGCTCCAGAACATGACAGGCAAACCAAATATTGACTGTTGGGTATCAAGGATTCCCAGAACTTTGCTTGGGGGAAAGAAAGAGGGAGGACAGGGGCCGGCAGGGAGGGAGGGAAGGAGCTGCTTTAAAAGTTGCCAATGGAAATTATGCATCAACACATAATAATCTAATAAAAGTTTGGTATTCAAGGAAGCAGGGTTTAGTCAATATCTGTTTTAATTATTAAACTGTTTCTCCTTTGGAAAAAGTTATGAATTCTGACTCAGTGCTAAGCGTTTAAGTGGTATAGGAGCCTTGCTGGGGAAAAAATTACTCTCTTCGCTCGCCTTTGAAAACAGAGAAAGCTTACCGAAATAGCAATTGATACGTGCACATAAGGAGCGGGCTGTTCAGCGTGGCTCTGTCAGCGCACTCAGGTTGTTAAAAACATTCGGATTCCTGTAGATTCAGGTGGCGAGAAGGGCCCTGGCCTCCTCCTGCAATCAGTGCTAGCCCCCTCCACCTCCAGCCAGCGCAGGATCAGGCCCCCAGCCAGGGCTGCAACTGGTTAGCTGTTGACAATGTGATCAGTGCTTCTAATTATGTTCTCTCAACAGTAATTAGGGCAGTTAAAATACCATAAGTGTTGAGCCACTTTTGAAAGTGGGAAGTGGTTCTTTTGTACGTATGTAAATCAAATGCAGTGTGAATAATTATTTGTATGTGTGCATATTAAATAGGCTCTCTTTTTTATCAGGTCAACATAATTACTGATTTAGAGCTACTGTGGAAAACTCTCAGTAGTCAGACTAAATATTAACTTGTTTCAGGGATTTTTTCCAGTTTGCAGAACATTTATTTGAAAATGCTTGTTAGTTTGGTATTGGGCTTGTCTGATAATATTTAAACATTGGAGATGCCTCTAAGAAATTGGGGTTTCTTATGGATAAGTGAACCAAAACTGTAAATGCAGAAAATTCTTGGGAAGAATAGTCACAAAAATTCTCTTTTTACAAACAAGGATAAAGACCTTCTGGGGGTTTTAGAATGCTTTGCTGCTTACTTTATGAAATTGCGTAAAACCTCTTTGAAAGGAATATGCTTGTGGTATATCTTTCATTCTGGGAAGAGCTTATTAGTGTATTTCCATAAGAAAATTGTGTTAATTAAAAAAATAAATTAATTTATATTTTAAAATATTGTTAACCAAGCACCATGTGTTGTCTCTGGCAAAGTTCCAGCCACTGTAGAACTGGATAACACATGGGTTAATAATAACTTATGTGATGTCTGCATTCTTACTGAATGGGCAAAAACCCAGTGCAGTGAGATTCTGGGATTCAAGATTTTAAAGAATAAGATGTAACACAAAATATATTTATGTGAACCGATGCACAGTTAAGAGAAACTAAGGCATGTATGAGTTGCTTTGAAGCTAATAGGTATAACAAACGTAGGAGGTTTTGTTTGGTAGTTGTTGAGATTTGTTGTTGTTTTTGAACGGGGTAGTAAACACATTTAGTGATAGTGATAGGGATTTTGCAGACCTGTAGATAGGGATTTTGCAGACCTGTAAAGACAATCTTACTTTGCATAAATAAGATCAGGAAGTTTGGTCTATAATACGTGTCACTCTATTCCTGTTTAACAGTCACTCTATAGCAGTTTTATACCAGTATTTTCATTATCATTGCAAATTCTGCCGTGTTCCAAACTAACCAGAAAAGTTTGCTCCAGACTGAAATATGGCAGACTTGTTGAGGTATTATGTTTTTCTGCTTAAACAAAATATTCTGAGGAATGGTTTAACTAAGTTATATGGTCTAAATAAAAGTTTGCTGTATCAAGACACTCTGTTTTATGTTCACTTTACTCAGAATTGGCTTTCAATTAAAAAAAATAAAAAGGAGAGAGACATGTTTAGACTGTAAGCTGCCTGAATTATATTTTATTTGCTTTTTGTATTTTTGAGAAAAAATTTAAAGACACACAGAAATTGGGATCTCTTTACAGACAAATCTGGCAGACTTTCAGTACTCACAGTGATCTGATCGGTTATCCCAGCTCCTAAGAAGGTGTTACAGCCCTTCAGGTCAATAGTTCACTAACTAAAGGCTGTATGTACATGATAGACCACGGTGACTCTGAAAACAAACATTTACCATATAGGCTGCAGCAGTGTCTGCAGAACAAGCGATGCACACACTAGATGCACATTTAAAACTGTATTTAAATAGACATATGTTCTGTTTCTGCAACAAAGAAATCCATACGAAAGGCCTGTCTTGATGTGTGTCTATGACACATAGAACCAAAAGACCTAGATTCTTTCCATTGACCCCAAACTAAATTAAGAATTACTGCCCTGAAATTAGAGGAATAATATATGTGTAAAACTGGCAAGGCAGACAATTTTGATATTAGTGGAGAAAGAATCAGGCCTGTAGTTACCACTTGACAATAATCCCATAAAATCAAATTCAAAAGGTTTCATCTCCTCTTTTTGTACTGCCATTTCCATTTTTAAGTCTGATATGCTTAATGCAGAAGGCACCAGAGGGTGTGTAAGTAAGAGGTTTCCCAGAGAGGCTGAGGGGGGGTCAATTCTCTTCCTTTTACCAGGTAACAGCAGAGCTGAGGGTCTGTGAGAGGCTGCTGCTGAACGCTTGCTCCTCCCTGTTTTGACACTGGGGCTGCCTTATAAATTCACCTAATCTGAGATGACAAGGCACCTGTCACTGGTAGTGCTCCAGTGTTTGGGGCATTCATGGAAACCTGGAGTAATCCCAGTTGTTTCCAGACTTGTTCCAGAAGATGGTAGTGTAACAGATAACAATAATCTCTTTTTCATGGCAAAAACATTACTTCTTTCTATGTGTTGGGGACAGTACTTTGATTTTTGGTATTCAGAGGACCAGAGCTTTCATAAGAAGAGAGAGGAAAAAAATATCCTTGGATTTGCCAGGTGCTACGTGGCATTTTCAAATGCAGGTGGTTTGCCTGTTTGAGAAACCATGACTGTCCACCTTTAATTAAAGATTCTCCTTGTTTAATACCTAATACTTCCCGTGCCTTCCCCACTCCAGAAAATAAGGCTCTGAGTGAAAAATAGCTCCTTAAACAGGAAACTTATTCCTGTGGGTTTCACTCAGGTCCTTTTCTATTTTCATTTTTAATTGAAATATGGTTATTGATTTTGTTTACAGCACCAAGGGTTTAAATTAAAGCAAATGTAACATTTCGAAAATAAATTATTTAGCTATATGGCATATGTCACCCCTCAATCCCTCAGTTCCTTTGAGTTTTATGAACTGTTCACAAAAAAAAAAAAAAAAATTCTTTGCCATTGCAGTGCAGTCACTTCTGGGGTGGGAAGTGCAACCTCATGCACACAAAACCACAAGCCATTCTGCTACAACAAAACAATGTGCTTTGGGACCTTTTCCAGCAGGAGCAACTGATTTCTGTAGGGAAGGAAAATACGATTTCTCACTTGAGTCGTCTGCCAGTGCGCTGGGACAGACATTTCATTTCCAGTGAAAAGCATCACTGGAGTTTTAAATCCTACCTGGCCTGGCCCGTGGATTTCTCTCTCTCGACGGGTGGTTTCCCCAGTATTTTGGCAGTTCCCGGTTTTGACCGAGGGCCTGTTCCAAAGTCCAGCACTGCCTGATCGATTTGCCCAGGTTTGGATGAGGCCCTTGCGATCAGAAGAAGAGCGTCATCTGCTGAGGCACCCGCCGCAATTCCAGCAGCGGCAGGTCAGCGCTGCCAGGCAGCCGCCCTGGGCCCCGAGGGGAGCGCTCGCTGAAATCACAGCTTTTTCCCGAGTGGGTGGAAAGGCAGCAAGAGACAGCAGAGCAAAAAAATGTTAGTATTTAAATATAGTGCAAACTGGGAGCCTTACAATAACTCAGCTACTACAGAGTCAATTCAGCCATCTGGAGATGGTGACATGTCAAAAAGGGGGGTGGGGGGAAGAAGGGGCGTTGTGAGGGAAGGAGAGTCCTGAAAAATGAAGGATTTCATTCCATGTTGAAATTTACTCTCCATGCAGGATACAGCTTTAATGTTGAACAGCATAGGTCTGTGAGTGGTTTTGTGCATCAAAGACGTACATACTGAAACACCTAGTGTCATGCCACAGCTGGATTCTAATGTTCCCGGACCAGATCTGTCTGGCCCAGCACAGAGTTTACTGTTGAAATCAGTTTGTTTTTCAATGTTATTATTATTTAAAAACAGATTTTGAGGCTGTTTAGATTTTTGAAACACATTCAATGCTAATGATTTATAAGCATTCCTGATTTCAGCTGTGGCTGTACAGAAGGGTTGAATCTGCTCTCAGCATATTTTTTACAAGATTTTAATAATTGGAGGCAAATATACTGCATATCTTTAAGGTCCATTTAAAAATCTATGCAATTTAAACAAACGCTGAATTGTGTAATGGTTTGTCTGGGAATTACTTAGGCTGCACAGCATAATAATATTTTATTAGCTGTCATTTGTTTTCAAGGAAGAAAATGGTGATTTTTATGTTGTGTGTTATGTGAAAACTTGGCACTGAAACAGGACAGTCCCCAAATGTGAATTTCTTAAAAAGGTGGGACAGTAGTTGCCCAAAAGGCGAAGACTTGAGAAAAATTGGGGTAGGTCATTTCTTTCCTGAAATGAAGCAGGGTACAGATTAGGAGCCATTAAGGTTTGCCAGGAGTTGCTGGTCATAGAAGCCTGTTTAAGTGCTCACTGTCAACAAGGAAATCATGGGCAGCACTTAAAGTGGCTCACCTCTGATTTATTCATAAACCTCACACGAGCACTTGGCTTTGTTCTTGCTCTGGTAAGGGGGAACTGATGCCAATAAGAACAGGAATAAAGAGCTTCTTGCATGGTCCAAAAGTGAATAGCACTTTATCTCAAAGCATGACCTCCATTCCCAAGATCTGTTGTGTTACAGTTGACTCCGCTAGATGTGTATTCTCAGATGAATTGCTAGAATACGTTACAACAAATATATACTTTGTAAACCCTCTAGATGTAACAAGAACTGTGTAACTGGAACTTAGGTTCTAACTTGACAGAAAGGTTGTGGTATTCATAGGGAGCTCAGCGATTTCCGTTTCAGACAGTGCTTTATGTTGGTGTTTTTAATGTGAGTCAGAAAACAGTGTGATTATGTGGCTGTGATTCAAATGAAAATTTTATATTCTTTAAGGGATTTATTTGAGAAATATATTTTGATAAGACCAGACACACAGAATGTGAAGCGATTCGGAGACTAAAAAGGAAAAAAAGGTTGACTTTGTTTTTAGACATATTTGATGGCTGCTGCTATATTTTTGTTTCTCTAAAAAAGGCAAAGTAGTGCTCACAGTCCGCAATGGGGGAAGGGACCTTTCGAAGACGGTCAACTGCCATGTTTGCACTGGGGCAGAGGTTGAGTACAGTTACTTAAATCCCCAGAGAAACATTTAGTTAACGCTAGACTCTTTCTGATCCCGTCCGAGTCTGGTTTTCTTTCCTGCTTTTTAATGAAGTTTGTTTGTTGCTATGTTTAGGTTATGTTTTTAAACTGACTTGCATTTTCACAAGAGATTTGACCAAAAGAGTCATAATGGAAGACAGTGATGAGAGTTAATGATACGTCTTTGATAAAGCAGTCCTCGTGTGCAATCTGATCACAGCCATCAGCTCATTTGTCATGGCTGAAGTGAAAATGTCAGGACCAATGAGTGTATCAGTGCTGAAGGGGGCGAAAGGGCTTTTGGAGACACTTTTGTGCTGGGAGTGGGCCATAGCTTAGATGCAGCTCTAGGGAAATACTGGGATTAGCCAACTCTGTGCACAAATCCCTAGCATAACAGAATTAGTTGGGAAAATGAGGTTTGTTAGGGAAAAAAAATCTGTAGAACTGCTCTAGGCTTCAGCCCAGGAACTGTGAAAAGCAGTAAAGCATTTTATTAAAATAATTTTAGCAATGTGAACGTGTGCACATTCCAGTGAAAATCACAATTGGTAGCCAACATACTAACAAAACCCATCTAAATGCATTTTGCATATGTATGTGGGTTTCCTTCTAAGATTAAAAAAAAAGTGCATTAAAAAATACAGTGTTTACAATCTTAAAGGAAGATTTACTGAATTTGACACAGTGGAAGTTAAAGCAACATTTCAATATGAACTGATGCTGATGATCTTTTTGCATGGGTTAGTTCAAATAAAATATGAGGATAGTCTCCCTGCTGTAGATACTTCTTTACTCAGGGGGTAGTTCATAATATAAAAACATACTGGTTGCCAAAGTGGATTCTGTGGTGGCCAGCCTTTTCTCTTTGACTAGTCTGTGCAAAATGCTTCTGAAGAATATCATTGTAGGCAGATATAGGATATAACCTATTGTATATGCCTGCCTTGGCAAGATTGCAAATGCAAATTTTCTAGACCTCTGGAAAACAAGATTTAATATCCCTTACAATTTATGTTTTTGTTTTGTTCACATTCATTGCAATAACTCTGGATAATTTTGGCAGCCAGTTTCCATTGTTTTGGTTTTTTTTTTAACCTTGGTAGATTCATGATTTCAGTGGTATCCTTCAGCAATGAATCCTACTGTCTAACCCCTTTGCTCCTCTCATCATCAGGTTTTAATTTGTCACAGCTTAGCTTTCTTGGAAACCTGCTACTTGTCTTCTGGAAAGCTTCATCTTGCTTCCTGTTACGTACCTAGGAAAAGCAGGGTGCTTTTCCCACTGAGTTGTCCATAAAAATGCTGAAGAGATCTTGATTTCTTTGAGGTGGGGATCCTACTTGCCAGACCTGTTCATCTGACGTGGAACAGTGTAGGTGTTTAACGCGGTAATCCCGTTACCTGCGCCATGCCAGCCCAAAAGGAGTGAGTGGGAGTGAGTTATTCCATCTCCAGTGCGTGGAGCAGTTAAGGAGAATTGTCCAGACACTAGATGTGTGTAGCTATTTGTTTTTCGGGCTATACCAGTTAATAATGGCTATTTACCTGCTTTGCTGTGTGTCCCATGTGTTGGATACTGCAGAGCTGGGGGTGTTTTAACTTCCCAGGACCATGCTGAGGGGGTTCAGCGGGCTGTCAGCAGTGGGCTGAGAGCAGTTTTTCCTTTGTTTGGTATTGCTGTTAAAGGTGCTGCTGCAAGTTTGTCATCTTTCCTTCGGTTTTAATGGGAGGCTGAGAAGAAAACTGTTATTTGCTCCGTTGTATGACTGATCTGGTAGCTGCCACCATTCCACAAGGCCTTTGAACGGGAGCAGTGCGTGGCAGGGGCAGCACCAACCCTCACTGTGCTCTGGATTATTCACACATCTGCCTTGCTACTGCGCGATGCACAGCGTTTGTCCATGGTGGAAATCTCTCCCTTCCGTTTTCTTTCCCTAAACTTGGGCACAAGTTTGGGAGCAGGCAGGCCTGGCGCACGTGCTGATGGAGGGGATGGAGAGCAGGGATGTGTGACAGAGCCTCAGGCTGTGGCTCAGGTACCAGGATTGCCTCTGGGAAGCGCAGGCTGCCTCGCAGCAGGCTTGCAGCTTGCATGTGAAACCAGCTCTTGTGGTCCTGGGCTTGGGGCTCGGGGTCCGTCTGGGCCTTCTCACGCTGTGAATGTGGCCACAGGGACTAGAGATACCAGGTAACCTTCAGTCTGGCATAAAAATGTGCAATAAAGCCGCCAGTCTTTAAACCCCAAACACTTCCCTGTTTATGCGTGTCAGTGTGAGTGGCAGCAGTAAAGTAATTTATTTAATCTAACTAGTACTTATCTTTGTTAGGAGTCGCCCGCAGATTTCTTCCATTTCATGTACAGTGGATTGTCCCTTTTCAGATAATGTGCTTGTACAGCCTTTTTTTTTTTTGTTTAATTCTATTGATTTACAATATTGAAGTGATATATCTGATACCTGTTTCCTGCACTTTGACTGTACATAGTCAAAGAAGCTGATGGGATTCTTCCCTCCCTTCCACAAGCCTTTAGCTGTTTTAAATGTATAATTATAATTGCATGTCATTTGATAGCTGCACTAATTGCTGCCAACCATTGTCTGTTTGCACTTAATGCTGAAACCTGATCAACATCCTGCTTTGGTTGATGTTTGGTGGTAAACTTTAATTAACTCTTATTGCATTGAAGAAGAGCTCAGTCTCTGTGCTAACTAATCATTTACCTTCATTATGTCCTGACAGCTCCACTTGTTCCTGGTACTAATAGATACACCAGTCAGTAAATAAACCTGCAAACCTTCATGCCTCGAAGTTGTTCCTCATTGATATTTTGTTGCTTAAAGTATAATGGCGTAAAGATAATTATTTCAGTTAGTTTTGTATCTCTGCTTTTCCAGACACTGATCTCAAATTGCCTTTTTCATGCCAGACAATATAATTTTAATAGTAACTGTAGATTTAAGATAACATTATTCCTTCAGCATGGTTCCTATATACATGCATCTTTTGAATCAATACAATTAAGCTTGTCTCCTGTTGGAATTCTTGTAATTATTTTTCTTGAAATACTTTTCCTGTAATGATATTGAAGTTAAAGTAATCAGGTTACTGGCAGATCATGTAAAATTCAACTCAAAATTGCTGGCTGCTTGATTTTAATTTGTCTGACATCAAGTTTGTTTGAAAAGGGATAATATGTGGTTAAACCAAGGAGCTTATAATTATGGTTGACATTTGTTTGTTTATAATGAAATCTAATTAAAGTTCATACATTTTAAAACACCAAAGTTAATTACTGAATTGCTCACTTCACTTATGCACAGCAGTCAAATTAACTTGCAGAACAAAAAAATGACAAAAGACTATGCATAATAAAAACAAAATGCCCAGCTGATCTTGGCAATACAAAACAAATTTGCCATGATAATATTCTAGAGAAAAAAAAGCTTTATTAGTAACTAAACTGTTTAAAAAACCTTCTGTATTTTCACTGGCCAGGCTGATTTTAATACAGAATAATATTTAAATGTTTAACATGATTTGCAATACCACTGCCTTTTTTTTTTCTTTTGTTTTTACTCCAGATGCATAATTAGGAGAGTCTTACAGTCTTTTAAATCTACTCCAAAGCATAACTCTTTATGTTTTGTTTTCATCAAGACTCTTTCTGAACTTATCTGGAGTTGTAGTATCTCTCTGAGACCTGGAATGTTTGCTTGACTACCTGCCTCATGGTAACTTTTAGAAAGATAATTGCAGCATTTTTAGCATGCAAGCAAAAAAGTACTGTAATGTTTATTTCACAGTTTGGTTTGAGACAACAAAGAGGTTCGGTGAGTACTGTAGAGCCACTCTGACGCCCTAGTCATTATCTGTTACTTTTGCAATCCATTCTTACCTTCCGAATATGCTGACAGAGGGCACATCCAGACTTCAGTAAAATCACAAAGTTTGTGATAATTCACACTCTAGAAGATTGTACTGCTCTATTTTACATCATTAAAGTATTTTTAGTATACTTACTTATGTTAATATTACATTTTTGTTAAATCAGACCTAAGTTTAATGAAGCAAAAATCTACATTTCTGTATTTTTTTCTTAAGAGCTGTGAATGCAAATGATCTCTTTCATAGTGTGCGAGAACACGTGACAGATCCAGGCAGCATTATTTTTCATGAAGATAATTAGGATTAATTTTCTAGCTGCTTTTATTTAATTTAGTTCCATGCGAGTTTAAAACAACATCTAATGTAAACTAACTTTGGTCAGAGTTAAAGAGATTAAATGGTGAAAGCTTTACAGATTGGGAGTATTGACATATGAATAAACACAGTAAATATGATTTATTAATTCCTAAAATGATTGATGCAGTGAAGTTCTTTGAAGGAAAAAGGGATATGGATTCAATAGCTAAGCTTTATATTTAGTGGGATTATTAACTTGAACTTCCAAATTTAATAGGGGTTTGGGGAGTGAAAAGGGAAAGCATGGGGGCTCTTTCCATTAATGGCATGCTTGTAAAATTGAGTGTAATTTACATAACCTTTCATAGTGTATATTGTGTGTGTTATAATACAGGATCTGATTGATTTGTAGATTAATATTTATTTAGTAAAAGAAAATCAAAGGGATTAAGCAGTCATCATTTTAACTCTAATCCTACTTTGCATAGATGAGACAAAGGGAGGTGATTAATGCTCTAATGTTCACTGGGTCACTATCATTCAGATGCACCTTTCTCCCTAAAGAAAGAAAGGCAAAAAGTTGTTGCTTTCTCCTAGTATTGGCAAACAAGAGTTTTCTAGCAATACTTTAACTGATTAGGCCATTCTTCATCACTAATGAAGTAATCACTACAGAACCTGTGTCAGGTGGAGTAGTAGAAATGTGGTATGAAAGCGAGAATTAGAAGGATAATTACAGTTCATGTTCTTGTCTAACACCAATGTGAGCTATTAATATTCAGTTAGAACAAATACATGCAAACTAGGGTGTCTGGAAAAAAAAAGAAGTCAAATTTGTTTGCAGCAGTAGCCTAAGACATAGGCATATCTTGCATAATGATTACAACATTTTCCTAAAACAACAAAACCAAACAACAACAAAAGAAACATATTGCACAGTAGCTTTGTCAAGCTGGGATTGCTGATCTTGCTTTTAAAAGGAGAACAGCTGCAGTGGTTTCATTAAAGCTGTGGAAAGAAGACAGGAGAGTAATGCAACAGTTCTTCACCATTACAATTAAATTAAAAATTCCAAAGCCTATAATAGCGTTATGGCCATTGTGTACACTTTCCCGTTGCTTCTTAGGATAGAAAACAAAGAGGCAAATCCTATCCTGACAGTGAAGGAGAGCTGATCAGCCTCAGGAGATTTCATTGTAAGAATTTAAAAATCAGCTGGAATGATGTTCGGTATTAGCCTTTGTGGATAAGAGGAACATGAGAGAAAATAATCGAGCTGAACAGTACACTCAAGTTTGTCTTTTGCAAACTTTTCCATCCCTCCTCTTGTCCTTTCAGTGTACTGTTTTAGATGCATAATATATTTCGTTACATCCCTCTATTCAAACTTAATTACCTTCTCCCCTTTGTCGTGACATGGGCGGAAAGTTTTTGCCGTGTCAGGAGAGGTCGTCACACATTCTTTTGCAGTTCTCTTCATTAATTCCTTCTTGCAGAAGCATTTTCTATCGTGCTGGGAAGGTAGAAGGGTGTAATAGAAGAGCCCTGAAACATCAGCAGGAAGCTCTAAGCTGGTTAATGCAGTATAATTGTCTGGACATAGACTGGTCTTTGTTTGTGTGGTTCACTTCGAATCAGCTGTAATTAACTCCAGAGTGTTTCCAGATTGCCAGCAAAGAAAAATTACAGCTTTTCTGTTTTAAATTGGAGAGCTCACAAAGACATTAACTATGCAGATTGCTTTTACTTTGATATATTTCTATCCCATAAGAAAAAGCTTATTTGGCTCTTTTTCCCCCTCCACCCAAAATGTGCTTTTGTTAAGTTATTTGATACAAGATCTGTTAGAGTTTAATGGCTACTTAATAGTTCAGTCTGAAAAATACTTTTCTTCATATCACCAACCATTCTAACACTTTCATTTGTCTCAAGCTATTGTTTCTTAGAATGTTTTTTGTTTGCTTGGGGAGAAAGGGACTGGTGTGTTTGTTTTTTGCTACTACACTGGGCCCAAGTTTCTGATAAATGTCTAGATGGCTTTCTGTACAGCAAGATAAACTACTGTGTATCTTCTGCACCGAAGAGGCTGAAATGAAAGACACCTCTGCATTACACTGACTCACCTTCTCTTTCCTTGTAGCTTTAAGCTTCAGGATAAAAAAATCCATAGTAATTATAGGACAGGTAGCTTACCTGTATTTGAATATTTCAAGCAAGTGATTGTGGGAAAATGGCCAATTTAAAATCTGTTCAACTCGTGGTCAGCTAAGTGCCTACCACACCCTGTTAAAAGGTACTGTGTACAGTAGTTTATAATTATGGATTGCAGCATGGGCTAAAACGAGAAGCAGTGTGAGCAAGTTTCTAGCTAATGCATCTAATAATACAGCGCTATACACAAAGGATCTGTCAGCAGTTGATGCAAAAAAGTCCAACCAAAATCTTTTTTTTCCCCTTCTTTCTTCTGAATTTAACAATAAGGAATTTAAGCCTCAATGTGGCTTTAGCAACCAAAGAAAAGAAGCTCTTGGTGTCTGCATAATACCACTTTGATGGGTTTTTTCATCAGTCCTCTGTACGTGGCAACAAATAAACAAGTATAATTATACTTGTGAAGGCCTATTCATTGCTTTGTCAGGATTAGATATATGTGCAGTTTTCACACTGAGCCTCTCTTTTGTCTTTGCCTAACTCACTATGACATATTGATAGAGGATTTGGTATGGGGAAAAGGCCACAGCAGAGACAGTGATGACCTTTTGGAAACTTGATATAATTCAGGGATTTTTATTTATTTTCTTTTTCCTTTTTTTTTCTTTACTTTTTTTTTTTTTTTTGCAAAAGATTTCTTAAACTTGTTACCAAATTCAGAGGCAAGTGTGCAACTTTTAACCCATTTTTACCAGAGTAAATAAAGAATCAAAAGTGTTATGAGATGGCTAAAAAGCAGATGGGAATAAAAACAATAGGCTAAGAAGCCTCTTGGTCTTCTTTCCCAGCACTTAGCACTGTGGCTAACCTAGCATTCCTTTCCCATTATTCCATCCTCTTGATCAGATCACGTTCTTTTTAATCATTTCACAAACACTGTCTCACTGGACCGTAGAAGAGGGCTGGGACAATCTCAATTAAAAAACAGAGGTAAAACTGGCATTTGTGATTCTTTGTTCTAATGGGAACTCTGCATTTTAAATGCAGAGGAATTCTCCTATTGTTCCGAAAGCACCCCCTTTTCATTAGCAAATCTGGCTGTAGGTGGGTTTTTGTAATTTAGCTGAGCTGAGTTTAGAGCACAGTTTCTCCAGGAGGAAAGCAGAGGTTAGCAATTTAAGGTTTTCTGTATATTGGCCATTAGTTCCGAGAAAAGGATTTATATGATCAAAGTTGGTGGCCTTGTGAATTACTGAAAGAACTTTAAATACCAAGCAGAGCGGCAGGTATGTATTTCTGTGAACTCAGCTGATAGCACTGGCAGAGATTTGATTTTTTCGTGATGTCTTAAGGCTATACAGATACATGCTTAATATATATCCATTTTTTGGGGTTTTTTTTAATACTATATGGTTTGCATTGTGATTGCTTTTGTAAAGAGAACTGAAATCTGTTGTAGAGACTTTGTGGGAAAAATGCTTATTCTGAGGCAGCCCTTGTAAATTTTTTTGCCTATAACTTTGTGAAACTTTGTTAAAACTCTCATAGAATGTCCCTGGGGAAGAGATTTATTTTAAATTTTTCAGTATTGAAGATGCGGTGGCCTCTAATGGATGCATGTTCCATCATATGTTATGTACAATCAGTAAATTATGCCAGTAATTCTTAATTCCTCATCAAGGTATAATGATTTCATCTGCCTTATCTGATAGCAAACATGGCCAGAAAGACTGTAAACAGCTCAAGTATGGAAATACACATTACGGTTTCTCTCTGTGCTGCTCGTCAGTTCAAAGATTTAGTATTTGTTTTAATTGGAATGAAATATACTCTTGTTTATACAATTGCGATCAGAGGGCTGATGTCATTGTTTAGTACTGATTAATACTGAAGTTATATAAGGAGACAACTATAAATGTGCAGCTTATTTAAAAATGTTGATTAAGTAACAGAAAAGATGTTATGACACTTGTTAGTGTGCTGATTTTGTTTTTCACTTTGACTATGTGATGGAAGGTTTAAAAATATAGTTTACTTCTGCTAAGTCAATTTTAAGACAAAATTGCAACAGCACGACTGTTCAGCACGGGGCTGTGGGAAGCAGGGGAAGGGTGAGATGCTACGCTGCAGAACCCATTTAGTATCTTCCTAAAATTACTTACTGCTCATAAATGCCATCTGGCCCCAGTATAGTGTGCATGCCCCCGACTGTAACTGGCAACTGTTTGTGTGTGTGTGCTGGACACTGTGA